>OX637573.1:22548083-23113475 GCA_951800085.1 Comarum palustre
GACGTTGGACTTTATGTTAATGTTTTATTAACTTGTGGTCATGTTAGTTTCTTATTAGTCAGAGTTGTGGCACCGTAGTTATTCCAGTTTAGGGTGCTACTTGATGATTCTCCACTACAGTGGCTTAATTGATGATTACAACAGTTTGTTGCTTTTGGAAATCAATGATTAAAAATGCATAAAAAACTCTAGGACAAACTAGCATGAGAACAATTTTAGCAGGAATGATCATACCAATCACATAGTAATTCACACCACTGCATAAGAAGAGACAGGTTTTGAACAGTACACGTGCATGTACAACTGACTCCGACAAAATAAGAACAAAAAAATACATCAGAAAAATAATTCAACTCATTCTTTGAAATATTGTTTTCAAAAGGACACGCTTAAGTTAGTCTTGAGTTAGTACGTGCTTGACGCGTGGCGATCTTCGTGTTACTGTGTCTGGTTGTGGATTGATCACGGCTTACCTTATCATTTCTTTCCCGCTCTCTTTTTTTCGGCAAACCCCACGCTAGCCTGGTGGCGGAGACGGCGTTCGTTTTCTCTGCCCTTCCTTCATGAAGTGGCAGAGAACCTGCTCCGATGTTGAATCAAAGAAAGCGGCCCAAAAATGGTGGAGACGGTCCTTCTGACATAGACGCTATACAGATGGAGAAGCTAGACTCTCTGCTCTTTCCTATGCCTCACATCAGTACGCAAGTACCTACTGTATCTTATGTTAATGCCCTGAAGAACCCTGTAGATCGTTTTTCGCAAACCATGGTAGAACTTTTTGAACTTGCTGAAACTGATGTGTATATTGAGGGAAAGCATGGTATGAATGTTAGTTTCTCTGAAAAGGTTCACAATAAGCTGGATTTTGACTGGAGATGTGCTGTAATTGTGAAGCTAATGGGCAAACCAAACTCTACGAATTCCTTTGATTTCATGCTTAGAGGATTAAGAAGGAAGTGCAGAGGTTAAAGGTGGGTGGCAGCTAATCGATTTGCCAAATGACTTCTTTATTGTCAAGTTTAACATGAACTATGCCCTCTGCGAAGGTCCCTGGATCCTTGCAGGGCAGACCCTTACTGTGCAAAAATGGAGTTCGAATTTTGACCCCAAAACTGCTGTAATAGGCAAGATTACTCTGTGGATTAGAATTTTTGACCTCCGTGTCAAGTTCTATTAGGACTTCATAGTGGCCAAAATAGGAAAAATCTTAGGACATGTTATTAAAGTTGACAAACTCACTCTAGGCCAAACTAGGGGAAATTTGCAAGAGTGCGTAGAAATTGATTTGAGCAAACCTCTCAAGCCTTTTGTGGAAGTTGAGTCTCTGACATACAATGTGGTCTATGAAGGGATCTCTCTAATATGTTTTGAATGTGGCTGCTATGGACATGCAAAAGACAAATGCCCCTCTGTGAAAAATTAGGCAAACACCTCCAACACCAAATCTCCAAACCCTACTGAACCTCCCAAAATGTCTGATAGCTCTACTCCAGACACAGCTGATGTCAATATGAACAGTCCACATGAGGTGATCCAAGATGAAATGGGACCTTGGATGCTTATGAGTTACAAGAACAAGAAGAAATCCAATGAAGGCAATTCCTCCAAGAGAGCTGATGCTTCTGGCTCAAGATTTGCTGTTTTGCAAAACAAGGAAGAAGTAGACAATGGTGAGGACATTCTACTCCCCAATGACATTTCCCTAGCTTCAAAAACGCCTATTATTCAAGCCTGGAAAAGTTTCCAAGAAAAGAAGAAGAAAGCTCAGACCCTACCCCAAAGTGAGAGTCAAGGAAAAACATCTGTCCATGTGGTTCCCATGAATACAGCTTTTGACTCTAGGAAGAACTCTCTCAACTTAGAAAGAAAGGAGGTTAGCTCTGTAAGTTCCCTGAGGGCCCCTATGCAGGATGTCTCTAATGTCAACAGACCAAGTGGATCCAAACTGAATGCTCATTATCAGAGGAAGACAAAAAGTAAAATTGTGGCCTCCAAGAATTACCAGGATTGCTCAAAAAACTTATCCTTTGAACAGGAGGGTACTGCAGGCACAAGTGGTGAGGTAGCAGCTGTCTTTGGACACTGCCCTCCTAAGAATCCAACTCTTACCCTTGTAAATCAGATTATTTGTGAGGAAAGGGACACTGGTGAGTTTGTCTCCTCAGAAAATAGCAACATGGATGTAGAAGGAAAAGATGTACCTCCCTGTACTGGAGGTATGAATGACAGTAACTAGGGTTTTCCATTCCTCCCCCTTCAGCCTTCCAATGAGCAAAGTCCTTTTTTGGAATGCAAGAGGCGCAGGAAGTGATGGATTTAGATCCACTGTCTCTGATCTTGTCAAATGTCATTCTATTGACATTTTGGCCATTTGTGAGCCTAGAGTTCCTTTTGAAATAGCCTGGTATGCTCTACAAAGAATTGGTTTTAATGATTCAAAAATTATGGAAGCTAGGGTTTTTCTGGTGGCATCTGGCTGGTTTGGAATAAAGATAAAATTCAAGTGGATGGTATTGATGAGAATTTCCAATTCATTTCAGGTAAAATCTCCCATCCTGGCAAACCAGCATGGATGCTTACAGCTGTGTATGCCAGCCCAAATAATGTCTCTAGAGCTGAGTTATGGCCCTACCTTGAGACTATCTCTGCAAATGTTAGCTTGCCTTGGGTGCTATTAGGGGATTTTAATGAGTTGGTGTCTCCTGCTAACAAAAGTACAGGATCCTTGTATGGAAGACAAGATGGCTTGAGGAACTGGATTCACAGAAATGCTATGATAAATTTGGGCTTCAAGAGGTCTTGTTTTACTTGGAGTAACAATAGGATAAAGGAAAGACTAGACATGGCTTTCTGTGATTGTGATTGGAGAGCCCTTTTTGGGGAGGCCTTTGTAAAACACCTTCCTAAAACTATGTCTGACCACTGCCCCATACTTCTCCAACTCCATTCAAACAATTTTGTCAATAAATCTGTTAGTCCCTTTAGATTCCAAACAATGTGGATATCTCATGAGAACTACCCCATGTTCATCTCTAAAACTTGGAGAAACCTTTCTGGTAGCTTCTCTGACAAGCTACATGGAATGTCTGATGCGCTCTCCAAGTGGAATAAGGAGATCTTTGGCCATCTTTTTCAAAGGAAAAAACAGATTCTTGCTAGAATTGGTGGTATCCAGAAAGCTTGTGACAGACAGTCCAACACCTTTCTCCTAAACTTGGAAGCAAAGCTGATTCAGGAGTATGAACATATTTTAAGTCAGGAGAATCTCTTTTGGAGACAGAAGTCTAGGGACAAATGGCTGCAAGATAGGGATAAAAACACAAAATTCTTCCATTTAACTACACTGGTGAGAAGGAAAAGAAACAAAATTAAGGTCTTTGACAATGCTGGAAATTGGGCCATAGATACTAGCTCCATGAAACACATAGCTGTGGATTTTTTTCCAGAATCTTTTTGCTGAAAAGATGGATTCAGACAGCAGATTCATCATTGATTGGACATTTCCTGACATAGACCAAACTACTCTTGATACCATCTCATCCCCAGTCTCCCTCTTAGATGTGAAAGATTCCCTCTTTGCTATAGGAGGTCTGAAAGCCCCAGGACGGGATGGCTTCCCAACAATTTTCTACCAGCATCATTGGAATATCTACTCCTGTGAAATCTTCAATGTGGTTAAGGAAGCCTTCTCTTCAGGTTCTATCCCTACTGGCCTTAACCATACTCTTATTTCTCTTATCCCAAAAATTAATGGTCCTCAGCATATAATTAACTTTAGGCCTATTAACTTATGCACCACCATTTATAAAATTATTTCTAAAATCATTGTGGCTAAAATTAGGCCTCTGATGAACTCCCTTATTAGCCCAAATCAAGTCAGTTATGTTTCTGGTAGACATATTACTGACAACATCATGATTGCTCAAGAAATGTTGTTCAAATTCAAAAATCTAGTGGCAAGTTGGGGTTTTTGCCTGGAAGGTTGACCTAGCTAAAGCTTATGACAGACTTAGCTGGAATTTTATCCAACAGGTTCTGTATGAAACCAAAATTCCCCATAGTCTAGTGAGACTAATCATGAGCTGTATCACCACTACTAGTTTCCAAATTTGCCTGAATGGAGAGCTGACTGATACTTTTAGAGCTCAAAGAGGCATTAGACAAGGTGATCCCCTATCTCCCTACATCTTTGTCCTCTGCATGGAAAAATTATCTCACCTGATTAACTGTGCAGTGAGTTTGGGACACTGGAAAGCTGTTAGTGCTTCTCAGGCTAGTCCTAAGGTATCCCATCTCTTCTTTGCTGATGATTTGATGCTTTTTGCTGAAGCTTCATCCCACCAAACCCACATTCTCAAACACTGCCTAGATGCTTTCTGCTCCCTGTCTGGCCAAGCTGTAAGCTTTGAAAAATCCCTCATCTACTGTTCCCCAAATACAAACAAGAATTTAGCCTCTGAGATCAGTAGAACCTGTGGCTCCCCTTTGACTGACAACCTAGGAAAATATCTTGGCATGCCCCTAATCCATACTAGAGTCAACAAGTCCACCTATGAAAACCTGTTTGAAAAAGCTCAAAATAGACTTGCTGGTTGGAAAAGTAGAGTTCTAAGCATGGCTGGAAGAGTCACCTTAATCCAATCTGTCACTTCCTCAGTCCCAGTTTATGCAATGCAGACTGTTAAACTCCTCATTAGCCTTTGTGATGGATTGGATAAGCTCAACAGAAATTTCCTTTAGGGGGACACTACGAATAAAAAGAGGATCTATTTGGTGAACTGGGAAACTGTCTGTCAACCTAAAATTATAGGGGGTCTAGGCATTAAAAAGACTTGTGATATGAATCAGGCCCTGCTTGCAAAAATTAGCTGGAGACTCTATCAGAAAGACACAGGTTTATGGGCCTCCATCTATAATGCAAAATATCTTAAGCAATGGTGCATTGCTGATTCGAATCTTACTGCCCCTTCTGACTGCTCCCATACTTGGAGAGGCATATTGCATGGAGCTAAACTGGTTAGGAAAAATCTTAAATGGCGTGTGGGAGATGGGAAGAGTATTAAGTTTTGGCATGATACTTGGGTGATGGACTGTCCTCTTTCTGATCTGTCTCTACCTAATGTGATCATTGGTGATGAAGCTACTGTTTCTGATTTCTGGTGTGACACTGGATGAAATATCCCTCTCCTAAAAGTAGTCCCTGATCTAATTGTCCAGCATATTGTCAATGTAGCTACTTGATTTGAGGAAGGTGGACCTGACCAGCATATTTGGAAAGCTACCTCTAATGGTTTTTTTTCTTTTAGTTCTGCCTTTTCCTCCTTTTTTTAATCATGATGAGGCTCCAAATCCTAGTTGAAATTGTATTTGGAAATTAAAATGCCCTCCTAAAATCAAAACTTTTCTGTGGACTGTAAGGCACAAAAGAATCCTAACAAATGTGCAAAGAGTAAGAAGAGGCTTCTCCACAATTCCCCCCTGTCCCATATGCAATGCTGCTGATGAAACCCTTCTTCACCTCTGCAGAGATTGCCCTAGAGCAGACTATCTGGACTGGTTTCACTACCCCTGGTACTATTCTTAACTCTTTCTCTCTAAACTGGGATAATTGGATAGCTGCTCAATTACATTGCCATAGCAATACCAAGAACGATAGTAAATAGAATGTTCTCTTTGCTGTTGTCTACTGGCAGTTATGGAAATGGAGAAACAAAACTGTGTTTGAAACCAACTTTATTATGCCTTTGCATCCTCACAAGGCTATATGGGATTACTTGATTGAGTGGAAAAGTGCTCAAGCAAATGCTAAAGCTAATGCTGTTCTGAACCTTACAAGTTTAGCCTGGGGCAGACCTCCTGAAGGCTGGTATAAACTTAATGTTGATGGAACTCGTATCATCAACAACAACAAGATTGGGGCTGGAGGTGTTATCAGAGATCACCTAGGTAACTGGATTACTGGATTTTAGATTAATTTAGGCATTGGAGATATTCTGGAGGCTGAAGCTTGGGGCTTTTTTATGGTATAAAATGGCTGCAAACCATCAGATTGAGAAGCTTGAAGTTGAAACAGATTATGCAGTCCTTGCTCAGCTTGTACAACATTCAGAGGTCAGCTGCACCCCCTTGGCTCTCTCATTTCTGGATGCATTTCCATGCTGCAAAACTTCCAGAATGTTAGAATCAACCATGTCTCTGACCCCCTTGGCTCTCTCATTTCTGGATGCATTTCCATGCTGCAAAACTTCCAGAATGTTAGAATCAACCATGTCTTCAGAGAGGCTAACATGTTGGCTGATGCAATGGCCAAGAATAGCTTAACCCATGATTTGGGTTTGATCACTCTGGAGGATGTGCCTATACATGTTGCTAATGTTTTTCTTGATGATTTTGCTGGTACCTCTACAACTAGGAGAACTGGTGTCTCCAGTCCGTAGTTTTTTTCTCTTTTGTTAGAGTCTGTTAGACCCCTTCTGTAACAAAAAAAATTGTTTTCAAAGGACCATATATGCCTTGCCTATATTTGTATCTGATTCACAATTATCAAATGAGTTCTTATCGAATAAGTGAAATTCGAAGCAAAGTTTGTTCGTCCATGAGATAGTTTACCAAACAATAATAACTAAACAAACAAGGAAAATGGAAAGCTTAAAATCTGCAACTTAGAAATTTTATTACAAAACCAAGAGATAATTTGTGCATGTTAGTACATTGATCAAACCGATATATAGAAGCGACAAGCTCATGCATGTCCTAAGAATGCTTTAGGTAATATAGTTAAAGCATACATAAACAACAGTCATTCTTTATCTTCCTGCCTCTTGCCCGTGCACACAATTTCATATCACACAAGTGCAAGAACATGGAATATGATTTACAACATTGTTGATACCTAAAAAAACAATATTCATACTAAATAAATATTCTAAACTCAATAAGGAAATATACATACAAAATACATTTGAAAATACAAAAGTTACCTATTTATTCGAATAGTCATGCCACGCATGTGGACCCAAGCTACAATCACGCTTTTGAGGCTTACAAGTTTGGATGTGGTGTGGAAGGTAACGGAAGTACATGAAACTCATTATAGATTTTACATTGTTGAAGGTTTCAGATTTGGGACCAAAACCTAGGCTCAATAATGTAAATCTTTACATGGGTATGCAAAGATGAGAGAATACAACTCACTAGTCTAGATATAATCATCTACCTTGACATTAATGCTAATACCTTTTTCAGGTACACAACACTACCTTTTATCTAGTAGTAATTCATCTCTTCTACCTCTACCAGACACAAGTCCCCAACAACTTTGCTTTTACCCTGCAACAAGTCAACTTTGCTTTTGCCCTGTAGCAAGTTTCATCAGTATACATATCAATATATTCACACATAAGCTCCTACAAATCTTATGTTTCATCCAACATCACACATACCAATGCAACAAACACTATCAAAAGTTTGTGGTCATGGATACGTTTTGTAGATTTCAACTCAACGTTATTGTTCTTTTTAATGTCCACTAGTTTTATGTCATATCCTCAACCCTTTTGTGTATAGTGATACTCCGCTTTCATGCCTAAAGTTATAGAGTTTCTAGGTAGAGTAGTTTATATATCTAAAACGAAGAACTGTATCGGGAAGGAATAATTTATTAAAAGTGGTTCTAGTTGCATCTCTAAATGTGTTAAAATCCTAAAAATACCTCTTACTATTTCTAAAATGCCCTCAAACTAAATCTAACAATTATAAAAGAAAACCAAACTTACAAACTAAATTAATCTCTTTGTTCTCGAACTGATGTGTTAGGCTTGTGGTACTGTTGGTCACTCGATTAGTACTTACAGGAATTTGAATGCAAGAGATGTTGAAGAGCACAGTGAGCGTGGTCGCTCCCTAGTAAGAGTCATGTCTAATGGCAAGAGAGTCCAAGAAGAGTCGGTCAGGTCATGCAGCCTCCTCGGTTCAGTCCTCGATGCAGAGGGTGAGGAATGGGGGTTTTGACACCTCCTCGAGCCCAATACTACCGCTTGTCCTCCAGAAACTTGGGGCCCAGGACCCTAGAGAAGATGTTTCACTTGTCCCAAACGCTCTAGTGGTGTTTCAGAATGATGTGCAGAAACCTCCAACTTTGGAACGCTCGTGGTGTTGGTAATGGTGACACTCAACGAGCTATATCCAATATGGTACGTGCACACAGTCCTCTTTTCTAATTTGTATATCAGAACCTTTTATTTTATTGGATGACATATCGGTTGCTTATTGGCGATCGTTAGGTCTCCGTATTGTTTCTACTAATGACAGGGGGCCTTTAAACCCCAATATCTGGCTTTTTGTCATGAGGCTCTCCAGGTCCAGATATTGTCAATCTCCTCCCAACAGATTACAGTGTCATGCACCTTTGATGGGGTTCACAGTATATATTCTCTCATCTATGCCAAAACGAGTCTTGTTGGCCGCTGAGACCTTTGGTCAGAGCTAGTGAAACATCAGTGCATGGACCTTGGGAGATTTCAACTGTGTATTAGGAGCTCATGAGAAAAGAGGTGGCAATCCACCTAATGCTCGTTCTTGTCTCGACCTGCAACAAATGTGCGCCACTTGCAGGTTGATTGACATTCCCACAAGAGGACTGACCTTTATATGGTCCAACAGACGTACTGAGGTGAGGCTTGATTGAGCCTTTGGTAACCAAGATTGGTTCAGCTCATGGAATGATCCACACTCATAAAATCGACCTCTGATCATTGTCCTATTCTCTTGTCCTGCTCAGTGTTGAATCGTATTTCGAAAAGACCGTTCAGGTTCCAAAGTTTCTGGTTACTTTCTCGAGATGGTGAGAGAATTTTAGGGACAATTACAGTTCTTTGGGTGTCCACAATATGTTTTGGCGTCAAAGCTTAGAGCACTGAAACTTATGCTGAAGTCCTAGAGTAAGGCTTCCATTGGTGATGTTCATTTGCAAGTTGCTACTTCTAAGGATCAGCTAGATTTAATTCAAGCTGAAATTTCCAGCCTTGGCCCCTTCGCCGATCGATTCCTTAGGGAGGATGAAGCTCACACACAATTCCTTGTCAATTTATTGTCACAAGCAACGTTACTTAGGGATCAATCGAGGCTTCGTTGGTTACAGGATGGGGATAGAAATAATTCATTTCTGCACAACATGGTAAAGATAAGATGTCTCAATAAGTGCATCACTTCCCTCCAGGTGGGCTAGAATGTGTTAACTGTCATGGAGGCAATTGAATCTCATGTAGTGCAGCATTTTGTGGAGACTTTTACTAGAGATTCCAACATTGCGAACACTGTCAGGAACATGGAACATGGATGGCTTCAACGCTCCAGGGCCTGATGGGTTTACAGGGTGCTTCTTTTTGGCTTGTTGGTCAATAGTTATGAGTGATGTAGTTACGGCTGTGCAAGAGTTTTTCATCATGATTTCCTCCTTCCACATTTTAATTCAAATATGATTACTCTCATTCCTAAAACTGAGGATACTGTCAGCATCTCAGATTACAGGCCTATTGCTCTTGCAAACTTTGTGTTTAAAATTATAACAAAGATAATTGCAGATAGACTGGGACGCATAGCTTCAAGAATCGTTTCCCCGAATCAGAGTGCTTTCATCAAGGGAAGAACAATTGTGGATCCTATATCCCAGACCTCAGAGTGTGAATATGCTGGGCAGAAAATGTAAATTTGGTAACATGGCAATCAAGTTTGATATCCGGAAAGCTTTTGATACCCTAGACTGGGATTTCTTACTACGAGTTCTCACGACATTTGGCTTTCACCCCACATTTGTAAGATATGTCTGCAACATTCTTCATTTGGCTATTCTCCATCAATATTAATGGTTAGTGTTGTGGTTTTTTCTCTTGCTCTCGTGGGGTTCGTCAACGAGACCCTTTATCTCCTTTGCTTTTCTGTCTAATAGAAGAAGTTTTGAGTAGAGCCATTTCTGATGTGGTTTATCGAAATAAAATAGACTGAATTGCTTCCCCCTTGGGGTTCCAATTTTTGCTGGCTGTGCTCGTAGTGACTATTTTCTCTCTATAGCAGAGAAGATCAGATGCAAGCGCAGCACATGGCAAGGTAGGCAATTATCTCAAGCAAGTAGACTTCAGCTAATTAAATCAGTCATTCAGAGTACTCTCATTTATAGCTTCCAAATTTATCAGTGCCCAAAGGATTTGTTGTTGAAAATACTGGAAATTCTTCCGTTCATCAGGTAAAATTTCACCAAACTGACGTAATAACATTATATCCACTCATTTCAGTTTGATTTTTGAGTTTGACTGAAACGGGTGGCTATGATGTTGGACTGAAGAATCTCCGTGAAAATATATAGTTGGACCAGAAACTTCTTCTGGAGTGGTGACCCACTCAAAAGAGGCTCAGAATTAGTGGCTTGAAAGTTTTGTTGTTTCCCAAAAGCAAAGGGTGGCTTGGGCCTTAAAAATCTTTCTGTTGAACAATTCTGTTACTGAAACATGGTTGGGAGGTCATTGAGAGGAGATCTCCTTCAGACATCTTGTTGCATGATCAGCTTCTTTTGGATGGCCTGTAACCTGTTAAATCTTACAAGAAATAATCAATTGGGTTAGGTCTAAAGAAGTTGTGGCCTACCCTACTTGAGAACTTGCAATGGGTTATTAGGGATGAAGGACAGATGGTTAACGGATGAGCTTACAAGGGTACCGAATATTGATCATGGGTGTTTGCCTTTGTTAAATGATAGTGTGTAGCTTTATTACTAACAGGGAGTGGAGTATCCCTTGGTGTTTTCGTAGACAGTACAATGAAATTGCTAATGCCGGCTTGGAGGTTCATTTACCAGCAGAGTTGTGCAGTGATAAGCCAGTTTGGGTGACGGAAAGCGCAGGGCTCCTATCCACAAAGGCCGCTTATGCTTTTGTTTCTAATCATTAGGAGATTGTTTTGGGGGGGGATTTGGGCAAAGGAAATTCAGCCTAGGAAGAGCCTAGTGACTTGGAAAATTATGCTTCATAAGTTGCTGACGGAGGACTATTTACAAAAGAGAGGCCGATCTCTTTGTTCTCGATACTACATATGCAAATCGGCACCTGAATCCTTGAACCATCTTATCTGGGGTTGTCTTATGGTAGAGGCAATATGGGCTTGAATTTTTTCTCTTTTTCGACTGTCGGTTACTTTGGTTTCGGAGGTTAGTGATTTTCTCAATGATAACATGACTTCTTCCTTGTCCTTTTCATCCAAAAAGCTTTGGTTCATGGTGATTTGTAATGTTTTTTGGTGTTTGTGGACTAAACGTAATGATTTAAAGCATGTGGGTGGTGTTTTTCTACTCCCGAAGTTCAAGCAGAAATTAACCATCCATATCAAAGAATCAGCGAGTCTGGTTTTCGGTCCCTCCAAGTGTTGGTCTAAATTTACTCTTGAGAAACATGTGAAAAACACTGGAATGGGGCATTTATCAAGTCTCTCCAATTGAAGTATTTATCTGGATGAGAATCACATGACGAGTTCTCAATGTAGTAATTGGTGTGTTGTACTCTTTTGTCCTTCAACCATGGTTTTTTGTACTTAGCAAGGTTTTGATGAGGCAACACATTATGCGCCATTTAACATAACAAAGCGCGGCACAAAGGGGAGTGTTTCAGGATATTTGACATGTGTGTGTGTCTTTGTCTATGCTAGTTAAAGCGGAAGTTATAATTCCCTTTAGTGCTATGTAGTTCCCTAATGCCAAGATGTCTCTAGTCCTACAGTAAATTGTCTAAAAACAACCAAAACTATTCCTAGGAAGAATCCATATGCGCCATTTACTCTCCATCACCATAAGTCAAGAAAGCAATAACTAGAGATAAAGACCAAAGCCCTTAGCATTGCATACCGAAGCTTTTCTCCTAGGCTGGAAAGATGTAGAATAACCCACGAACCAGAAAGACTAGTTCGTTAAATTTAATGTGGTTCAACAAACTCGCTAAATTAATATTTCGCCAACTTTATAAAATAATACAAGATAGTGGCAATTCAATTGTTCTCTATTTCACTTGTAGGCTTCAATCTATTGTCACTCGGCAAGTGAATGTGCCACTTTCAATGTTTACTCTTCATAAAAGACGCAAGACAATTCTCAAAGGCCTAACTGATAAGTCATAAAACAGTAAAGCTCACAATATGCACTCCGCAATTTCTCTTATTTAGAACAATACTACTCATTAACAAACAAGTACAAACTATTACAATTAGCCTAATTGATCTTCATGCAATATCTAACATTCTCTTGTCAATTACCGTACAACAGAAACCAATCCGCTGAAATTGGTTAGGGAAAAAATGTGTATGAATAAAGAAAAAGCCCTCCCCCAAAACCGAGAGAAACGTCTCACATAGGCACAAATTGTACAGAAAGAATCTGAAAACCACAATCACCCTGTGCATATCCACAACACCAAGCCGTCCACACAAGTTCGCTCATCTTTGATTTCCGACAGCCCTTGCATCAGGATTTTCATTATCCACATTTTTAACTTGCTTGCGAGACCCTTCCAAGGTTGTATAAATCAGGTTTACGTGTATAATGAACAAATTCCTCACTCATCATTCATCTTTACTTTGTCACAGCAGACCGGCCAGCAGAGCTCCAGGATCTGTTAATGCTGAAGCTGGACTGGTCGGTTGAGCTACTGGAGGTGCTGGTGCCACTGGTCCAGGTGCACGAGGGGCTACAGGAATGTTAACTATTTGCTCCTTGATAAACTCCTTCAACCTGCAAATCAGACGTCAGTGGACTCTTCCACGGTTGTAAGATTACAAGTCAAGGAAATTAAAAATGTTCTTAATACATACTCAAATGTTAACGTAGGATCCCCTGAAGCAACCGTCATACGCAACTGGGTTCTGTCTGCTGGATCTGTTTCTATTCTAGCCTGTGTATCATGAAAGGTAGGTGGTCAGACCAGTATAAGGTGTTTCTTAAGCATAACAAGGTATAAGGTGTATATCATAATATCTCCTTATTTAGCCACTATATGAAGCAAACATCCCCATATTTCACCAGTATGAACTAATAACTGATATCCAATAAATACAGGCTAATATTATTGTCATGCAACTTACCATAGTTCAACCATATTTGGTTGAAATCATAGTCCAACCACCACTACCACTACCACTAGTTGGTAAGTTGAAGAGAAGATGGAGAACGGCTAAACTAGCAACTAGCCTACCACTAAATTTCAAATGAAACTCCACCACCCGCCATCACTAGTTGGTAAGTAGGTAGAAATGAAATTGTTTGAAGCAAATGGAACAAACATTCTGGCAGTCATTGGTTCATCATGATCATTTTATTCAAAAGGAAATATTAGAGTGCTTAAAAAGGACATGCATATTTCATGTTCAAGCTTACTTGGTATTACAATTGTGTTTATGGATAGATGCTAAATTAGTTTCAGTAACTCGGAGAGAAAAAAAAACACTCCCGCTAGTTGTATATCGACTTACCACCTATGTTTTGTCCTCAGCTGTAGAATACATTACTCTAGTTATGCACGACTTGTTGGTAATAAATTCATAAGTCAACATTTCCTCGATAACATAAGCCGACACAATTTAAGTTGGAAAAATTATATATGGACATGGCCAATGATTTAAAACTTGGTAAAGCATAGAATAAATCAAATGATGAATATTAAATGCCCCAGAAACATATAATCTAGTCTCATTTATATAAATAGCAATAAAAGTTTTAGACAGTGCTAATTCCATTCCATGAAGCTTAAAACTAGAAGCATTGCTTTAGTAATGAAAGTGGTTGCTATCCATCCATTAATGGTCCTAGTATTAAATAAACACTGTCTTACCAAGCAAAGCATTGCCCTTGTACTTTCTGAGTAAAACGTTGTGCTTGCAACAAGATTATTCGGATTGGGATCCTGGAAGAGAGAATATCAGGGACCATGTATAACGGCTACTTTACAAGGAAAAATTTCAAAACTAAAAAACGGAACTTACAAGTCCTGGGCAAACCATAAACCGGAAGCTGTTAATTAGATTTGCCATTTCGGCAAGTGGCAGTGGTTTGACCCCTCTAACCTGCACAGTTTACTGAACCATATGATCACATTGAAAAACAAAGTAGCCAGCCAATGTGTACAACTTCACTAGGTTTTCAAATAAGATGACTGATACTGTTTCTCAAAGTGGATAGCATAGCTCCTATTATGGCAGTAACTTAACAATGTTATCATCCTGCTCTGCAGCAGATTATGAAAATGACTCTTGACACCTTTGAACCAGAGTTGGATGTTAATAGAAGATGTTAATGATTGAACAAGTGAATTCAAAAGTATATAAATCTGACTAATTTATGCAGTGGAAGAGAATGAGAATGAATAAGCAATCATGTCATTTAAACTCACTTGTCATTATAAACTACAAAAGGTTGTCAAACTTGTCAAATATAAAGGAACCACGTAAACTACCTCTCATTTAGGTAAAAGAATAAAAATAAAATAGACAAATGTGACAAATTCCTAATACGCACCACTTCTTGAAGCTTCAGAGGTGGTCCTGACAGTGATCTCCACTGAGGAAAAAACTCTTCAGCTGACACCGGTATGGGTTGAAGAAATTTATTCAAGACAGCTGGGAGACGAAGCTTGACATTGACCTATGAAGACAACATACATAATATTATAAAAAATACATATATGAATGAATTTCTGATTTTGACCTGTAAAGACCACATATTCTAGATTCAAGTACCATATTGTGACCAGACTTGTAAGAGAAGTCAAGAACTGCTACATCCCTACTTGGCCGCAGATTCACAACTTCAAGGGGGCACTGTACCTACACAACCAAAAACAATAAACATGGAAAGATAATTTACAAATTTGAAAAGAATTGTTGAACAAAATAAAGGGGGAATAAGAGAGCGACTAAGGGTTCATCAACGACTGAAAATTAATTACAGGAAAAAGTTATGTCTTTACCTGTGCCCTAGGAGGAATAGTATCTGGTACTAGTGAAAGCTCCATTTTAAAGTGGGAGGGAGGCAATATTACAGCCTGAACTGATACAAGTGGTGAAGTATTTTTGTTTCCCAAGAAAAGAACAAGACACCCCTGATGCAAGCGCCACTCTGCTTTAACTCCGATCTAGAATAACATCATGCAAATACACTCATAAGCCATTGTTATGCATATAAAGAATTAAATAAACTCGAATCAACAAATCTCTCTCTTTCTTGGAAATAATAGGAAACTTTACGAGTCTAAAATCAAAATACAAAAAAAATGGATGTAAAATTTCAGGGAGAACCTGAATATTAGGATCTTCATACAGCACACCACTATCTTTCAAGCACAAGGCCTGAAATCTTTCAGCAATATTTCCTATAGGCTGCAGACAATATTATAAAACTAGTTAGATATATGAGTAGCAAGTGATGAAAGGGAAGATCTGATAAGTTCTACTGCTGATAAGGCAAAGAATTCACAAAACAAGTACACAGTAAATGGTATTACAGTCTATAATGAATAAGCTTGTTACAAACAGGGACTGAAGGAAAATGAAAAACCCTGGATAAACTCCAACAGATGAATTCAAGCTCAAAAACCAGTAGAACTGATAAAAGACATTTATTCTCGAAAAGAAACACTGATAAAGGACATCAATTAGAGGCAAAAAATTTAAAAGCATGCAAATAGTTTATTATCTAACAATAAACTGTCTAAACCGCCAACAAGAACCTTCACTCCTAAAAACAATATATGTAGGTCACGGTTTATAAGATCAATTTGGAATTCATTCAGGTATCACCTACATCATAGCACTCAGAAGCAACAACGCAGCCACCAAATTCAGACACCTTTAAAAAAAGTACCTGCACAGAATTTGGCTCCTCGCCAACAACTATGGCTGTAGCATCCGCTACAGTTGGATCACCACCAGATCCAGGGATTACATTCTGATGTGATTGAACATCAGTCCCAGGAGGGCCTTCAATAGCCAGCGGACCCAAGAGGTCACCAAGAAGATCCGGTGAAGGAGTTTGAGGATCAGCTTTACCCAAATTACCATTTTCCTGAGACAACCCTTCATCGGTTGAAATGTAATCCTGTAACACACCATTTCGATCAAACCAAATAATCTCTGGAATTTGGAAAAGATACCTTAAATTCCAAAAGGAAAAGTTCAAGGGAAAAAGACTAACCACGTTACTGCTCATGCTGGGTATCTTCACAAGACCAAGCTGGTGGTTGGCAGGCGGGGTACCATTAGCAGGACGTTGGTCGGTCACAACCAAAGCATTTGATGTTTGCTGCTGGGCCCGCAACTTGATAGCACTTTGTTCTGCGGTATCAATTTCAGTATCCTCAGCCTTTTTGATCAATGCAGACTACACATCAGAAGAGAAAACTGAAATTAATACAAGTATTTCCGAAGCGACTGTGATAGACTTTATGTCTGAAACTACATGCTTCTTCTGAAAAATAAACTAAACAAATAAAAATAAACAATTTCAAAGCAAATACCTGTCGCTCAGGGAATTTAGGCATTTCAGCCAATATATCAACAAGAGCTTCACCTCTCCTACTTAAGGCAAGGTATTCAGCAGCTCGTTGTTGTATTTCAACATCGATGCAACTCTCGTATCTGGAATACAACAAAAAATTGTAAGCTATAGACATTTGGAAGAAAAAGAAACTAATCGATTTCAGGTAAAGATTAAGAGGTGAATATTACTTGCTGAATATTGCCCAAATCTGATTCTGTAGTTCTTGGTCTGGAGGTTGAGTGTGCATAAAGATCTTAGCATATGTTGAAAGAAGTATAGGTATTGTAGAAGTGCTGCAAGTATAATACATTCTCTAAGATCTATGAAGGAATGATAACCAAACTTTTTAGGAATCAGAGAAAGGACAAAGTCTTAGTGCCCTTACGATACAGTAGGAAGCTTCTCATGTATGACGGCAAATAATTCCTTTGGACTACACCCAGGCCGTCTGGCTAAAAGGTGGCCAAATTCTCCGATGATATATGAACTGACCTGTTGCATGTGTATCGATTTCAAATAAATGTAGACATTAATATTAACTATATGGTTAAATTTTGGTAGATATTCAACGATGAAACGAATGAACACAAAAACTCTAGATGGCAACTTGAAATTAAGACGATACCCTCCAACAGACACACAGATACATTCCTTCAGATCAAAAAAGAAAAAATATTGTCAAGTTGAACCATAGTCTATTCTCTATACTCACCTTAACCATTGTCTCATGTATAGCAGGTTTGTCAAGATACTCTCTGGCTTTTGCTGCAGCATAAGGCTGATCGAGTGCATAAAAATTTATCAAAATAAATACCAAGATGAACATATCTTTCAAACAAAAATGCTAAAGGACTCTGACCTGTAAGTCTTCATTATTTGTCACAAATTGCACAACACGGAACCATATATCATCACTAACAAAATCTCCCGCCTTATCAATCAATTGAAGAATCACATCTACATACCTGTACAATATCAACATGCACCCAAAATAAATAAATAAATAATATAAGAATGATAATGGTTTAGCAACTTGGTGGATAAATATTCCTATTTAAAGAGCCGCAAGTAACAAAAGAAAGGCCCCGTATTTTCAAAAATAAAAAATAAAAAGGCTTCAATGAACCAGAAGTTGAAACATCTAGATTAATTCACCATACGGTCAAAAGCAAAATTATCAAATCTCCATATATTTCAATCTCACATGGATTTGAAAAAAAAAATTAATGAAATCAGAAAATACATTCATTGGGCCTTGCCCAACTTAATGACCGTTTTCAGCAATTCAGCCGTATCTTACTAACTGATTACTGCTGGCCTTGGACTTGATCGGAGTACTGTATAGTAATTTGAAAAAAAAACGCACTTGATGGGTGGAATCCATTTCTATGGAGAAATATACACTTGTTTCTAATTTTTATTATTAGAAAAAAAAACTGACCATAGTTTGTTCGATTGTTGGTTCAGTCAGTCAACTTTGATCATGTATACAATGAAATTCTAATGTTTAAGTTTCAGTATCCAACCATAAACTTCAAAATGGCTAAACTATGTCCTTGCTAGCTCTAAACATAAAGAATTAATGTCATCATTCAATCATGTGTAACAAAAACCTCCGATGCAACGCTTACAAAGAGTCCCTGACACAATTACCCTCTTCTAATTCTTCTTGTATCTTATATTTCAAAACTTACATAATCTACACTTAACTTACACAACATTTTATTTGATAAGAGCAACCTAATGACTTTATATTTTTTTCTACATGATCTGGAAACTCCGTTAATGTGTCACCTAGTGTACTGCAACTTGGAAAGCTTATCTTGTATACCCATGCATTAACATAAAGAGGCTAAAAATTCCTGTGTCTTCTGGTCAAAGCTCTCAATAACTATATTAACAACACTAGTCCAGGTCACTAATTCCATCCAATTTCCTTCAAGACAAAAAACATGTCATGGGCAAGAGAAAATTCATCATCACGACATGAATACATTATGGGTCCTTGACCCTCACATGGACCTCTTTGATCGAGATTGGACAGGATTGGTTGTGAGGCTAACTACAGTCATATGACTGTCTTCATATTTACTCTAGCTTACTGGTTCTTTGACCACTTTCTTGCAAGGGAAATCCATATATATCACATAATGAAAATGGAATCCATGCTTACCATGATAGATCAGGAGCAAACTTTTCTGCAAGAATGGCAGCTTTTAGTGACAATTCCTCACGCATAGCGAAGTCTGCTGTACTAAGATACTGAAATGAAAATAATTTGGTACCAAAAGAAACCAAATCAGCATGCTAAACAAAGCCAAAATAAATCCACAAAAACATACAGAACAAAGGTAAGGACATCCAGCATTTGATATACCTGTAGCAATTCTTCAACTATGTCTTTTGCATTTGAAACATCACACATCCCATAAAGCAGGTCAAGAGCACGCCTACGAATACTGAGAATATAATTTGATTTTAGTAACCAAAAAAGTAACTTTCAACCTACACAACTTACAAATACAAGCTTCTTCTCATCTAGTTATTTATGTGCAAAAAGAAAATTCCTCTCTGAAAATATTAACTTGAGGACAAAATACTCAAGGAACAAATGTTGTTAGTTGATCCCCACTTGTAGAAGGCAGGAATAGATAATCAAAGTGAATCAAGCAGAGACTATAGATGGAGGAGCACAGTGCAATAATCACAGAACAGATAGAATGCATTGAAAAAAAACACCATATATGAAATTCACGGAATGACATGCATAACTAAAACCCGAGCTCAGGAAAACATACATGATTAATAATAATAATAATAATAATAATAATAATAATAATTAAGGATGAAATAAGATACTGCCAGACAGGAGATTTAACCTGACATCTGGATCCTTCAATGAAGTGATAATCTGGGCTTGATGTCTCTTGATGATATCTTGCACATCGGTAACCATTAGCATGCGGGTCATATTTTCCTACACCAAATAATGTGTTCAACGAATAAATATGCAGTCGCCCCATGCATCTGTTCATGTTTGGATATAGTTTTGTTTGCATACTATAATAGTTGTGATTAAAATATTTAGAAAAAGATTTTACAGAACTAAGTGTTGCTTTACTTGCAAGAACAGAAGTAATTCACTACTTACCAAACCAAGATATCGAATATTTGGTTCTCGCACAGCAATAAATTTTCCCAGCAGTGCAACACACTGAGACATCATCTCCTTCTCAGCATCAAGATGCATGACCTAGATTGGGCAATGATTAGAGACAAGACATAAGAGGCCCTTGGCCTTAAAAAAAGAATCATAATTTTTGTTATAATGATATGTAATTGTTACAAAGAAGCGCTTACAAGTGCGAGGGCTTCAAAAAGAACAGCATGTGATGCGTTGTTTTTATTAACATTTTTCACAACATCTGTACCCATCAATACACGTTGCAAGACCTGAACGCAGCAATACAAGGTTCAACAGAAGCAAACATTATAAAGGACTACTGATAACAAGCATTTGACAGAAGAAGGACATCAAACAATGATCTTCTAGTATTTGGGTCTTCAACGGTGGGAAAATACTGGAGAACCCTCATTGCCTTGACCTGTGTGAATAAAAAAAAATTATAAGCATAAATTGCAGTTGTTCTATATCCATCAACCGCTATAAACTACTGAAAATCAATATTCCTATTCTCCCTGCAATTCTTAAGCCAAGGCTCGAGGGTTTGAGGAATTTCCCTAATCATTATTTTTTATTATGTGTGCTATCAAAGTTCGTGGATAGAGACAATGTACCAGTAACTTACCAAGATAAAAAATAAAGCACAAAACAATTTAAAACTAAGTATGAAACAGAACAAACTTGGACATGTTACAAACCTGGAGCCAGGGAGATGGGATGCCATAGTAGGTGTACTCTTGTGGAATATCCTGGTTCCTAGCAAGCCGTTCTAGTATTTTAACACATTTTGGAAGACAACTCAAGTACGCATCGTGGTGATTTGATACAAGCGCAACGAGAAGGCTCATAGATGATGTCAAAACACCAAGATCACGTTCATCTAAAAGTTGTGCCATGCGGTCGGCCCTAATTTTAAAAAAAAACAAAGATATTAATGCAATATGCACAAAATGAATTTCAAAATACTTTTATGAATAAAATAACATTCATACTTACCAGCCATCTATATTAACAACATCGGGATTTTTTCTATACAAGCGCAAAAGACATAGTGCTGCTTTTTTTCTCACAAGCGGTCTGTAGCTGCTAGAAATCTAAACAAAAAAATAAAAATAAAAATAAAAATAAAAATAAAAACTCAGTCACAAAAAATAGTTTTCTATTAATTGCTCAAACACTAAAGACATGGTCTCTTACAAGCAACTTTTGTACATCAGGTGCTAATGACTCCGCAAATTCCCTGCCTCCAATATTCCCAACCTACAAGTCAAATACAAATTAATCAGTAGTGGTACAGCTGATCGTACAGCAGTCAAAAAACTTAAACAGGAAAACAACTAGATAGAATATTAAAGAAAACAAAAACTAACCGAACAATACAAATATCCAAATGAAAGATTGAAAATATATATAAAAGATGTAACCACCACACTGTTAGAAAGTTTGTAGTAACATAACAGGTAGTCATTTAATATTATACATATATATATATATATATATATATATATATATTCCACTATTGTCAGACACAATCGATAATTAATATAAAAAATAAAACAGATATAGGTTGTCATACCATAGTCAATGCCAAACATTGGAAAGTTTCATTACGGCCAATAATATCATTCCGTACGGTATTTATCGCTAATCTCAGAAAATCGTGGTTTTCATTGAGTAGACATGATGTCACGATGTACCCAACCTGCAGCCATTGAAGTCATTTAGACAACGAAATGACATTGTAGCTACAGTAACATACTGGAGTCGAAAAGCTTACTACCATAGAGGAACATTCACATATGTCAAATAACTAAACTATATAGTGGGCATATGTATTACTTATGAAGAACAACACGAAAACTAATTTTCCTTTTAAGTACCATACAAAAACTAAATTTCCTTTTAAAGTAAAAAGATATTGAGAGCAAAAGTAAGCATAATTACAAATTCTATGCCTCTACAAATTCATACACCATTTTTACTTGGTACGAATAAATGATAAGCCTGAGATGTAGAAAAATCTCACTTTTATGTCAGCTAATATACAAAAGAAATAAAACTATAATTTTTTCCATCCAAAGAGGAAGAGGACAAGATTGGTACAAGTAATTGTACGCATAGTTGGGGAAAGAAGACAATACCTGCTTTTCTGGATACTTAGGTGCAGATATAAGCGAGACTGCTTCCATGTGACCAAAATCCACGTCATATCCCAACATATAAATGTAAAGCATTTTCCAGACGTATTTCTTCTTCTCATACGGTGTCAAACCCTGATGAAATAATTAAAGAAAACTTTGAGTAACCATTCAGCCCTTCTGGTTTAGCTATCACAAATGTTTAGATCAGCAGTGAGCACATAGTATCAACTGGGGTAAGTTTTAGAAAAATCAACCACCACGAAAAAACTATCCAGCAAGAAACATTTGAAGCTCTAATTTGAAGCTCACTGAAACACTTGGCACTAAAAAGATCCTTTAATAAAGACAACCTCAAGGTGCTTATTATACCAAGAAATATATACGTTTCAAATCCTATAGTGCCTCCCATATGGTTAACGATTCCGCGACTAAAGTCTACTTAATGATCATCAAATTACATGTATGGTTTCATATCCAATAAACTAAAACTAACTTGAGTGACTCATTAACCATATGGTTTATACTCTCCAACATAACGAGTCACATTTCTAAATAGGCTGCAATACAAGAGGACAATGCCAGTGCCACTAAACTGTACTCGCATATTCCGGCAACGCATTCACCTCAACTAAATCCCCAAATTGGAGCCATCCGCCTAGATCAAATTTGCACCGTAAACAAACGCAAACCCTAAGGGGAGGGGAGTGGCGTACCTTTTCGTTTTTGAAGCGAGTACGAACATTGCCGAGCTCCTTATCGACGCGAAGCCTCTCCTGCTCTTTGTTCTGGCAATTCCGAATGTCGCTGATGAAAACAGAGAGGCCTCGCATGCCGGATAAAGCCATGGCCGCTCAGATCCAGCGCCGGCGTCTCAAATCCACAAGATCGTCGCTGGATCTAACAACACCAGCAAAAAAACCAAAATTACCGAATGGGATGAGAGAGAGAGGGTTTGTAATGTTAGAGAGAGAAGGAAGGTGGACTGAGACGAAAAGGGCGTCGGTCAGTGATGGAGGAGACCGACTTTTATTCACCGTAACAATTGAAATTTTCCACCCCTTCTTTCTTCCATTTTCCACCCCTTCTTTCTTCGCTGTCCATTTTATTACTCCTAACAGTAACTTTTCTTCTAATTAAGTCATTTTCATTACGCACCTTTTCTAACCTATATAGGCCACTTATTGAACAATATGCTTACATGTTACACAAATTGGAGTCTTCTGCTAGTGTTACTCGTGTAGATTCACTATAGACGCATAGAGAGCACACGAAAAAGTGCAAAACTCCACATGAAAAATTAAGACAAAATTATCAGCTCTTATATAAGCACCCTTATTATAACTATCGTAGTGTTATTATCGGATGAAGATTGTCAAAGATGAACCATGAGTTACCAAAATGAGTTTAGAATGTTGTGTGCCCAAGTGTTGATTGACTTAAAATTTGAGAACTTACTCATAAATTTAGTGGTAATGCCTATTTATTACAGCGCCCTTTAAATTGAACGTTGTTTGAGCTTGTTGCATACTTGTATATAACGAACTTAAAAGCACCATTTTCTGGTAAACAAAAATGCATTGAAAAGGAACAACTATACAAACCAAGCAACAAAGCAAAGGGCAGAGCTTGACATACAACAATACATAGACGTATAGAGTAGCAAATATACCACAGCTATCAGTTCATCCTCTTACATAGATATAGATCCAAGAAAGATATACCTGTCAAAGGTTTGTAATCCAGACAAGTTGGGATCACTTGGACTGTAGTCGATCATCCTTCTTCAAGTACAATGTTTATGTATTAGCAATTAGTACAGTTTAAAGTAGTTTTTCTTAGAGCGTACAGCTAAGGTAGTTAATAGTAAGATTATAGAATGCTTTTCGTAAGTGATATTTATGTGATTAGTGAATGAGGAACCCTCTCCTTCTTGTGAGGAGAGGATCAGTGTCTCTTGCTGTTCATGTTTGGCCCAAGGGAAAAATTGCCGGAAAAGAAAAATAATAACCAAAAATGCCAAGGAAAAACAGAAATTTCTGCACCCAAATCCACAATCTGTGGCTTAATACTTGGATTCCCTATCGTCCATTTTATATATGGTAACTGAAAACATCTATACTGATAAAAAAATGAAAAAATCTATAGTTGGTAAGCAATACTACTGTTGCACTCCGCTCAATTTGGCCCAATCTACAAATTGCATACCACCGTAGATGTTGTTGGCAAATCGAACACCTATAGTGAACGCCATTGCAATAGGCCGAACACGCTTTGTCAAAGGTGATGCTTCAACCAGTCCTTCTAGTCCATTTACGATCTGATAACGAGTGTTGGACGAGATAGCAAGAAATACACCTGATTAAGAGAGCAACAAAATTAGTGTAAGCAATCTGATGGAGGATAACTAAGGGGGAACAGAAGTACCAAGATCACCCACAATTGAATGGCATCATACAATTATAGAACTACTCCTAAGTCCTAACTAATGAACTTTTCCTTATGTTACTCTTTGGTCTTAGTAGCAAGTAGTAGAAACCATATTACAAAAGAAAGTATAGCTCAAAATGATAGATATTTGTAGGAGAAAAACAAAAACAATTCCAACCAGCAAGTATAATAATGTTCTGGTCATAGTAGCTAGTAACAATATACATCTCCTCCAAACAAGTTATAATAAAAATAAAATTGGTTGGCAACAATATTATGCTTATGTTCCAGAGCAAAAATGGAAAGTTGTATCCACAAGTATGATATAGCAGTATTTCCATAAATAAAATATAGGCTATCCTAGGCAATTTTTGACAAGTAATAGCATATATAGTAGTTCCAAGTTTTTCTTAAAAAAATAATAATAAAAATTCTCGCTCAACTATGAATCTAAACAACTATTTAAACCATTTTACCAATGAATACTCATGGAGAAATATATTTCCCCTGTTTCCATTGAGTTTCTTTAGAAGTAATGATGAGTTCACATAGATTTACTGCACCAAGAACAAGGAATTACTTTTACTTCAGGATGTCTATGCGTATAGTATATTTAGACTATCCCATGGTGATCACAACCAGCCGACATACATTTGCATTACACATGAATGATAGTAAATCTTGAATGACTACAGTAGTTATTGAACATTGAAAAATTAAAATGTAATCAAGAGGACCTACCCCAAAGAGCAGCACTTTTCACAAGAGGAGGCACAGCTACGTCCTCTTCTGACTTCTTTATGCTCCTGATAACACAAAAATAATAAAGTGAGTAGGATTGGGGGACATAAGGTAAAAAGCCTTAGCTGGTTTCAGTAAAATTCAGTAAAAATAAAAATTTGGACAATTTAAATGATAGATTGTCAACATTAAGGTCATAGGCCCTTATCTTGACATGCATCATGTGCATTCCACCACTAAATTTGATGTTAAAGACACATTCATGCAAGTGTCAGTTCCATCCCCCACATTCACATAAGCTCCTTCACTTTAAATATTTTCTAATCTATGATAGGAAGGCAAAGTAACGAAACAAAATTTCGTTGATAAACCTGGAAAGGATGTAGCTTAGTCGATAGGAATTGAAGATAATATATTCCATTTAGAAGTATGGGAACTTAAAAACACATTCAACTGCAGGCATCAAACTAGCAACCCAGAATGACTAAAGCTTACAAAAAAAATACAAAAATAAGTAAGAAATTAGAAGATACATACCGTTTGGCATTCATGATCGTGTTAGCAGTCCCTTGTCCAATAATACCACATACAAAGCCAACTGATCCATATAACACACCCTGGATACACAAGTTACAGACAATTAGAATGAGAAACATGGCAAAACTACGAGTTATACGATATAGAGGACTAAAGATGGTTCGGAAAACTGGCACACAAACTTTGAAAAGGAAAATCTTAAGCAAGACCATTTATAAAGCAAGGGAGAGTGAAAAACTCCATAATGCCTCCAATTGGGACGCATTTCTTCAATATTTAGAGTCTGCAGAGCAACTACTAAATAGTAGTTATTCCAATATCTCAATAATAAGATGTACCTTAAAGAAGAATGTGGCTACCCTCTGCTTCAATGAGAATCTGCATCCTGGCCTTTCAGCTTCAAAGACGCTGCATAAGAGGAATCACATATAACTTCTTCAGTGACTACATTCAATAAGATCAAACTACTTCAATTTCAAGGAAACACAGGTACTTCTACATTCTAAGAGTCAGGGTAACCCCTTTCATGTTGAAGTACCTCAGGATCCTCATTTTGGTTTATGAGGGATTGAGGGTGCATCAATGACAGTTAGACTCTATTTTGGCACATATGCAATTTACAAGACACAAAGAGCTCAAAACAAGATAAAAATCATTCTAGTAGAGCCAACGATAGGCATCACACGTCTAAGTGATGATCACGATCAATTCAACAATAGAAACTATCCAAACATAGGAGAAACCACAATGCACAATGATTCATATTTCCTAAAGAGGTCAGCCCAAAGTCTTTTGAAACATTGAGCAAAACATTTGTCCTAAAAGATGCTTACCTGCTAGGGAGAGACGCGCAAGCCTGTTGCATCTGTCCAAATAAACCATGTGATATTGATGGTTTTCCAATACGAGCATAGGGTGCCAACATACCAACCAAAGCAATGTCAACAACTATTCCCACCAAAAGATCTGCAGCGTACAGCTCAAATTCATTCCAGAAGTCCTTTCCCCTCTTCTGAACTTCCGCAAACGTAGCACAACAAGAATCTATGACTATCTGCATTACAAAAATTGAGACGAATCTCATCAGTACCTAATGTAACTCACATATAACCAACAATGCAAATAATAACAAATTGTGAAACTGCGAACCAAACCTCTGTCCCAACTTTAAACAAAAATGAAGGATCAGCCAGCATTCGATTCCGTAGCATAGTGCAGTACTTCATCAAAAACCCCAACGGCCAGGTTGCGCCCTGAAATCCAAACCAACCAAATCAATAACAGTAGCGAAAACAAACTTTGATCACAACATTACAGTGATCCAATAAAAATTGAAGCAAAACAATAACAAAAACGCAAATCAGACACCTGTAAAGCCAAATAGCGAAGAAGAAACTCTTTACGAATTCCAGTGGTATTTGCAGCCTCGAGCATATCCAAAGTAAGCTCCACTCCGCAAGCCTCCGTCTCCTTCATCACCTCATCAAACCTCAACAACGGCCCGAACTCCTCCCCCTCCGCATCCTCCTCGTTGCCGCCGCCGCCATCTCCTCCACCGCCGGAGGAATCACCATCTCCGCCGTCACGGCCACCGCCATCGACGCCGTTGAAATGCGGCGGAATGGGGAATGTAGAATCTGATCCAAGGCAAGAGAGGCGGGGGTTGTGGAAGGGGGGGTGGTGTGAGGCGACGAGCTTTAGAGGGGGTAAGGGGGCGAAGGAGGGTTTAGGGTTTAGGGGAGAATGGAAGGGGAGGTTAATGAGGTCGGAGCCGCGGTGCGAAACGACGGCGTTTGGGAGGTGAAAGTGAGAGGGTGGCGAAAAAAGTGACATTGTGGCTTTGGTGGTCAATTAGAGAAGCGTTTGACTGAAGGGTGAAAAGGCACAGGTTTTACTATTAATAACAACCTCGGTATGGGGTGGCCCAAGCTAGAGTTTCAAACTCCATCTCTGGGCACGTGGAAAGAGGTGATTGGTGGTGAAAAAGAAGGTAAAAATCAAAAACACGTTCGACGCCTGAGAGATTCGAACTCTCGCGGGGAAACCCCATGTACTTAGCAGGCACACGCCTTAACCACTCGGCCAAAGCGTCGGTTGTTTTTAAAGCTACCGTTTAATTAGTAATAACTGTTTATTAAAGCTTGTAATAACTTAGAACTAATAACCATTCACTAAAAGAACAGAAAAAGTGTCAATTAAGTATAAAAAGTTTGACAGTGACTTTTCCAACTTTTAACAACAAATTTATCATCTCACCCTTTCTTTAAATATCTATCTGAAATTCTCATCTTTTCTCTCTTATCTCTCAGATCTTTGTCGTCGGCTCGTTATAGCATTTGTCTAGCTGGTCTCTGCAACACCATAACGTTCGAAGAGTAGCGTCAAATCCAGATTTGGCCGTTCTCCGACTTCGTCTACATGCCGTCACTGAGAAACATTAGTCTGAATCTGGATTGTAGATGTGCGTAGGAGGACTTGAGAAGCGGCTCACCGGAAAACCTTGGCTGGTGTGACAGGTGTAGGAACTCTGTGGCATGGGTCAGTGGAATCGCATCTCTGAAATTATAAATACACGAAGAAGGATAAACGGTCTAGTGTGGAAGATTGGAAGTTGAAAAGGTTTGACTTGAAGTTCGTAATGATGGCTCACACACAGTGAGGACAAAGATGAATTCGGTACATAGGTGTATTGAAGTCTGTTCACTCTATCACACACACAACTCTCAAACTGGAAGAATGAAACTGCGGCTTTATAACAAGCCTTCTACAACTGAAAGAAGCAAATGACAACCCACGATTTTCACTCATTCCCACGATTGTGGTTTACTGGCTAAGAAAGAGTCAAACTAAAACACACATTCCCTACAGAATAGGAGTTATTAACTGAAA
Source organism: Comarum palustre (assembly GCA_951800085.1). NCBI lineage: Eukaryota > Viridiplantae > Streptophyta > Magnoliopsida > Rosales > Rosaceae > Comarum > Comarum palustre. Next base: position 22,576,567 of record OX637573.1, read on the forward strand.
TAGTAAATACAGTAAACCCAAACTAGATTTACTACTAAGTCTCATCATTTCCTCCCTTAAATTGCATTGCATACAACAATCAGTTTACTTCATTTGGCATTTTGCAAACTCCAAGCAAGTCTCTCAATTTCTTAAAAGTATCAAGCTTCAGAGCCTTTGTCATGATGTTTGCTACCTGGTTCTGTGAACTACAATGTTTAAGTTCAACAACGCCATCTGTACAGAGATCACGAAGGAAGTGAAATCTGACATCAATGTGTTTACTTCTTTCATGCATCACAGGGTTCCTTGACAACTTGATAGTAGAACTATTATCACAGAAAATTACGGTAGACTTACTTTGCATGCAGCTTAGTTTCTCAAGCACTCTCCTCATCCACACACCTTGGCAGACACATGTAGTTGCTGGGATGAATTTAGCTTCTGTAGTAGAAAGGGTGACCACTTGTTGCTTCTTGGAGCTCCAAGCCACTGCTCCATCACTCATCATGAAGATATACCCAGAAATGCTTCTTCGATCATCAACATCACCCGCATAATCACTATCAAAGCCACCAATTCTTCACCTGCAGCTCCTCTCTTGTAACCAACTCTCAGCTCCACAGTCCCACCTATGTACCTCAAAACTCTTTTGATAGCCTGCATATGGAGCTCAATAGGTTTTTTCATGTACCTACTGATTAAGCTAACAACAAACATAAGATCAGGTCTTGTAACAGTTAAGTACATTAAGCTGCCCACCATTTGTTTGTAATGAGTTGAGTCAACACGAACACCTCTTTCAATTTTCATCATTTTAAGGCCTAGCACAATGGAATTTCTATCTGAGTTTGAGCCTTTCATACCAAATCTTTCCAGCACCTCCTGAGCATACTTTCGCTGACTTAAGAAAATTCCATTTTCATTCTACACAATCTTCACTCCAAAAAAGAACTTCATTTTTCCCAAGTTAGACATATCAGACTTAGATCTCATTGAGGCTTTAAACTCTTCAAACATGATCGAACAGTTGCCGGTGAATATCAAGCCCTCTACGTACATACTCATAATCAAAATCTCACCATCTTCTTGAGTCTTAACAAACAAGGTATAGTCGTTTGGGCATCGTTCAAATCCTTCACCAATAAAGTATGCCTCCAACTTGCTACACCAAGCTCGAGGGGCATACTTCAACCTGTACAAAGCTTTTTCTCAATTTATAGACCCTATGCTCCTCTCTTGTCTTCTTATAACCTTGTGGCTGCTCTACATATGTCAGGACCCACCCCGAGTTAAATCCCTTTAACCCGAAGTAAATCCTGCGGGGACCACCTCAAGGGAACTTCTTACCGAAACCCCCTTGAAATGGCCAACCCTTCCTACGTACCAACTCAGCACTTCCATGAGTATCTAACAACAATCCCTATCTCATGGAAGCATCCTGCTCTCTAACCTACTTAATTAGCTAAACTGGGTTAGTCAGAGCAGTCTACTAAGAAGATTACCCTAAGGAAAAATGTGACAGCAACAGAATGATCGACTATGCCTCGACTCTTGTACGCGCACGACCTCCGCTCTAGAACCCTGCACCACTGGGCATTTGAAAACGAAGGGCCCATGGGAGAAACATTGAAAAACTGTTAGAGTGAGTGGACAAAAATAAGCCATGAAACACTATAAATTCCCCACAATAAATAAAACCAATGCTTCATGCTCTCCCAAAGATTTATTGATTTAAATAACATTTATGCATGCCCACAAATACTAAATTTCCACAAATGCATGATAAGATAAACAAGTAAGGTTTATGGGAAGAGAAATGTTCACAAACATAATAAGTCTGACCTCTCAGACTAGGGTCGGAGCTAAGAGCTCTAGTTGCGCCCTCACGCTATGCTAGCTATATAAAATGGTAATGGACAACCCTTATAATATCAACCTGACCTCTCAGGCTTGTCTGTCCTCTCAGACCAGGGTCGGAGCTAAGAGCTCTAGGTAAAATGGTAATGGACAACCCTTATAATATCAACTTGACCTCTCAGGCTTGTCTGTCCTCTCAGACCAGGGTCGGAGCTAAGAGCTCTAGGTAAAATGATAGTGGACAACCCTCATAGTGCACTACGTAGTTTGCCTGACCTCTCAGGCTAGGGTCGGAGCTAAGAGCTCTAGTAGTGCCCTCACGCTACTCTAGCTAGCATATTCATTGGACAACCCTTAATAAAAATGCATAACAATACTTTACTCAAATACTCTTCCCAAAACAAATAAGTAAAACCATTCCTCGTCATATATGCATAAATCCAAATAAAACATTCAAGAACCCGAGGAAAATATAATTCTCGAAACAATCATAAAAAACCCTGCAATAAAATCAATAATTAAGGCATGCATTCATTTAAAAAAAATGATATGTCCACTCACAGTACTATTGCGACCTTCTTCCCGCTCGGAAAGCTCCTCGAGCGAAACTCTCAAACTACCCGCGTAGTCGAGCTCGTCTCACGTCCGACCAGAGACTGTACAACAAATCATCATATTAGTCGTTCACAGTTAACTTGGTCTTTTCCTAGTTTGACCAGGAATTCCTATTTGACCACGTGTTGACCAAGATCCTTTTTATGGCACTTTAACCTTTTTGACTTTCTTTCCCGGTTATCGACTCTTAACTCAATTTACCGGAAGTCCGACTTAGCTTCCGAACTTTCCTTTATTACTTAAACTTGACGTTAGGGTGTTACGTATTATTTCGTTGAATTACTATGGACACCCAACGTGTCACATTAATCAATACATTTAACCTTGAGTCGATTTACCGATTTAACCTTTCCTCATAAATTCCAGTTATCAATTTCCGATAACAATTTAACACTTTACCCATTTAACCAACTAGTGTCCAACTTCATTGAACTTCAATCCTTTAACCATTTTTCTGAAAATGCAACTTTTCCAAAGTGAAAACTTTCCTTTAATGGAAACTTTCCCAAAATGGAAAGTTTCCTAAATTAACAGGTTTCCAAACTTAGAAGGTTTCCCAAAATAGAAAGTTTCCTAACATGGCAAGTGTTCCTTAGATTGGGAAGTTTCCCAAAATGGAAACTTCCTAATTACGTCCAATTTTTCCGTAAATGTCTCAATTACGAATTAACCGTACTCTTGACTAAAGCTTAACAGGGATTCGATTTCTACCTCTTCGGCTTTCAGCCGGTTTTACCGTATCACCGGAATCGTCACCGGATCCCGGAACTTGCCGGAATTTCGCCAGAGTTTCCCCGTTTCCTTCGATTCACCAAGTTATCGACAAAACACACAAAACAGCAAGTCAATATCAATTCAGCAACACCAACAACAATTCCACAACAAAATCACTCGGGGAAATCGAGTTTACCTACAACTCGTCCAACCTCGGACCTAGGACCTCAATTTCAGCCTCCCTGCTGCCAACATCAAACCGGCAGCTTCCCGGCCTCCTCCTTGCCGGACAGCTGACCTGCAGCACCCTAAAACCTTGTAACAGCTACCACACTCGCCAACTCCTCCCAAAACAGCCGCCCCAACCACCAACAGTGGCTGCCATCCACCCTTTCGAACCAAAACCTTACCAAGAAGTATGAAATTATATCAGAATCTTCCTCTCAACATGTAGGACACTTTGATGTAATATACGAAGCCAAAATCGAAACCAAAACTCAAGAATTAACAAAACAGTCGAACTGTCCAAGAACTCAAGAACACAGATTTCACCTTTTGATTCGAAACACTCACCTCCAATCAAATTGGTTCAAGCTGTATGGAGGGATGGTTAGGCGAGTTGAGGGCTGCAAAACCCAAGAAGAATCTCGGCGAACGGTGGCCGCACGACGGAGTTCGAACCGGAGCTCCGATTCGCCTGTCCTCGAGGCACCGCTCTCACCTTGGGTCGAAACGAGTCGCATGGTGGGTATGGAGATGTCGAGGAGGAAGAGAGGAATCCGATGCCGTCGGTCTCGCAGCAAACCGCCGCCGGACGGCGGAGATATCAGTGAAAAACCGATTCGGGTCGGGTTCGGGTCGCCGGGTTCACAGATCGCATCTGAGGGAATCGAGGGAGCTCCGTATGGTTTTTAATGCATTTCCCGAAATGGCAAGTCCTATTTATACCTCAACACCAGAATAGTAACTTCCCATTTTTTGACCATAACTTCTTCATACGAACTCCGTTTTGAGCGTGCTACGTGTCCACGAACTCGTAACGACGCCCTCTACAACTTTGATGAAGAAAGTTTCCCCAAATTCCTGACCTAACGAAAAGTCAACTTTTTGACCTTTCACGGTAAAACGGTTACTACGAAATGGTTAAAAATCAAAGTAACTTGGGTAGTAACCGACCGTAAATGGATTCTAGAACCGGGATGTGACAATGTAACATCCCACATCGACCAACGGAGAGGGTGATGTACCATATATGTACATCGGTGACACCCATCTAGTACGAGGCCTTTTGGGAGCTCAGTGGCTTTGGAGGGGATGAGAACTCCGAAGTTAAGCTTGCTAAGCTTAGAGCAATCCCATGATGGGTGACCCCCTAGGAAGTTGCTCTGAGAGCTCCTGGAAACAAAACCGTGAGGGCCGGCGGCCCAAAGCGGACAATATCGTGCTACGGCGGAGATGGTCCGGGATGTGACAGATTGGTATCAGAGCCACTCTGCCGAGGGGTGCGAGTGTGCCGACGAGGACGTCGGGCCCCTAAGGGGGGTGGATGTAACATCCCACATCGACCAACGGAGAGGGTGATGTACCATATATGTACATCGGTGACACCCATCTAGTACGAGGCCTTTTTGGAGCTCAGTGGCTTTGGAGGGGATGAGAACTCCGAAGTTAAGCTTGCTAAGCTTAGAGCAATCCCATGATGGGTGACCCCCTGGGAAGTTGCTCTGAGAGCTCCTGGAAACAAAACCGTGAGGGCCGGCGGCCCAAAGCGGACAATATCGTGCTACGGCGGAGATGGTCCGGGATGTGACAACATACACATCTTCCTCCAACTCTCCATGTGGAAACACACTTTTCACGTGTAGTTGGTACACACCCCACCATCTTTGTGCAGCCAAGGCCATGATCATTGTGATTGTGTCCTACCGAGCAACCGGAGCAAATTCTTTCATATAATCAATGTCGTACTGCTGAGCATACCCCTTAACCACAAGTCGAGCTTTGAATTTATCCACTTTTCCTCGCTCGTTCAACGTTGTTTTGAAAATATACTTTACTCTAATCTTTATTGCATTTCTTAGCAAGTCAGTCAATTCCCATGTGTCATTTCTTTCTATTGCTTTCATCTCATGCTCCTTAGCCTTTCTCCACTTCATGTTCTTCGACGCTTCTTCATATGAACTTGGATCACTAGTTGTAGTGTATAAGACCAGATTATGCATTGAATCGTCACTAGACAAGCCTTCTCTTGTTTCATAATCATCCATCTAATCAGGCTGCCTTCTGTTTCTTACTCCAAGAGGGCTAGGCTCAGTGTTTTCAAGTGACTCAGATGAAGATGAACTCATCACTGCCCCGGTATCATTTTGCACTGGTTCGTCATCTTTTACACTTCCATCTTGCTCTTCTTTTTCAATCACTTCATCATCATCTCCCATTCCAAAATATCACTCTTCACAGCTTCAGTACTCATTCCCCCTTCCCATCTTTCATCCTCTTCAAAGACCACATCTCGGCTCACTACTATCTTCTTTGTAGTTGGATTGTACATTCTATAACCTTTTGTCTCTTCACTTACACCGAGCAATACACATTTGGTGCTTTTGTCATCCAACTTACTTCTTTTAACATCAGGAATATGAACACGGCCTATGCAGCAAAAGACTCGGAAATAATCAACTGTTGGCTTGATGTTGCTCAATGCTTCTTCAGGTGTGACATCCTTGAGCACCAATGTGGGACTTCGGTTTAGGATGTGAATGCACCAATTCACCGCTTCTGGCCAGAATTCCTTAGACTCTTTTTTCTCAGATAACATGCTACACACCAAATTCATGATTGTTCGATTCTTTCTTTCATTAACCCCATTTTATTGTGGAGTATATGAGGATGTGAGTTGTCTTTTGATTCCATTCACACTACAATACACTACCAGAACAACCACTTTAGCCGACGAAATTTTTTCGTCGGCTAAACCTTAAATTTCGTCGGCTAAAGTCCTAGCCGACGACACGTCGTCGGCTAAGAAGTCGTCGGGCAAAATCCGTCGACCAACACTATAGCCGACGAAATTACTGTTCATCGTCGGCTAAAGTCATTTATTTAGCCGACGAATAAATTTTTCGTCGCTTAATTTCTGGACTTTAGCCGACAAAATTTATTAAAATTCGTCGGCTATAGCTATTATTTTTATTTATTTATTTAACTTTAGCCGACGAATTTTAGGGTATTTCGTCGGCTATGGTTATTATTATATTTTTTTAATTTTAGCCAACGAATTTTATTAAATTTCGTCGGCTATAGCTATTATTTTTATTTATTTATTTAACTTTAGCCGACGAATTTTATTAAAATTTGTCGGCTATAGTTATTATTATTATTATTTTTTAATTTTAGCCGACGAATTTTATTAAATTTCGTCGGCTATAGCTATTATTTTTATTTATTTATTTAACTTTAGCCGACGAATTTTATTAAAATTCGTTGGCTAAAGTTATTATTTTTTTTATGTAATTATTATTTTTAAAAACTTTAGCCGACGAATTTTAGGGTAATTCGTCGGCTATAGTTTTTTTTCTTTTTTTTTTAATTTTAGCCGACGAATTTTATTAAAATTTCGTCGGCTATAGCTATTTTAATTTTTTCATATTTTTTTTTCTTTTTTAATTTATTGTATTTTTGATTAAAATTTTTACTTCTTTTTCGTTTTTACACCGAAAAAGGAGTAAGGAGGAGGAGGAGAGGGAGAGGAGGAGGAGGAGAAGAGGAGAGGAAGGAGGAGGAGGAGAATTTAGAGAAGTAGGAGGAGGAGAGATTTGAAGGAGGAGGAGTAGAAGGTTAGGAGAGGGAGGAGGAGGAAGGAAGATGAAGAGGAGGAGGAGGTTAGGAGAGGGAGGATGAAGAGGAGGAGGAGGAGGAGGAGGGAAGATGAAGAGGAGGAGGAGGGAAGATGAATAGGAGGAGGAGAAAAATGAAAGATATAGAAAATTTTGAACTTTAGTCGAAAAATTTTAAAATTTTAAAAATCCCCGCCAAAAAATTTGAATTTTTAATTAACTTTAGCCGACGAAATTAGGGTAATTCGTCGGCTATAGTTATTTATTTATTTATTTTTTATTTATTAATTTAATCTTAGCCGAGGAAATACCCTAATTTCGTCGGCTATAGTTATTTATTTTATTTATTTATTTAACTTTAGCCGACGAATTACCCTAATTTCGTCGGCTAAAACCCTAAACGATATTCGTAGAAGCTTCAAACGAAAAAAAGTCGTGAAATAAGATATGACCGGAATGGTGAAATACGTATATGGTTGAAAAATCACGTAATTCCGGTAAAGTCTCGGTACCGATAATTGCGGTTAACTCAATTTTCCATTCTTTCTCCCTAGAGGTAGCCCTATCTCCGGTAGTTATTTTTCATAAAATTTTTATACCACTGGTTGCATCTCATCGATTTGAAACTATTTTCAGTTGAAGGTCCGGGCAAAATACGTAATTTAGACGGTCAAATGACCGTTTCTGTGCGTTAAGGGGTTTGACTTACGTGATTGACCGTAAGGATCGAGCCCTTAACGTTGTCAGATTAAGTTAAATTTTTTTCCTATATACATATTTCAACATAGTGATCATATCAGACGGTCAGAATTTTGTTTCTCAACTTTGATCATCTGAATCACAACATGCGTACTAATGTTGTATAACTTGTTTACTAAGTTTTAAGTAAATGTTTCATTTCTAAAACAAACTGTACGTAGAAAATTCATGAAATAAGATATGACCGGAATGGTGAAATACGCCTACGGTTGAAAAATCACGTAATTCCGGTAAAGTCTCGGTGCCGATAGTTGCAGTCAATACAATATAAAGGTTTGACTTACGAGATTGACCGTCTAGAAGAAGTCCTTAAATTTATCAGATAACGTTGAATTTTTTACCAGAGATATATTTCAACATATTGATGATATCTGACGGCGTATTTTTGTTTGTGAATTTTGATGACCGGAATCACAACATGCCTACTATTTATCATTATTTATCTATATGGGGAGGCCTATCATGGAGGGGTAAATGTCTCAAAATTTTTAGATGGACAGTTGCGTCTCATTATGGTGAGTGTTTGTTGTGTTGAAGGTTCGGCCAAAATACCTCATATAGGTGTAGATATGGACATTTTCGTGTGTTAAGCGTTTAGAAAAACTTCATTTTAAAGCCTTAAACAAACTCGGATGGCCAAAAAAACCTATATATCATGGCATATGCCATAAGTTTTACTCGTACGGCCGTTCTGCTTCCAGATTGGTATCACAATAGTCAATCGGACACCGAAATATCCGTAGTGCAATTTTGTAACTAAAAGTTACTTTAGCCGACGAAATACCCTAATTTCGTATGCTAAACTTTTCAAATTTCGTCGGCTAAAGTTCACATACTATAGCCGATGAAAAAAACACTTTAGCCGACGAAATTTTTTTTTGTCGGCTAAAATTTAACTATAGGCGACGAAAAAATTAGTTTAGTCGACGAAATTTTAACTTAGCCGACGATAAAAAAATTCGTCGGCTAAAGTCCACTTTAGCCGACGAAAAAAATTTCGTCGGCCTATTTTTAGATATTTCGTCGGCTATAGTCTTTTTTCTGGTAGTGATACTCATTAAATTCCTTAGAGGGGAATTCACCACCTCTATCAGTACGTAAACAACTAAGTACTGCTCCAAACTCTTTCTCAGCAAGACTCTTGAAATTTTTGAGCATAACAAATGCCTCAGATTTTTCAGAAAGAAAGTAAACCCAACACTTTCTACTAAAATCATCAATGAAGGTTATTAGATACCTTTTGTTGCTGTTCGATTTCGGCTTCACAGGTCCACATATATCTGCGTGGACTAGCTGCAATCTCTCTGAGGCCCTCCACAAGCTTTTCTTTGGTATTGATTCCCTATGCTGCTTCCCAACTAGACAATTAGAGCACACCTTTGTCGGGGTTAAGTGGAGGCAAGCCTTTCACCATTTTCCTGTAGTGAAATGTCCTTAGCCCTATGAAACTTAAGTGACCAAAGCGGCAGTGCCATAGTTGAGTTTCATTCTCACTGATAGTTTGGCAGCATGTCGTTTCCTTCAAAGAAATAGAAGCCAAAAGAACAAACATTCGGTTGGCTAACATGGCGGTATGCATTATCAAGCCTCTAGTTAGATGAAATAACTTACAAAACCCATGTTGAATGAGTATAGCTAGGCCCTTCTCTTGCAACTGAACTATGCTTAGTAGGTTGTTTTTTAATTTAGGGATGTAGTACACTCCACTCACCACATGATTTACTCCTCCTAATTTTAGTCTGATGTTCCCCATTCCCATTATGGCCTAGTCTTCGACTCTCTAATACCTAAGTTAGAACTGTGGTGTAAGCGACTTGGCAAAGTTTTAGAGCTAGAAGAATCTTACATTTTCCATGGTCTTTTGACCTGCCTATATGGTTGTGTCTTGGGAACCGCGTTATTCCTCTCTGATGTGGGACTGCTAGGAATGCTCTTTCTAGCATCTTTCTCTCCGAAGGGCTTAGAAGGTGAGCCAAAGGAGGACTGGCTTGGCATGTTTGGTCCCAAATTAGGTCACCAACCTACCCAAGTTGCCTTTAAGGGTGGTAGGTGGGCCTCAAGGCCACCGGTGACCGTACACTGGACAACTTTTCCGATATAAATGGAGGTCTTCCTCCTCCTGTTAACAATCATCCTTCATGTTAAGCCTACAAATCAACAAAAGCATAGGTTTTGGTTTTCTTGATCTTATTTGATGCAGGGGAAAAAATTAAAGATGATCATATGCATCTCTGACTTGAGAACATAAAATCCATACTGGACCCATAAAGAAAAGATCAAAATATGAACATCTTTCTTGATTATCTTTTGTACTGCTACATTCTTTATTTGCTTTTTTAAGAACCAAAACCAAGATAACATATATGATACACCAAAGAATCTAGTATATATATTCTCCATAACCAGACAAGGCTCATGTTCTTAATTTATTTAGAAAACCAGTAATTGCAACAATCCTACTCACCGTGATGATTGACTAGATCATACATGGTGAACTCTATGGTGTAGTTATAAAAGCACAACCAATAGATTTATAAAAGCAAGATTATAGAATTATGCACAAATCTTTCTGGATTTTTCACTTTTCTCCACAACTCTCCCTTGAAGTTTTCAGAGTCATATCAGTCAGGAACTCCGTCGCCAGAAATATTCTGACAAAAGGGTAACTAATGCAGAATTGTAGAAACACTACATGGAAGATCACACACACCTTAAACTAAATATTAAAAACACCCAGAAAACATGCAACGATACAAAATAACTATCTGAGGTTGTAATACATTTAGAGGAATAAATTAAAAAGCAGAGAAGGACACAAAACAAAATACCCAAATTCGTGTTCGTGCAAAATTGGAGGAATGGCTATGTATCTGACAGTGTCAGTTTGTGTCAATATGTTTTCTACCCATTTTACATTTGGGTTGTTTGTCTGATTTAACATAGTGGTTGATTTGTGGTTTAAGTAAGTGATTCATAATAGTTGATTTGTATTGTTGGCAGTCATGTTTTTGCTTGGCTCTCCATGGTCTTTAATGAAGTGCCAAAAAGTTGATGTTTGTCTTAAAACTGAACATAAATGCTTTTATTAAAACTTTAAGACAATGCTATGGCTAACAAGCCACTATCCATCAAAATGAAATTGAACTCAAAAGTAATAACCAAAAGATAATTTGTCAAAGAAAAAATAGTTTATCCTCCAATTGTAAATTGTAACTTATGAGTTCTCGTATCAGCATTGTTTGGTAACTGGTGAAACCAAATTTGTCAGAATTCAAACATTATCCAACAGAACAGTAATAGTAATTACATCCATTTCAGAATTGTTTTAGGGTATGTGTCCATATTTTTAGTTTTTCCTTTTTTTTAATTTTTATGTAGAATTCAGTTCTCATAAACTTATAATATTTGTATGGAATTTTGAATGGTAAGTTCATTGTCAGGAAATTAAATTTCTGCAATTCTTATCACCATGGAATCATTAGGTTTAATAACCAGAATTTGTTATGTCTTGGTGGTAAATTGAATCATAACCTTATCTGAGATTGATTTTCAGTATGTATTTCATGTCGGGTTAAGATCATTGGGAATTTGAATATGTATCTGACCGTGTCAGTTTGTGCCAACATGTTTTCTGCACTTCAACCATTTTACGTTTGGTTTGTTTGTCTGATTTAACAGTGGTTGATTTGTGGTTTAAGTAGATGATTCAAAATAGATGATTTGTATTGTTGACAGTCATGTTTTTGCTTGGCTCTCCAAGGTCTTTAATGTAGTGCCAAAATTATATAGTTTGAGTGTCTAATATGCTATGTGGCTCTGTGTTGTTTGGAACATAGAGGCAATTTTTACGTTAAAAAGGAACATAGAGGCAAACTGTAGGTTTAAGGTAGAAAACAACATCAATAACCATCAGTTATTTGTGTGAGTTGTTAACTTATGACCTGAGTGTCTGTACTGATTAAGAAACTGATATGGGAGCTTGGTGAATGGGACAGTAAGTGTTTACAATTATAACATTAGTTCTCAAGCCTGTTTGAACTTACGCTTTTGAAAATCTTGGTTCTTTGCACTCACATTTTTAGCGTATTTCAATTATGTGTCTAACGTGTCCATTCATTCATGCATAGACACTTGTCTGTATTTTTACACACAACTTTAGTAAAATTATCTTCGGATTTAGGTTAAAAACACACCTACATTGTACATAAGCCTTGCCGCATAACCCTAAACCTATGAATTCTGTCAATCATATTTAACCCTGCAATGATGGTTGATTCCAGCTTCGTATTTCACAATAAAGTTTGTTACACGCCTTGCTACATCGATTTTTCTAGGTTTACGGTTTAGCTACTGTTCATAGCCAAATAACTTGAAAGATTTGGATAAAATTTAGTAACATTTCATAGAAATAATTGACTGGTTTATGATACGGTCTTGCTTTTATAATTCTATTTGTTGTGCATAAGGCTAAAGTGAAAGATTTAGAAGAAATAAGCCGTGCCGCTACTTTTTGATGTATGTAACTAATTTATGTGGTTTACTGTCGAAATTCTTAGTGCATAAAATAATTGCAATAAGATCTTGGTGCATAATGTATGTAACTTATTGTATGATGTATGCAACTAAGATCATACATAATGCATGCAACTCATTTATGTTGAAACCCAAAGATCATACATAATGTCAAATCAAACTAATTCTATTTGTTGTGTACATTTGATGGGGGTAGCTAAGTAATAAGTAGTGCAGCTGTGGTTCTTATGAGTTCTTATCAATCCATCTTTACCAAGAAAAACTTAACCAACAATTTGTATTGAACTTTCTTTTATATATTTACCTCAACGGCCGACCAACTAGGGTCTTTAAGAGTTGAAAGTTTGCAATGTAACTAAAAGTAAATTTATATTACATGTATGTTTGATGCCTCTAGCTAAGTAATAAGTAATGTTGTTGTGCTTATCAGTTTCAATTCTTTGCTTTTGTAAATCTTCTCTTCTTTACGTCGTTAACCATTATCCTCTCATATTTGTTATAGTTTTAAAGAAGTAAATTACTATTGTATAACATATCTAGCATTATTTGCTTTTATCAATTCATCTTTACCAAATGTTATGTATCTTGATAGGACCAACCCGCGTTGACGTAGGCATCTTGCCTAGTTCATAACACATCGGATCCAACCAAAAATTTTACCTACCATTTTCAACTGGATTGGCAGTTAAAAAAAGATCATGTGGGTTATTTATTACTTTTAGAATTCAAGACAAAATGACTGTCTAGTATAAGAACATTGATTTAATATTTACCGCGGTGAATCTCTACTTTGTAAGATTTTCAGTACATGCCTACACGGCCGTGTGCATCTATACGTATCATGTGATGGCTATGATTCGTTAACATTGATACGGCCGCATGGTTAAACTCATATGTGGATGACTGCATTTTTTTCTTTTTATCAAGTAAACAACTGATATGCTAGAATGAGTGTATGCGAGTTTAACATATTTGAAATATATAACTCAAACTAAGACTTTAACCACTTTATATATAATATGATGCCTGCTTATTAAGAAATTACCTCTTATGTGTCCACACGTTAAATTTGATTTGTCTTTTCTTATGAGTTATTAACAAATTTCTAAAAGAACAAAAAACAAAATGAATCTGATTTAGATTTACTGTAGATTTAGCTTCACACCCGTACACTATATTTCATTGGTTACTCGTTAAGTACAATATCTAAAGAATCATAAATATGGTGTGGAAGTTGTTTGACATGTGATCCATTCTAAATTACAGGCACAAGGCATTACTCAAGAAGCTCTATGTAAATTTTAAAACCAGAAGTTATCTGTGTTCTATTAGGCTAGTAAATAGAAGTATCAATAGTCCTTCCAAATAGTGAAGCCACAGTACCAAGTTTTTTTTTGGCGAAAGGCACAGAACCAAGTTTGAAGGCACACTGGCTCAGAGATTCTCAAAACCACACTTTAATCTGGTAATTATTGAAACCATGAATAAAAAGTGTTTTTCCTCAAAAAACAAAATGAATAAAAAGTGCAATCTTTATGGTCTGTAGGTAAAACAACGAGTAACTTTTACTGTATGTGCCTAAACATTAGCCTCAGATACCATCCAACGTTTCAAACTCATATCAAATCATCCTTAGACATCCATCATTGAATAGAGGCATGCTCAAGTTTGGTAATATGGCTATTCATAAGATTGTCCCAAAGGGCTCCATGGTGTTTTGTCACCATTAACATACTTTTAGATTTCTTGTGCCTACCTTCCCTGTTAATTTACTCTTAATATGAAGCATCATTTGCAAATGACTTAATATTCTTGATGCAAAAACGTCCCTCCTCCGAACAGACGCTTATTTGTTTGCTTCCTCAAAGCCAAGCCCTGCTTTGCTGGATTTCATATCATGACAATGGGACTATAATACAGAATTATAGTACCAGATACAAATCTGGACCTTTGTTCACTGATCCATTTGCAGAAACTTGAGATCAAATGACCAAATGTAAGCCAATCAAATTTCAAACATAACACACCAATGATATTTTGCACTATTTCAGACTAACAAGTTACAACTTGACTCTTGCAGATGTACATGTATAAACTCACTGTCAAACTTACTAAAAACTCAAAATAGAACATTCTATTTCTCTTTCTCTATAGGAAATTAGGTGTATTTCCTTATACCAAATATCAACCCTAAATGTGGAGCACATACTCTGAGTTCAAACTTTGGTGGGATTGGCAGCATTCCATGTAATAGATACACATATTTACTTGTCTTCTATTTTTTCATGTTTATGATTTTAACAGTTCTTACTCCAACTCCCTACCAAAAAGAATTTCTCTCCATACTTGAACAAAATCCAACTGTAAAAGAACAATCTCGTATAGTACAAAACTATAAATAAATCATACCGTCCTCCCCCAGACCTGCGGATACGATTCTGGTTGGTTCACAGAAATGTAAAGGAAGCTCGAAACATTCCAAAGGTCTTGACATGAGATGATGTTAATTGTGGAATTTCCCTTCCTTTTTTGGTGTTTTATTTCGAGGACCAACCAGAACCTCTAGAATGCAGTCCAGCAATTTTTTTCTGCTATTTCTCAAAACAATGAGAAACTTTTCTTATGTCTAGAATGGCAGGAAAAACGTGCCTGCTCAACTGATGTTCTTGGGGAGGGCCCAGTACTTCCAATGGTATCTGGTTTAGCATCTGAAGGTCGTGAAAGAAGATTGCAACCAATTTTCCTGGCAACCACACGAGGCGAACTGATAGAACTATGCGATTTTGACACCTTTTTCATCTCTTGCTTTATTTTACTAAATTCTTGTTCGAGCTCACCTACTCTAGATCTCATCTTGTCCATATCCACCTTTAAAACCCGGTTCTCACGCACCATAGTCACCCACCCATCCCTCTGTATAATTTGGCCAGCCATATCAGCTTGGTTATTAACAGGACCTGCAGGGGCGCTTTCAGTTTCCACGACATTCAGATGACCAGCTAGAGTAGTTCTCAAATGCATCTGCTCAAAGAACAGGACTTGAAGAACAACTCTAAGCGGCAACCTTTCATTTTGGGATGCATGGGCACATGCATCAATAGAGAGTTTCTGGAAGTCAATGATGTTGCAAAGATCTTCCTTCTCCTTATCTGAGACCCAAGGATGCGCCTGAGATAAACAAAATTTATGTTACATCAATAAGGATTTAAATATGGGAAAAAAGCTGCTTTTATTTATAGACGAGGTCAAGTAAAATCAAACCTTGAAGTATATATCAAGTGACCTATATAGCCCATCATGCAAAGTTCTTGAAGATTCTGGAAGAGCCTCTGCAAGAGAGCGTATCTTTTCAGGCTTTAAAGTAACATCTGAAGCAACCTCGGCAATATAGCTATCTATCAGCTTTGCAACTGACCTTGACGGACCTGATGATGGAGATGCTTCCACTTCATCTGATGCCGGAGAAAATGGTGTAACCTTTGATTCTGATGACATGAAGTGTTGGATTATCCGCTGAACAGTGTCAGTATCATACAATGTCTCAGCATCTGAATATGTAGGAATCAGAAGACCATCTAAAGTTGCAAATTCTAGTTGCCTTCCTATTCTCTTCTCCAAAGAGTCCTTACAGGTTTGACTGGCTCCCAATATCAATGCAACCCGAAGAAGTCCGAGCAAAAACCGGCAAAATGATTTACCCTTCTTTTGGGGAAGAAGTTTCTCAATGCTTTCTAAAACTACCCTTTGATCTAGGGTGATAGGTGTAAAACTAAAACTTGTAACTGTCCGGGGTATACCATGTTGTCCACCCTGCCATCTGCCCAGGCCAGGTAGGTATTTTCTGGTATAGTGCATTACAGCGCCAACGATGTTTTCAGGTCTTATACCCTTTGTCTCCATTGCCTTGATGAGTCTCTCAAACAAACTCACACCGAGGTAAGAGATGTCTTCAAACCACCAATCAGACTCAGAGCTTCGAATCCTTGCTCCAGTATTAATTCCATTCCACAGGATGCTTCCACCGGGACTCTGTAAGCTACCATACATCATCATGGGCCATCCAAACAAACTAGGATCTGTGCAAACCATCACAGATAAAGCATTTACACATTTGTTTATTATATGAAGTTTTTCTGCCATTTGAAGAACGGGCTCAGAACTTTGAAGAGCCAAGATACAGTCTTTCCAGTTGTGAAGTATATTCTTATAGAAAAAATTCTCCGACCTTGAGAGTAAGTTCTCTTCTCCAAACTCATCTATCATTTCAAGGTAGTCCGCTGCACAATACACCATTACTATGTTTCTTGAAGTCAATTCCACCCGCACACCATAGCAGAATTTAGCTGCAAACAGGAACATGTCAGGGCCACCAGGGAATTCCTCGAGAACTGTAGTGAAAACTTTCTCATGTTTCTTTGTGGACTCTTCATATATCCGTGCTATCTTCCCACATTTTGATATGAGAGGAAACTGGAGTGACAAATTGTAATAAGTGATCATTCCCACACAAAATCCATCATAGGATATATGACTTACATTAAAACTATTTTTAGGGGAGTAACACGACAACATTCAGAATATAAAAATGTCCCGAGTAAGGTAACAAATAGCTGATAGTATATGAATTTTATCATCATCAGCAAACTGAAGCTATCAGCAAGACCTGTATTAACATATCAATTTTCAATTTCCGGAAAGATAAAAAAATAGATAGATCATCTTTGCATACTACACATTAACAAGACAAAAATTGGATGTAAACAGCTAAAATCCAGCATTAAAGATAGTGCTTCCCAGCATATGAAGGGGAAAACCAGAAACTGACCAAAAAATCCTCCTAGCATGATCAGATAAACTTATTTGATGATCTTAAAAAACGATCAAACACATATTTCTGAGGTCTGAGAATAAGGTTTCAGAATGTTATCGATTCCTAATTTCCTATCACTATTGAATCCCCAATATTCCACAACCACCAGTAAGAGCATACCTTATGAAGATGGAAGCTCACACCCTCCACCACAACAGTAATATCACTCGGCAATCTAGCTTTGCAAAACCTACAGAATTCATCAAATCCCATCAAACATAACAGTCCATCAATCCCAACAACAAAAACATATTAACAGAGATTGAACTAACTAGATCATCAATTCAATTCTAAACAAAGCATCATACATTTAACAACCCTATATAAATTAGACCCTAAAACTCCAAAACAAGCGCGAAAAACGAAAAAAAATGGAATTTGAGAGAGATTACCAGTCATTGCCTTGTTTGAGAAACTCAGAAACCTTCGGCATAGCAGAAGAGGGAAGAATATAGAGACAAGGTAGATTGGCTCTAGCAGAGGAGCAGGTCCATGTGGAGAAGAGAGACCCAAAAACGATTTCTTTAGCCAAAAGTAAAGAAAAGGCAAAGGAAGGAAGGAATTGGAAGAGTAGAGAGCAGAGGAATCCAAGTCCCAACAGAGTCAAATAAACAAAAGAGTGGGCCTTTACAGCTATGACACCCCTTCCATCAGACAAAAACCCCACAGCACCACCAAAAACCAAACCTCAATTTCAAATTTATATATGAATCCAACCCACAAAAGGGTGCACAGATGACGACGACCCTTAACCAAAATGAGAAGAAGAATAAGGAGAAGAGTGAGAGGGAACAGAAGCATGGGATGGAAGGAAAGAAGGGAATGACTTTAGTTGGTTTGTCTGGGGCTTTTTGTCGGAACAATCATTTTCGTCTGGGAGCTTCGTCAGCGCGCACGGAGAGTTGGGGTCCACTCCGGCATTCTTCTGGTTTTGTTTAATTAATGTGTCTGACATCATTCTTTATGGTTGGATTTATTTTTCTCTCTGGTTGTTGGTCTGTATGGCACAAGAAGGTTCATACACTTTAAGGTTAGCTTGTTGGACTTAATTTGATGTTTGATCAAACGTTCTCCGTTTTGGCGGAATTGGAATGCATAAACGCATTTGAAGACTCTTAAAATCTGAATCAATTGTGTGGCTCGTTAAATTAAACACAAGATGGATACATGATTAGCCTTTTTTAGAAAATTGAGCATCAAAACAATATGTGATGGCTGCCTAGAGATATAATTGTGAATCACGTGTAACCAGCTAAAACTTGTTGGAGTAGATGAAATTCATCAGTTGGCTGAAGGCTGTGGATTCAATTTTGCATATAAATGATGATGTGTTTCAGTGTTTCACATAAGCGTCCCCTTCATGTGTGTATCATGATTCTCATGGTATCTACTGGTAGGTTGTCACAGTTATGAGTCTTAATCAGCATGCAGTATACATTATCAAGTAAGAAAGCCAAGTAATTGACTGAAAGGGTTGTATTATACATTATCAGTAATGCAGTAGTTGTGATAGTTCATTACTTAATTACTTCAGTCATAATGAATACAACAAACATTATCATGCCAAAATGATAGCCCCCTTTATTTGACACAAGTTTTTTGTACTTGTTTCTCACCTACAAAGAAACATAAACAAGTTGCTAATAACAATGGATCTAGGTCAAGTGTAATTGGTGCCTTGAGGGTGCTGTTTTCGGGCATTGTTGGCATGGCCTTTAAATATGCCAATCATTGGCTTTGTTTAGGAAGATTAAAGGATTTCACTCTTATCTTTATAGTGACTCGAAATCGTTGACATTCTTCTATCAAAACCTCTAAATTTTTATTTGACAAAAAAACTCTAAATTTTTATTTGACAAAAAAACTCTAAATTTTGCTCAGTTTACATTCATTCAATATACAGTATATAGTAAAACTTTAATAAATTAATACTCGATTAATTCATAACCTCGTTAAAATAATAATTTTTACTAGTCTCGAGTTGTATTAATTCATTAATACATCACATTAATTAATTGTTTATGAGGATTTCATATAGAATAAGTCAATTGTGACTTTTTTATAAAAAAAAAAATGAGGTCATGTTGAACACTTAGTCAATTTCATATCGTCATTTGACTCACTTGGAAGTCAAACTTTTCTAGCATCTGTTGTTACAAATGCTTATAAGTGCTACTATGATGTTTATGTTGTATTCGCACAATGTATTACGCATTATATTTCATCTTTCAATGTTGCTTTTTTACTTCTTTGAGATAGAAGTCATTATTGAGTTTCCGATGTGGTATTTAACTGTTATTTTGTATATTAAATAAGATTTTGTTTATTTATTATTCAAAAAAATAGTGTATAAGAGTGTATTTTGTTCAAAAAATAATAATTTTTAAGAAAATAAAAAAATATTTGATATATTAATAAGTTATTAAATTACCAATAAATTAATAAATTATTAATATATCGATTAATTAATACTTCGCTAAATTAATAAATTTTACCGGTCCTGATGCTATTAATTTATAGAGGTTTAAGTTTATATAATTTTTTTAATTGAATTACATATATATTTTATTGTAAAATAATGATTATAGATAATAAATTATAAGAAATTGAAATTTATGTATACTTTATTACTTTTTTATATAAAATCAGAGTGAAATTGCACTACCAAAGTTAGTCTTCAACTAATAGGCTACGGGCATCTATCACTTTGTATTCGCCTAAGGTCAAACGTAGTTTTTGTAATACATTGCGACATTTGCTCCTCTTCTCTCTCCTTATATTTTTATGGTTCGAGTTTTTACAAGTCGTGAGGTAGTTCTTACATTGTGGCAATTGCAGCAATGACATTAAGGCTAGCAACTAGACTTTTGTTGAAGGATGGTGAGGAGCCGGTGGATCTCAGAAATCTAAAGGTTCTTGGCAAAAAGAGTATTTGGCCAAAAACTTCAACCTCTTGGGAGGCCTAACATTAGAGATTCGGTGTTCTTTTATTCTTTCCAGGGTGTTGTATGCTCCATATAGAAGGTGTGGATGTGGCTACAAGGTCTAACATGTTTCTCTTTACGTTCAGTGGAGAGAGACCTTCAAAAGGTGAAAAGAGGAGGACCTTAGGGATTTCAGATCCATGATTCTTCTCAATGACTAATCGAGGGCTATTCTACTATATGGTCATGTCTTTTGGATGAAAAATGCAGACACTATCTACTAACGATTAATGAATACAATGTTTGCCTTTTATATTGGCAAGATCATCAAGATATATGTCGACGATATGCTGGTAAAAAGCCTAAAAGGCAACGACCATGTTCACTATCTACGCACAATCCTTAAAGTGCTCATCAAATTGGCATGAGCTTAACTCCTGAGAAATGCTAATGTTATTTTGACATTCTTATGTGTTCATTTAAGGGGGAGAATGTTCTTCCTAGAGGAAGAATCGATTATATCCTATTTAAAATATGTTATGATCATGTGTGTGTGATATTCTTATGAGTATCTATTCCTCTTATTTTTCACTTGGTTGATTGCTTAAAATGTTACATGTTACATGAATTAGATGTGAGCAAAAAGACATGCAGATTCGTTCAAATATGGTTTTGTATATGAATGTCAAATAAGAAGATTGTTGGTATATGATTAGTTGGCATCTCTACACAAAATGGAAGAAGTGTGAACACAAAGAAGTTCTAATTTGATTAAAACTTGTATTTGTGATTAAATATATGATTGTTGAGCATTGAATCAATTATATATATGATTTGATTTGTTTGACAATTATTATTTGATTTGACCAGCTATATTGGACGTATTAATTGAAGTCCTAATATGTTTAGAATCTCTTTGATTTGGCTGGTATTAATATGAGATATTATCTCTTCAATTACTACATTGTGTTGGTGTGTGAGAAAGGGAATGATCCTAAGTAGTTTGAGTTTTCTATTCCCTTCTAACAGATTTTATATATATTTGATATGTTAGATATATTTGATTGATTTGGCAATTGTGTAGTAAAAGACTTCCTTTAAAAGACCAAATTGGTTTATGACGTTCATGAGAGATGTCATGCACAAGAAGTTTAGACCTCTATAAAAGAAGACCCAGCAGCTATTGGAAGATTATTTTTGGACGCATATTTCCGCTGCAAATTATATTCATAAAAAGGTCAAAGTTCAACAGTTCCATGTTGAGTTGAGCTTCTTGTGTATTATGTGTTTGTGATTGAAGGATCAAAGACGTGGTTCCTTGGAAATGAAGAAGAATATTACTTGAAGAAAAAAAAAGAGTGCTTCAAACATATCTGCTAGAGTTCTAAAGATAGTAGCCGCCGGTTAGAGCTACATAGTTTGTAATTGAGTCGTTTTTTACATATTAAATCATCTTTTCAATAGGGGCTTTCAAGAGCTAAAGCCCTGACAGTGTTTTTCTTCAAATTGAGATTTCATTAGGTAAACAAACTACTGTGTTCATTTTCTTTATTTTCTATCCAGTTCATCAAGGATTGAAATCATGTTTCAATCCTCACTGCAGGTTCCACAGTACCTACAAGTGGTACCAGATTGGGTCACTAGATATACTTAGTGAGGTCCGTGGGATTAGGTTTTATGATGGAATATGATACAGCTACTAGTTCATTTAATGGTCATCATCTCTTTAATAAATCATTGGTAAGTTATCTCGATAATACTTATAAGGTAAGAATCAAGCCCAAGAAAAAGGTCACTAGTGGATTATGACACTTAACCGATGGAATAATTTCGTCTGCTAAGATTCATTTTTTGTCTTCTAAGATCTTAGCCTACAAAAATTTCGTCAACTAAGATCTGTCGGTTAAGAGACAACCTAGTTGACGGAAGGTTCATCGACTAAGGTCCGTCGGCTAGGATGTTAGCAGACGAAACGATTCTGTCTGCTAAGGTTCTATCCGACGGAATTGTTTTAAAATAAAAACAAATTAAAAATATGTCTTAGTCGACGGAATTAAAAATATTTCGTCTGCTAAGATCCTAGCCGAAGGAAAAATTTTAAATTAAAAAAATTAATAATCCTCTTAATCGATAGAATTCAAAATATTCTGTCTCCTAAGTAATTCTTAGCCGACATAATATTCAGTCACTAAACCTAAATTTTTTTTTTTAAAAAAAAAAGATCGATCTTCGAAAATCTACCGCCGGCTATCCCAAACCCACCACCACACACCATCACCACCACCATCACACACCATCACCACCACCATAAACCACCACACACCATCACCACCACCACACACCACACACCACCACCACAAACCACCACACACCATCATCACCACCACACACCACTACCCACCACACACCACTACACATCACACACACCACCACCACACATCACCACCACGAGGGAGAGGAGATAAGAGAGTTTGGAGAAGCGAAGAGAGAAGAGGGAAATTTTAAGAATTTTTTTTTAATTTTTGGTTAAAAATTTTCTGAAATTTTGCGCGGCGAAATGCCTTATGAAATTTTTAGCCCTTAGCCAATGAAATACAATCATTATGTTGGCTAAGTGATAAATAATTTTTCTGACATTTTGTTCTGAAATTTTGCGTAGGAAAATGGATCTGAAATTTTAGCCCTTAGCCAACGGAATGAAATCATTCCGTCGGCTAAGTGATAAATAATTTTTCTAAAATTTTACTTGGGAAACTGGATCTGAAATTTTTAGGTCTCAGGAGACAGAATTCAATAGTTATGATGGCTAAGTGATAAATAATTTTTTTAGAACTTGGGCGACGTTATAATTCCGATGACCAAAATTCCGATGTTATAATTCCAACATTTGACCTTTTGATATGATAATTATAGTAAAACATGGCTATGGTATAAAATTCAACTGGAAATGACAATGTAAAGGACTCGATCGGAATGGTCAACCCTAATCTATCGTCATTTATCGCACGGAAACACTTATATTTATCTCTACATGACCTGTTTTGGTCAAACCTTTCACACAACAATCTCTCACGTGGATGAGACGCAACCGTCCATATAATTTTTTTTTGACATTTAGCCCTTGACGATAAGGCTCCCCATAGATAATAATAATGTTAAATACGGTTGACGGCTATTATCAGCACTAGGATATTACCAGAATTACGTAATTTTTCAACCATAATCGTATTTCACCATTCTAATCACATCTTATTTCATGAGATTTTTGAAAATTTTGCTTCTTATGTACAGTTGGTTCACAAAGTTGCATTTGCATAAAATCTACTAAACACGTTATATAATATTAGTAGGCACGTTGTGATTCTGATGACCAAAATTCCCAGACAAAAATTCGACCGTCTGATATGATCATTTTGTTCGGATATGATCATTATAGTACAACATGTTTTTATTGTTTTGGGATTTTAATGTTGTTGACGACACTGTTTGAGGAGTCAATTTATGCATGTTGTTTTCAAATCTGAGTGCACTGCATGCATTTAATTTTCTGTCTAGCATGGCTCATGTTTTCTATTTTGTTTTCTCGATTTGAACTGAAATTGAAATTATCCGTTATTTTCATTTGTTGTTGTCTATTTTGTAGTCATGAGATTTTACTTCAATCAAAATTATAGATTTCCTATCCTGTACTACTTTAATTGGGTGACTCATTTGATCACTATCAATCTACTCTTGTAGTATTATCTGTTGTACGGAATAGTAAACATGATAAGGAAATAGGGGTGTTGGGCGTGATCGTTGGCAACCTGGGCATCAAAATGACAGAAGTGCTGACACTCAGTATGCCTCCAACATAATTTGTCTGCTTCAATTGACAGGTATTCATTGTTTCTTCATCATATCCAAGCATCTATGTTTTCCAGTTTGATAATTTTATGTTTTAAGGAGTAAGAACTAGCAGGATTTTGGAGAGTAATTATTCGTCACTCATGTTGGGTGGTTAATAGAAATATATTACGAGATGATTCCAGGACCATGAAAGTTGCTGATTTTGGAGTGAGCAAGTTGTTGACGGTTAAAGAAGATACACCTTTGATTTGTTAAGATGCTTCATGTTTGTGTTTTCTTCTGGGCAATACTATATTGACTGGATACTTGCCATATTAATATGTTGCTTAGATGCAATGTTGCCTAGGTAGTATCTTTCTGAAAGGAGAAAAAAGTAGTCATCTCAAGTTCTTTTTCAATACATATGTACTTCTTTATAGTTAGTAGCCCTCCATTTTGAAAACTTACATGCCCTTCAGATGTAGTTGTATATTGTGAGTAACTCAGTCATTTGTGAGTAACTCAGAATGAAGAATATGACACAAAAGTGGATGTATTCTCCTATGCTATAATCTTACAAGAGGTAGATTTCTAAATCGTATACTATTTTTCTATGAAGATATTGTCTCGCCATTGCATAGTTCATATTCGTGTTATACATCAACTGTCTTTTTTAAAATGGAGTTTATTATCATAGAGTTTTCATTTAATATATATATATATATATATATGAGATATATGTTGGTTTATCATGAAGAAGATGACCATTTGTTAAGCATGCAAATAATCATTGAATATATTAAGCTTCATTACTGACCTTAGTGTGCTATATCAGATGATAAAAGGCTGCCCACCATTTGCTGCAAAGCCAGATAAAGAAGTTCCAAATGTATATGTTGCAAAAGACCGCCCACCTTTCAGAGCTCCAGTAAAGCGTTATGCACATTGCCTTAAAGCATAAGTTTATTGTTAAAAACAACTTTCTCTGCATTTGTTGATAGTTATTGTCTGTTTTCCAGTTTGTTCTTGGAATTTTGGTCATTACTAATGGCCATTGTGTTATTGGTCTTTCTGACAAAGCAAACCCTTTTCATTTTGCTTCTTTGACAACATTTTTGGTGTAATTTTTCTTCCTGTGAGTAACATTAATCGTAGCATTTCACTTCCAAATGTTGATTAAATTTTGTTTCTATAACTATGTCTATCCTCACGCATTATGCTCAAAAGTAATCTATTCTAATACCAGCTCATAGGTTAATTGAGGAGTGCTTGAATGAGAAGCCAACTAAAAAACTATCATTTAGGCAAATAATCTTGAAGCTAGAATCTATTTATATCACCACTGGCCATAAAAGGTGTTGGAAGGTCTGCTCTATCTCTCTCATAAATATTAGCAAATATATTTGAGAAACTGAATAACTTGACAGAACTTCACATGTGATATTTGATGTTATTATTTTCTCATTCGGTTTTATTTATGGATTTGCTTCCAACTGAATGTCAAATGTCCTTCTTCATTCCCATTGTTTCAAGGAACCAAAACTAAATTACTGAAGGCATAAGCAGCCGAGAGACAGTTCTATTATTATGCAGGTATAAGTAGAATATATGATTTTATCTTTTTCTTTTGAGAAAGGTAGAATATATTATTTTGTTTACTGATCAATTTGTAATCTGTTAGTTAGGACATACATTTTACAAAGATCAAAGTTCACCTTTTCATTTCTCTGTAGGCATCGTTATTTCCTTATTTTGTTTTGTTTTGATTGATTATTTTCTGTGGGTGTTTCTGACTTTGTGCAGCATCATTGTCGATCTTGTAGGCGGACATTGTGCCACGAATTGGTTTTACGATGTTGTATGTATTGGTTTACTAATTAATGGAGTTTCACTGAGCAATTGTGTCACATCCCGATTCTAAAATTATTTTACGGTTGGGTACTTTGGTATTTAACCATTTAAAGTAACCTTTTGACCGTATAATGACCGTAAAGTTGACTTTTCTTTAAGTCAAGAATTTGGGAAAATCTCTCTATGAAAGTCGTAGAGGATGCCGATACGAGTTCGTGGACATGTAGCACGCTCAAATCGGAGTTCGTATGAAGAAGTTATGGTCTAAAACAAAAGTTACTATTTCAGGTAAGATTGTATAAAAATGAAACTTACCGGCTGAAGAAGTAAAAACCAAAAAAATCTACCCGAGTTCGCCCTCGATCCCGGTTTCGCACCCAGACTTCCTCACCACCGTGCACCTCCGTCAAGCTACGTCAGACTGCCAAACCGGTCCAGATCGACTCGCCGTCGTCCTAGCTTCTGATCTGGGCATGTGGCTGGCCGAGATACGCCGCCATCGGAGAGAAAACACGGTGAGAGTGCTGATTATTCACTCAGGAGAATTGGCCGGATTTCTCCCTCCTCCAGCAACCAATCGGTGAATTCTTTATATGGTTTTGTTGACCTTGATGAGTACTATAATCTCATAGAATTTGGTAGCTCGATTCGAAATGTATAGGGAGAAATTAGGATTTGAAGTTTTTATGTTTAAAAATTTAGGATTTTCAGATTTTGTTTCGATTGACCAAGTTAGAGGTTGAATTGGTCTTCAATCTGAACTACAAAATTGTTCAAAATGACGAGACGAAGCAACTATTGAAATTTTGTGGTGATCGGAGGTGGTTGGAATTTTAGCCGGAATTTCTGCCGGCAGAGCTGGAGGCGGTGCTGCCACTTTTTAAACATTTTTTCAAGCCCATTAAATATTATAACATGAGAGAAGTCTATGGTTTAAATTTGGTAACTTTTGGAGGAGTTTTGGTTAGGTTTTGGAATTTTTTTTCAAGTTTAATATTATCGACAAATAATTAAATGTTATACCGGCCATCAATTTTTGTCGATTAAGGTTTAAGTATTTTTCCTAAGACTTCTAGGCTAATGTTAAGGGACAGTTTGAATGTTATAGGAGATTGAGAAGTGGGTTAAGTAAAAGGGGATTCAATAATTATATTAAGATGTATTTATTGTTATCCTGAATTTAAGCATGATTTTGTGTCAGAAAACGAGGAGACTTCGCGTGAATGACAATTTCGATTTCCTCAGGCTTAGGCCTAAAACTGAGAGTGGAGTTTTGTTTTAAAATAATTTGCATGCAATGATTTATTTTAATTCTCCATCTTTTTAAGATAATTGAGAATTGAATTTATAATTTTTGGAGTTGGATTGGGATTTTTCCTCCACGATGGATCTTCGGATACTTCAGAATTTTATTGAAACTATATATTTTAAGATGAGTTGATTATATTGATTTTTGTTATGAGTGGAGAATATTATATAATTTGTTGTTATGTTTACGAGTCTTAGAATGTGTGGATTGTTGTGATTTTTGTGTGTGGATCTTTCCGTCTTTCGAGGCGATGTGACTCTCACCTCAAGTGGGGTCACTCAAGCCCTTTCCACCTTCAGGTGATGTGATGTTTTATCACTACTAGAAAAAAGATTTTAGCCAACGAAATGACCAAAAACAGGCTAACGAAATTTTTTTTCATCGTCTAACTTAATTTTTCGTCAGCTAAAGTTAACTTAAGCCGACGAAAAAAAATTGTCTGCTAAATTAATTTTTCGTCTGCTATAGTCAGTGAACTTTAGCCGACGAAATAAGGGTATTTCGTCGGCTAAAGTACATTTTAGTTACAAAATTACACTAGGGATATTTCGATGTCCGATTGACTATTATGATACCAATCTGGTAGCGAAACGAGCGTACGAGTCAAACTCACGGCTAATGCAGTGATATATGGGTTTTTTGGCCATTCGAGTTCGTTTAAGGCTTCAAAATGTAGTTTTTTAAACACTTAACACATGAAAACACCTAAATCTGCATGTATATGAGGTATTTTGGTCAAACCTTCAACACAAAAAACTCTCACCATGATGAGATGTAATTGCCCATCTAAAAATTTTAAGATATTTACCCCTCGAGGATAGGGCTCCATATAGGGATAAATAATGGTAAGTAGTACGTATGTTGTGATTCCAATCATCAAAATTCACAAACAAAAATCCGACCATCAAAATCATTAATATGTTGAAATATGTCTGTGGTAAAAAATTCAACTTGATCCGATAAATTTAAAAGCTTCATCCGGACGGTCAATCTCGTAAGTCAAACCCCTAAATTGTATTGACCACAACTATCGGCATTGAGACTTTACCAGAATTACGTGATTTTTCAAACGTAGATGTATTTCACCATTCTGGTCATATCTTATTTCACGGTTTTTTTGTGTTTGAAGTTTCTACGTAGTGTTTGTTTTTGAAATTGAACATTTACTTAAAACTTAGTAAACAAGTTATACAACATTAGTAGACATGTTGTGATTTTGATGATCAAACTTGAGAAACAAAAATCCGACCGTCTGATATGATCATTACGTCGAAATATGTCTATAGAAAAAAAATCAACTTGATCCGATAATGTTAAGGGCTCGATCCTAACGGTCAATCCTATAAGTCAAACTCCTTAACGCACGAAAATGGTCATTTGACCGTCTAAATTATGTATTTTGCCCGGACCTTCAACTGAAAATAGTTTCAAATCGATGAGACGCAAACAGTGGAATAAAAATTTTATGAAAAATAACCACCGAAGATAGGAGTACCTCTAGGGAGAAAGAATAGAAAATTACGTTGACAGCAACTATCGGCACCGAGACTTTACCGGAATTTCATGATTTTTCAATCGTAGACGTATTTCACCATTACGGTCATATCTTAGTTCACGACTTTTTTGCGTTTGAAGCTTCTACGTATAGGGTTTAGGGTTTTAGCGGACGAAATTAGGGTAATTTTTGACAATAGCCGACGAAAATATATGATTTCGTCGACTAAAGTCCTTTGAAATTGAAATTTTAATTAATTTTAGGTGACGAATTTTAATAAATTTCGTCGGCTATAGTTATTTATTTATTCAACTTTAGCCAATGAAATTTATTAAAATTCGTAAGCTAAAATTAATTAAAATTTCAATTTCAAAGGACTTTAGTCGACAAAATCATATATTTTCGTCGGCTATTGTCAAAAATTTTGCCGGGAATTTTGAACATATAATTGTATTTTAGCCGAAGAAAGTATATTATTTCATCGGCCAAAGTTATATATTTTATTTATTTAACTTTTACCGACGAAAAAATTAAAATTCGCCGGCTAAAGTACCTTCAAAATTTCCGCCAAAAATTTTAACTTTAGCCGAAGAAATTCAATATGTTCGTTGGCTAAAGTACCTTCAAAATTTCCATCAAAAATTTTAATTTTTTTCTATATCTTTCTCCATCATCTTCTTCATCTCTCTACCTTCTCCTCCTCCTTCTACTTCTACTTCTCCTTCTCTGCCTTCTCCTCCTCCATCTCGGCTCCTCCTTCTCCTCTGTGAGGCCCCAACAAATTCTATTTATTTTCCGACACATGTAGGGTTTATTTACGACTTCTTTTCGGTATTTACGGAATGTTTTTCCAGCACTCTACGTATTTGTCCTGTTTTACGGACGTGATTTGACCATTTATTTTCAAGTGTGTGTTTTACAGAAAACGTTTTCGAGTTTTTCGTTATTTTAAAATCGGAGGAGATCGTGGTCGTTGGATTCGTTCGACGAATCGTGGCCGTCGATAAAAGGTTTTATAAAAACCTTTCTCTCTCTCCCTTATCTTTTTCTCCTCCTTTCCTTTTTCTTACGCTTTCCTTTTTCTTTCCTTTCTTCTCTTCTCTCTTTCTTTCCTTTCTGGTCGATTTCTCTCTCTCCTCGACCGATCGAAACCACCCTCAAGCCTCGCCGGCGCGCATGTTGCCTCACCACCGCCACCATCACGTTCGCACTTCTCCGATGACCACACCCCGACCTCCAGCCAAGCCAGAGCCGCCCAGCCAAGGGGGGAGAAATCTAAAACACTGTGCATTCATCCTCGACGTGAATCCAGCCTAGAGGAGAAGCAAAGAGCTTTCAGGCAGCACCAGGAGCCGCCTAGAAGCAAGGAGGAGGGAGGAGGAGCCGAGGGAAGCTCCGCCTGAGGAGAACCACCAGAAAAACCGAGAGCTCGACTTCGTAGATAAAATCTGTCTTTTATCTCGTTTTTTACATGGTTGTGTTGTTAGGATGGTGTAGAAGCTATTTTTGCAGGTTGATAAACCTGGTTTGGCCGGAAAATACCTGTTTTCCGGCGAACCAGTCGATTGGTAAACAGGGGTAAAAACCTTATTTTTATCGCGGTAGATTTACTTTTTTACAGTTTTACTGTGAGGTGAATTAAACAAAATACCCCTGTCAGTTTTTAATATTACAACTTGCCATTTTTACTGTTTAACTTTTATGGTTTTATCTTGGTTACTATTTACCGGTTGACTTTATTATTTATAGTTTGACCGGTTGACTTTTACTATTTACAGTTTGACCGGTTGACTTTTACTATTTACAGTTTGACCAGTTAACTTTTACTATTTACAGTTTGATTGGTTGACTTTTACTATTTTTACCGGTTGACTTTTATTATTCGTAGTTTGACTGGTTGAATTTCACTATTCACTAGTTGACTTTTGACTTTCACTATTTTCACTGGTTGACTTTTACTATTCACCAGTTTGTAGTTGACTTTACTATTCATGGTTTGGCCGTTGACTTTTATTATTCATGGTCGACCGTTGACTTTTACTATTTTATGATTGACTTTTACCGTAGAAGACCAATTGTTATGTTTTTACCGCTACGGTTAAATGGTTTAAAGGTTTTATAAATTAAATAAACGACGGAAAAACGGAAGTACCGAATGAGTAATAATCTCGATTCTTGCCCGGTTCGAGAATCGAGGCATCAAATAATTACTCTTTTGTCAAGAAGATAAACAGAGAGTTTTTCGAGTTTATCGAGTTTTGGTCAACTTTGACCAACTCTGTGGACTTGGTCAATTTCTTGGTCAATCCAGGAATGACTTGGTCAACCCTAAAGTCAACATTTGACCTTTCCTGGTCAAACTAGGAAAGAGGGTAGTTGACCATAGAATGACCGTTACGTTTCTACTTTTGACTTGTTTGGTCGTTGACTTGTCTTTTGACGGATTCAGGATTTTGCCTACACTCAGAGCTTGAGGACTGAGGCTTGGAGCTAGAGGATTTCGGCTTCGTCATAACAGGTAGGGTGAGCCGCTGCTAGGGTGAGCCGTAACTTCCGGGTTAGTGGCATTTTAAATTTGTGTAGTGCTCTACTATATAAAAGTTATATGATGTTTGTTTGTGCATAGTCGATAGCTCGCGATATATGATTTCTTTCTTTATCGCTTCATTAAATGTTTAGAAAATCGAGACTAGACACACATGTGATGATTCAGATCGAAAAGTAGTACCGTTGCCCTGATTTCAGGTGTTTGGCCTGAGAGTGACAGGACCTAGTGTTTAGACTATGTTTTCCCACGGTGTCGATGACAGTGAACCTCCGGAGGGGCAATGCCCTGTTTATTTTATTTTTCCGCTTACGCTCGTCTTGCACAGAGTTATGCGAGTCGTAAGTGCGATGTGTTGTTATGAGTGATCTTTTGGGCATTAGCTGTGAATGGACACTCTCGCTACTACGCATCTTCAGACGCATAGGTAGTTGGCCCCGGTTTGCTGTGAAGACAAACCCGGGATTCGGCCGCCCACATCCGTGAAGCTCTGCAGGCTATTATGTTACTTTGAGCGCTCAGTCATTTTGATGTTAGCATTGGCACATGGAAAATGAATTTATTTAAATCTGGCTATTAAAACCAAATACAGTTTTTGGTTGTTGCATGTTTTATGAATTGTTTAATCACCGATAAAAGCTATATGTAATATCTATTTATGTGAACTACACCTTTGTTTTCAAACCCTATCTTGGTTGGGTTAGGCCCCTTTTGGGTTAGCGAGGACGATTGCTCACCCATATTTTGCAGGTACCCGGTAGACTTGCCTTAGAAGTGATGGATCGGTGACTAGGGACTTGGCAGCCTGTGCTGTTCAGCATCCGTATTTCGGGATCACCCTGGAGGAGCTATTCATCCTTCGTGGTACTTCAGCTTTTCGATCTCCATGACTGTTGATGTAGACGCATTTAGCGCACTCTGACGTATCGAGCTTTTATCTACTTGTACTTTGCTCGTTGGCCCATGTTATGTATTCACTAACTTGGACATTCTTCACGTATCTTGTAGTCTAAGTCTTGTACGCTACCTTTCGCACTTGTATATAACTTTATTTATTCATTCATTTACTCCTCACATTTATGTCATTTTATTTAAATTAGCCTTGTGGTTTCGGCCTAGTGGGTAGTCAATACGTCAGATGACGTATCGGTTATCCATTAGTCCGGGATCACGGCGGTTACTGCCGTGCTCTAGGGCCGGAAATAGTATCAAGATGCGACATTCTCCACCGCGGCTCCTCCTCCTCCTTCTCCTTCTCCTCCTCCTCCACCGCGACACCTCCTCCTCCAAACACCGTAGACAAAATTTAAACTTTATGCGGAAAAACGAAAAAGAAGAAGAAAAATAAAGCATTCGAAATAAAAAAAATTCAAAACAAACATTTTTTAAACTTTAGCCGACGAAATCAAACTTTAGGCGACGAAATTTAAACTTTAGGCGATGAAAAATATTCGTCGGCTAAAGTCCAAATATTCATCGGCTAAAGTCTAAACTTTAGGCGACGGAAAATCTCTTCGCCGGCTTAAGTGACAAAATTTAGTCGCGTAAAGTCTAAAAATTCGTCGGTTAAAGTCCAAACTTTAGGAGACGAAAAATTTCTTCGTCGGCTAAACTTTAGCCAACGACCGTCAATATTTTCGTCGGCTAAAGTATAGCCAACGACCTTTTTCCGACGATAATTTAGCCGACGAAAAAGTTTAACATGCCGACAAAAATTTTTTCGTTGGTTAAAGTCTTTTTTTGGTAGTGTATGATAACATCACTCAAGCCCGATACCTCCCACGTAAAGGTATCGGGAGCATGAGAGTATGAAGAATTACATATGGCTATATATGGAAAATTATGATATATTCGAGGATTAATAAGGCTCGTACGGATTTGGTGAGAATTTTCTCTCAAGAAACAGATTTATTTATTAGTACGTTGTTATCATTTAACTTGAGGAAAAGCTTTGAAATTAAATTGAACTTCCTCACTTATAATTTTGCTTTCATGGTTTGTGGTTTTTATCGACTAACGTGGCTAGTCGTTTTCTTGAGGAAGTGTTTATCGAAGGTTTTATATAAATGTGCATGCAATGGATTATTGTTATTTATTCAAAATTGGAAAAATGAATATGTGGTTTCTATTTCACGTTTAATTATTTACTTTAGTCCACTTATTCTAACGTGTTAAATATTTTCCTCTGAGCCCTGCGTTTTAAAATGTCCAGATTGCAAGTTGGCTTAAGAGAGGTCGAGCGTACAAGAAGATAAGACATAGTCAATAGTCTGTTATCATTTTATCTTTTTATTTCTCATTGATTTAGATTCCTTTGAATATCTTAAAAATTGTGAAGTCCTGATAAAGAATTGGGAGCAGGATGGCTCCGGGGTTAAATTGATTTAGAATCCTGATGAATATCTTGACTGTTCCCTCGAGAAGAAAACTTCAACACCACTCCAATAAAGCTAAAACTCTTCTTACTCGTGGACCAAATACCTCTAAAAATTAGAGCAAAAAAGAAATAATTTATGCTTCAAATAATAAGTGTAACCATTAACAAGGAAAAGCAAATGCTCCAAGGTTATCGAAAATAATACAATGCCCTAAGAACAGAAACAGCTTCAATATAATGGTCTATACTCAGCATGTCGTTGCAAAAGCTCCGGCTGAGAAAGTAAACTGTGCATAGTTCTGAGGAAATCTAGATATATTGCAGACATTCCAAGCACATATTGCTGAGCTGTACCATGAAATATCAACTACCGACATTCGTAAGACGAAAAAATGTACTATATACTATATATTCGAATCAAACATAGTTACATCTTAAGACTGTTGAAAAGAATTTGAACACCTGCCAAACAACAGCGCACCTAAGCAAGAATTCTTGATTGGCACCAAAACCCATGTTTATTTAGTTTGTGGTAGCTGGTTGGGAAATGGCCTTCTTAATAGCCTCGGCATAAGTCCTATGCTGATATGTGAGGGTTGATTCAAGCAAGTCCCATAGTGAAGTCTTTGGATTCCAGCCTGTCACGCATAGCCCAGAAGAAAGTCAGAATGCTGTTAATTCGTTTAGAGTAGAAATAAGTGGAAGAAAAATGCCAGATACTTACCAAGCTGCCTGTTAATGATAGTCATGTCTGGAATTCTCTTGTCACTGTCATCATATCCCACTCCATAGAATTCCTTAGAGCTGACATCAATAGTTGGTTGCTCAGGTTTTGGCTCACCACTTACCTTTGCATAAACCTGCAATGTGCAAGAACATCACTCATCAAACAAGATCAATGCAGGGCCGCTAATAACTTGATTATCTGACAAGTACAACAATCACCTCAGTCATCATTTCACCGAGCTGCCTGACTGTGACTTCATTGTTGGGGTTGCCCACATTGAAAATGTGACCATTGGCCCTAGCAGGATTTTCCTGGGAAAAATGAGCAACACACTACTGAGCAACGCCTTCGCATGCCAAATATTTACATATCATACATTTCAATACTTACAATCATCAACATAACAGCATCAATAGCATCCTTTATATAAACGAATGTTCTTTGAGATTCGCCACCATCTACAAGCTTGAGTGGTTCACGACGAAGAAGATTCTGCAACACAAGAAAGCAGGATATGATCACAACAAAGATACAAAACAGATGAGAAACAGTACTAAGGTACCAAGTAAGTAAGTGCATACATTACTAAAACATGCTAGAACTCTTGGAACACCCTCACTTGGGCCATCAATACCGGGAATGAAATCCATCCTAGGTCCAATCCAGTTAAAGGGCCTGACAATGGTGAACTCGAGACCATTTTCTGCACCCTCAGCTGTTAACAAAAAGAAAGTAAATCAGACCCCATGTTTGAGAGACCAAAAGATAGCATGGTAAGAGAAAAACAGAGATTACTAACCATATATCAGCCTCTCGATCAATTGCTTGGCACAAGCATATGACCATCTTTGCTTCTCAATTGATCCAAAGATGCAAGGGGAATCATTTTCTTTAAGCAAATAATATTCAGGATCCTATTAAAATGACGAGGAAGTTAGATTTTCTGGTAAAAGAAACACTCCCTTGCACTTCATGTTGTTGGCAATGACATTTCAACTAATTATTTATCAAATGAAAATGAAGACAAGTAATGAAAAACTCAATGAAAATAGAACAGGTGCATTTGTATATATAACCTATTCTTCCCTCCATTTGCCTTTGTATATGTTAATCTGAAGATATGTCAATTTCAATGCATGTCAATAACATAGCCATCCTCCAATCAGAAAACAAGAAAGCGCGTAAATCAACATTCTCAACTGCTTTTACTCAAGTCCCTACTACTTCAGTACAGTTCATAGTTCTGATAATATCAGCACATTATGTAGTTTTATTCTTTAAAATGCTCTGGATCTAAAGGTTTCAGTGTAAGCCTGAACATTACAGTAAAAATGGCACCCCACCGACACAAATAATGGATCTCGAAACTGAATTTTGCAATTTAACAGTTTGAATTGCCCAAAATGACACATTTTAACACAGATTAAACGTCAATAAGCTCAGAGATCTGAAATCACACCGACAACAAAACAAAGAAAAGAGAAAGGGAGAGGCTACCTGACGAAGGGGGCTATCTTTAGGAAGAAAGCTTCCAATGGTCTTCCCATACACTTCACAAGTCGAAAAGTGAATCAACCTCTTGTTGTTCTCAGAACAGTACTTCACCTATCAAAATCAAACCAACTTCAATCAATCGCTAAATTTCACAATCAAATCTCAATTTGCACAACAAAAAGAAACGTAGAAAGTAGCTGACGCACCACAGGCAATGCATCGATGAAGTTGCTGTAAATAGTGTCCAGCGGGCGCGTGTTGTAGTCCGCCGGAGTACAGATCGCGGCGAGATTGATAGTCTGTGACAACAAATCCTCACCGTTAAAAAACCAAAGCCAAAGCAACTAAGCGAGAAAGAATCAAAGAATGAAGTTACCAGATCTGAGGTCTTGATGAGGCCTTCGAGTCTGGAGTCGTGCTTGATGTTGAGGCGGTGGAACTGGATGCGATCGGACCAAGAATGGCCGTCGGATGGCTCCAGCAGGTGTTTGATCTTGTCATTGTACACGTCTAGGGCTAGGACCTTGTGCGGCGTCTCCGCCATAAGCTTCTCGCAGAGGTGGGACCCGATGAAGCCTCCGGCGCCGATCATGCATATCGTCATCGGCTTTATCGGCTTCCCGTCCAGATCTACTCTCGCAGCCGAGGACGCCATTGTCTCTCTTCAATACGACACCGTTTCGATTCTAAGGTGTGGAAATGCAACGGCGGAGGATTGTGGTGGAGATTTTGGGGGTTCGAAGTGTGAGATATGGAAGAGAAAAAGGAGGGTCAGAATTTATTTAAAGGGGGAGGGAGAGACTGAGAGAGAGGCCCAGACGCGGTTAGCGCGTTCGGGTTACGCGCGGATGGATTGTGTTATTTTAAAGTAGTTTTGGATCTAGGATTAATAATTTTAAATAACGAGGGTGTTGGATCAATAATAAAGGAATTATAAGTAGGGAATTGGAAGCTTGGGTTGACAGGGATGCATATGGAATCATGCAAAGGTTTTATGTTTTTTATTCACTCTTTGAAAATATATATACCACTTAATAATATATTATTTTTATTAAATATTAGTGTAGGATATTCATGATTGTGAAGGTTGTCAAAAAGCTCTGTTTCTTAAAAGATAAAATCAATACTTGTATGGTAAAGAACATTTTCTATTTTCTATTTTCTATTTTATTGAATTATGAGATGCATGAGACGAATGATGTGTATGCACATGATGAATCCATTGTAGGATATTTATTCTTGTCAAAAACAAATATAACACACCCTAAAGTAACTGGTTAGAGTCAATCGTACTATGGACTCATTGCCACTCTTAATGGATTTTCGATTTTGTATATATGTGAATGTCATGATACAATCATATGTTTGTTTTCACTATTTTGTGAGATAAATGTTTAACACATGGTAAAAATTATAATAATTTATTACATCGTCATGAAAAAATATTAACCCTAATCACATTTCGTGGTCATCCATATATGGTAGTTACCGAGTTGCTTTCATGAATAATGTTTTTAACCAAGGAAATGAAGTAAGCAGAGAGCGAGAGAGATAGTGATTAGTGTTCACATTTTAAAGAGTGACAATTGCATGAGTGGTATTCTATTGAGTTGTCCCCCTTTCATACTCACGTGGATCATATTTTGTTTTCAATTCAACATTATTATGCATACAAAAATCACTTGCTCACCCTTTGTCACGTGTAACTTGTTTCTTTTTTCGTGTTTCATTTTATTTTTAGAAAAAATGTCTAAATACTATCTCATATTTTAAAGAAGTTAACTTTTATTATCTTATTTTCTGAAAACTTTAAAAAAGTATCTTACGTTCCAATCTCAATTAAAGATTGATATCTGGAACTGTTATGACCGTTAAAAATACTGACGGCAGACCACAACTGTACATTTATTCCAATTTTGTTTTAACGAGATTGAGAGAGAGAGAGAGAGAGAGTTAATTGTGGGCAGAGTAAAGAACCAAATCCTCAATCTTCGGCAACCATTCAAGCACGTTGGACGAAGTTTTATTGCTGCTCGTTTGAGATCACCGTCGGCTTCGGTCGCCTCCGCAGAAGAGAAATCTAAGGGATCGATGAGGCTGTCGAGATTGTTCGGCGAAAATTGAGGTTTTGGTTATGGAGGCATGAAATGAGTGCAGAAATGAAGGATTAGGAAGTGGCCTTTGAATTTCAATTGTTGAGGTTCCTTTGATGAATCCACAATTTGTAGGAAAGTCTTGAATCAATCATGCATTTGATTCACAACCCGTATGAGAGAGAGAGAGAGAGTCATGAATACAAGATTGTAGAGTCATGAATAAAAGATTGTATCATGCTGGGAAATTTATTTATTTACATATAGAGTTTAGAAGTGACTTGCTGTTTGAATGATTTTTTATATGAAATGTTTGGACTAGTTTGTTAGCACTCAAACACTCTACCTAGCAAGAAAACTGAAACACACCAGTTCTGAAATACCTCGATGATGTTTATTATGCATACTTTGGCCTTTTATAGCCTTACAAGGTAAAGAAACAGAATCAAAAACAACCCACGCAAAATCATGGTATTTGTTACAGAAGAAGTCAAATCCTACTTGGTTCCTGATAAGTAAGAACTTATTTGCTAAACTTTGAAACAATCAAACTCAAGCAACTTATAAAATAACCCTAACAATTCCTCCCCTAAACTGAAGCAGTAGGCATTCAGTTTAAGCTTGGTACCTCACAGACTCCTAGCTTACCACGCAGCTCCTCGAATACGTCCAGTTTTAATGGTTTGGTCATGATATCAGCCAATTGATCTTCTGTACCACAATGAATTAGCTTCACAACTTCTTTCTTTGTAAGCTCCCTCAATAAATGAAATCTCACATCTATATGCTTACTTCTGCCGTGCAAGACTGGATTTTTGGACAATTTAATTGTTGAATTATTGTCACACAACATGGTAGTGCACTGACCTTTTGAATATCCTAGCTGCTCCAAAATTCTTTGCATCCACACACACTGGCAAGCACATGATGATGCTGCAACAAACTCAGCCTCCGTAGTAGACAAAGTCACAACTGGCTGTTTTTTTGAAGCCCAAGAGACAGCACCACCATTTAACATAAACACATAACCACACGTACTCCGCATATCATCAGTGTCTCCGGCATAGTCACTATATGTATATGCCAATAGCTCCCATGTATCAACTCTCTTGTAGAACATACCCAACACCTCAGTTCCTTTTAAATACCGTAACACCCTTTTTGCTGCCTGCATATGCAGCTCGGTAGGACTAGACATGTATCTGCTCAACAAACATATCACATACATTAAATCAGGTCTTGTGGCAGTGATATACATAAGACTCCCGATCAATTGCTTGTAAAGGGTTGCATCAACCTTAGCACCTCCTCCTTCCTTCGATAGTTTAAAACTAGGAACAATAGGATTCTTTACTGAGTTCTCATTCCGCAAGCCAAACCTTTCTACCAACTCACAAGTATATCTCTTCTGACTTAGATATATACCTTTCGACTTTTGCACAACCTCAACCAAGAAAGTATTTCATCTTCCCTAAGTCTGTCATATCAAACTCAACCTTCATGAAACTTTTGAAGCCCTCAAACATGGTTGCATCATTCCCAGTAAAAAAACAAGTCATCAACATATAAATTGACAATCAAGAATCTTTTACCTCCTTCCTCTGATTTGACAAAGAGTGTGTGCTCATAGTCATATTGCTCAAAACCTTCTTTGACAAAATAAGCTTCGATTCTACTGTACCAAGCACGTGGTGCCTGCTTCAATCCATAAAGTGTCTTTCGTAGCTTGTAAACCTTCTCTTCTTCACCCTTTCTGACATAACCCAAAGGCTGCTCTACATACACATTTTCACTCAATTCACCATGAAGAAACGCGCTTTTAACATGCAGTTGATAGACAGTCCAACCATTCTGTCCTGCTAGAGCTAGAATCATCTTAATGGTATCCCACCTTGCCACTGGAGCAAAAACTTCATCGTAGTCAATCCCATGTTACTGAGCATATCCTTTCGCTACCGATAAGGCCTTGTGCTTATCTACTTCGCCATTTTTATTCACCATTTACACTAATCTTTTTCGCACCAGCCGGTAGAGTTATGCGTTCCTACGTTTCATTCTTCTCAATGGACTCAATTTCTAGAGATCCTTATCTCTCCTCCACTTTACATCTCTTACTGCTTCTTCAAATGAGTTCGGATCTTCATATGAGGCAAACATGGCTAAATTATTCACTTCTTCCTCTCCCTCTGAAAAACCCTCGTCAGTTACATAATCTTGTAAATAAGGAGCATTTCGAGCTCTTTTCTCATGTGCAACTGATGCTTCTTGATTTGTTGAGCTACTTGGCAGAGAAGGTGATACATTATCTTCTTGATTTTCTCCTTCACTTCTAACTTCAGCTTCATCTTCACTTTCGAAACTTCCGTCTTCAACTTTGTCACAATCTTCCCAAATCAACACATCACGTTTTACTTCATCTGCCGTCCTCCCAATTCCAACCCTTGTCTTCTTCAAAGCTTACATCTCTGCTCGCTACAATTTTCTTAGTAGCTGGATCAAACAAACGGTAAGCTTTTGATCCATCACTTACTCCAAATAGCATGCAAGACAAACTTTTATCATCTAACTTCTTTCTCTTCTGATCTGGCACATGAACATGAGCAAGACATCCAAAGACCCTAAAGTAATCTACTTTAGGTTTAATCCTGCTCCACATCTCCTCTGGTGTCTTTTCTTTTACCGCCAACGTTGGACTTCTATTAAGAATGTGAGCTGTCCACCGTGCAGCTTCTGGCCAGAACATTTTTGGCAACTTCTTGTCACAATGCATACACCGAGCCATGTTAAGAATAGTTCGGTTTTTGCGTTCGGCTACCCCGTTCTGTTGCGGAGTGTAGGCTGCTTTGAGTTGCCTGCTTATACCATTGATTCTACAAAAATCATTGAACTCATTGGAGGTGACTTCTCCTCCTCTATGTGTGCGCAATCAACATATAAGTGTCTCACACTCCTTCTCAACTAAACTCTTATAGTTTTTGAAAGTTGTGAATGCCTCAGATTTCTCAACCAAAAAGTAGATCCACACCTTTCTAATATAATCATCTATGAATGTTATAAGGTACCTCTTACCACTGTTTGAAGCTGGTGTGATAGGGCCGCAAATGTCAGCGTGTATGAGCTGTAATTTTTATGAAGCACGCTACTGACTCTTTTTGGGAATGGCATCTCTGTGTTGCTTGCCTACCAAGCATTCAGTGCATGATTTAGTTGCGGCTTTAAGAGGTGGAAGTCCCTTCACCATCTCTTTGTACTACAATGTTCGCAACCCCTTATAACTCAGGTACCCAAATCTCCGATGTCAAAGATGTGAATTATCTTCAGCAACTGTATGCAAACAAGCCGAGCTCTCTAGCACTATACTTTCCAACAACACAAACATACGATTCGCAGTCATTCTCGTTTGAATAATCAAACCCCTTCTTGAATGATAAAGCTTGCAAATCCCACGTTGTATAAGTATAGCTAAACCACTTTCTTGGAGTTGGCCAATACTGAGTAGATTATTGTTCAAATCCGACACATAATAAACATCAGTAATCACCTGAGTTGTGCCGTTGACCTCAATCCGAATGTTACCTTTGCCCATCACATCCATTCTTGTATTATTGCCAAGCTTTACTGAGTGTCTGTATGCATCATCAAAGTTTGAAAAAGACTGCTTATTCCCACACATATGATTACTACACCCAGAATCTAAAAACCACACCTCTCTTTTTGCATTGTTGACTTCGACAAATGCCATCAGAAGCATCTCTTCTTCTTCATCAATCTCTACATAATTGGCTCCCTTTTCCAAACTAGGGCATTCGTATTGAAAGTGCCCTAGCTTGTGACATTTAAAACACTCCACAATAGCTCTGTTCAGTGGCTGCCTTCCTCTACCTCTTCCTCGGGCTGCAAAACCCCTTCCTCTACTCCTTCCATCGAACCGCTCCCCATAAGAGACCTTCAAAGCCTGTTCTTCTGTCGTACTTTTACAATGACGATTCAATATCTGCTCATGCACCAGAAGACTGCTTTGTAGTTCATCTATTGTTAACACATCCACGTCATTCGACTCCTCTATTGAACACACAACGTAATCAAAGCTTGAGGTCATTGATCTCAGAATTTTCTCAATGATATCAACTTGTGTCATATTCACACCCCCATGAGCCTACAACTTGTTGACAATTGTGAGTGTACGAGCAAAATACTCGTCTACCTTTTCTTCTTCTCATATCTGGAGAACTTCAAACTCCTTTCTTAAGGCCTGCCGTTGTGCCCTCTTCACTCTAGTTGTGCCCTGATACTTTTGCCACATCGAGTCCCAAATACTCTTTGAGCTATCCTTGTCAAGAATCGTCTCTATTATTGTTCGATCTATGGCCTGAAACAAATAACCTTTGACTTTCATATCATTCAACTTCTGCTCCTCAATCAGCTTACATTGCTCCTCACTCTGCCTATGTTGTGCATCCGTAGGTTGTCCTGCCACCACCGTAGAGAAAGTGAGTCGTTGTTCCACTCCTTGTGTCCTAGTCGACATTCCATTCTCTACGAGGTCCCAAAGCTCCTTGGATCGCAGGAAGTTCTCCATGAGCATAGCACAATGGTCATAATGATCATCGAACTTTGGAATCGACACTGGCACAAAACTCCCTTCGGTTGTCATTCTCTTTCACTCACTCTTTTCTGGCTCTCACAAACGTAGAGAAATATGCTATTTCTCTTGCTCTAGTTCAGGCCCTGTGATGGGGCTCTGATACCAGAGTTTGTTAGCACTCAAACACTCTACCTAGCAAGAAAACTGAAACACACCAATTCTGAAATAACTCGATGATGTTTATTATGCATACTTTCGCATTTTATAGCCTTACAAGATAAAGAAACAGAATCAAAAACAACCCACGCTAAATCATGGTATCTGCTAAAGAAGAAGTCAAATCCTACTTGAAACAATCAAACTCAAATAACCCTAACATAGTTTACTTTACTGGGCATTCTTGTCCCTTTGATGCTCCTTCCCTTGTCTAATTCCCCTGTTATGATTTATGAAATTTAGAAGGTGCAAGAGGTGGAAAGCCTTTGAAATAATTGGAAAATGACTCACACAGAACACATCAGTGGAGGAAGAAGAAAGAAGAGGATAATAAACAATCAAAGTTATCGTCAGCCCACTTCTTTGCATTCTCAACAACCGACGAATTGCTTGCGAAAGAGAATCCAGTTGATCATGAAATTCCTGGTGAGTATGGGAGGAACTTGTTTCCTCGTTAAGCAATTCATGAAATTGCTTGTGGTTGTATTGTGGCTTCTGTCCAGATCAGGAGGAACTTGTTTCCTCGATTTCATTTCTGTACTTTTTGTCAATCAATCTCTTTTATTTGCAGATCTATGAATACCCAAACCCACATAATCTCTTCTGCCTCTACACATAAGCGTCATGAGGAGACATATGGCTGCGAGTTCAAAGTGCATGTCACTCACCTTGGCGAGTATGGGTGCTCACGCATGGGTGTTTCACCCCTCATTCTCCATCGGTATTGTCGTTGTTCTTAGTCTTCGTTCTTGGTTCCATCTCGACAGCCATGGTTTCATCGTGCTCCTTGTGTTTATGGTCGAGAGAATTTGGATATTGGGTCTCCTAAGGTTTGTGATTTGAGATTCGATAGGCACAGGAACATCGTTACAGATTCTGTGTTGTGCTGCTTCCGGCGTGAGTTCGGCGACCTACCTTGGTTGGCGATGGCTGCTCTGGTTGTTTTAGTGCTGTTAGGGTTTTGTAATGTTTTGGGCCACTTTACTGGGTTTAAATTTTGGGTAGTCAGATAATGCTAGCTCATGTCGAGACGCTTGATTATTTTCCCATTATAATGTGGGCTTCCAGTTTTGGAGCCTCTCTATCGTGGGCTTTACCCTTAAATGAAGTGATTCATTTCTAAAAAAAGAGGCGCAAATGGCAATGACAGATCATGGCGGTCACATTTTTTCCTTCAGAAAAAAGAAAATGAAAAAAATATTAAAGATTGTAAAAAGACTGATTACCCGTTAACTGACAATGTTCTTAACAAACTTAACGGGTGTCAGATACCAATTTTTAATAGAGGTTAGAACGTGAGATACTGTTTTGAAGTTTTCAAAACGTGGGATACCAAAAGTTAGCTTCTAAAAAAGATAGAATATTGTTGGGACTATTTTCCCTTTCCAAAATTTGTATTTAGGCTTTATTCAAGTGTTTTATTTTTCATTCTATTCTGATTAATGAATGAAATATTAAACGAAATTATGCTTTTCCAAAATCTGTATTTAGGCTTTATTCAAGTGTTGTGTTTTTCATTCTTTCCTGATTAATGAATGAAATATTAAGGAGAAAATACTGGTCACTCCAATAACTTTCATGTGCTCGACAGTTTACTCCAATATCTTTCAATTTCAATCGGTTACTCCATTAACACTCATGTACTAGACAACTTATTCCAATATTTTTCAATTTCAATTGGTCACTCCATTAACTTTCTAATGTCACACAATTAGGTTCATCCATTAAGTGACCGTTAAATCTTATCGTTAACTTCAAATTTTAATTAATATTTGGATAATATAGAACTTTAAAAAATCATTAAAAATAGCTCCACTGTCCAAACGATGCTACGAAAAATCATATGAATTCGTAACAACGTCTATGTTAATATGGCTCAAAAGAAAAACTAAACAAACTAAAAATTTGAAAATAATTTTTGAAAATAGAAACTAAAATAAAAATAGATCAAAATATATTTTACTTTGTAAAATAGACAATGTTACAATTTAATACCGTAATGAATACGTTAGTAATTATAACAGAGTGTAAAATTGTAACATTTTCTATTTTTTAAAGAAAAATATACTTCGATCTATTTTTATTTCAAATTCTATCTTGAAATTTTAGTAGCTTTCAAAACTTATTTTTAAACTTTTAGTTTGTCGAGTTTTATATTTCGAGTTTAACATAGACGACATTACTAGTTCGTACGATTTTTTGAAGCATCGTTTGGACATCGGAGCTATTTTTAATGATTTTTAGAAGTTATATATTATCCAAAAATTAATTTTAATTTGAAGTTAACGGCAATACTTAACGGCCACTTAACTGATAGACCTAATTGTGTGACGTTAAAAAGTTAATGAAGTGACTGATT
Organism: Comarum palustre; assembly: GCA_951800085.1. Taxonomy (NCBI): domain Eukaryota; kingdom Viridiplantae; phylum Streptophyta; class Magnoliopsida; order Rosales; family Rosaceae; genus Comarum; species Comarum palustre. The sequence continues at coordinate 22,621,536 of OX637573.1, forward strand.
GAAATTAAAAGATATTTGAGTAAACTGTCGAACACATGAAAGTTAATGGAGTGACCGGTTGAAATTGAAAGATATTAGAGTAAACTCTCGAGCACATGAAAGTTAATGAAATGACTGGTATTTTCTTCAAATATTAATAAGAATTAAATTTTTGGTTGCTTTCAAGCAGGGAAAGAAAACAATAGTTGAATAATTTCCTTTTTCATTGCATTAATCGCTTTAGAGAAAGTACAAAGTAATTAAGGAGATATACTCTTTTGCAATTTTTGCCTATAGAATAGGGCTTAAGGTAGCAAATTGGTTTATTAGCAAAAAAAGAAAAATCTGAAAAACACGTCATATAGGGTTGCTTAGCCCTGCCTTATGCCAATGGGTCATTATGCTCACTTAACGTGTCCACGCACGAGTGGATCATCGACTGGGGCAGCTAGGAAATAGACTGGGTTTGAGAGAGCTTATAAGCTCCTTTGCTTTTAAGCACCAAAGGTTTTGGTGTTTGGTAAGTCCAAAAATAAGCTACTTCTTAAAAGAGTAGAAAGTGTTTTGAGGGAAAAAGGAGAAGCTGCAAACACTCACCTTCTGCTTATAAGCTGCAAAAAACTAAAAGTCAGTTTATATCTTATAAGCCCAGCTGCACCAAACCCAACAATAGTCTTCGAAGCTTTTCATCTCTGATCATTTGCTCATAAACGTTACGCAGAGTGCAACAACCATTTGTGAGATGATCGTCTTCTTTGTGGTACTTGCACCACTTGTCGGTCTTTTTAATATTCATGGGTTTTGGAAACCACAAGGGTGGTGCTGACGCGAGTATGTCCTTATGTTTCTCAAGGATGTCTATATCAGTTGTAATGATTGCAAAATAGACTTCAAACCGGTGGATTTGAAGGAAAATTAGTTTTAATTGTACCCCTTGTCGCGCTTAGAGTTGTTATACTGCCACAAGTTGGAAGCGCTTGAGAAATGCATCCTGTAGCTCTTTGAAGCAATGGATGGAGTCAACAGAGCTTCGTAGAACCATGTCATGTCATCCTTGGATAACGTTTTGTGGACTAAATGGCAAAGCATAGCGTCGTCATGGTACTTCCCGCGCAAAACGGATTTGAAGTATTCCATGTGCGTGTATATCAGAACCCATTCTGGATTAATTCTTTTAATTCGAGATAAATCCTGTGGGGTTCACCTCAAGAAAACTTCTTACCAAAACTCTTTGAAATGGACAATATTTCCTGCAACACAACTAAGCAAGAGGCATCCTACTCCCTAAATCTCCATAAAGATTAATAATTCAACTCCAACACCAAGAGACATCATGCTCCCTAAATCTCCTCCACGGCTTTACAATCATAATCAACTAACTAAATTGGGGTAATCAGAGCAAACTAAACAGATAGAAACCTAATCAAATTCTAGCGTCAGCATACTACATCGACTATGCCCTGTTTCTTGTACGCACGACCTCCTCCAAGCTATCCTGCAAACTGGGCCAAGAGAAAAACATTTTAAAATAAACGTTAGAGTGAGTAGACAAAAATAAACTCGATATAATGATGGCTCTAAGACAAAATTTATTTTCATGCTCTCCCACAAATAAACTAAAAATAATCATCCTTATGCATACTCATAATAGTTCAAATATAAAATCCTGGCCTTAAGCCAAACACAAATAATCGAGGCCTTGTGCCTAATAAAATCAAAGGATGGTCTTACGCCAATTATAAAATAATCCAGATCTGCAACCAAATAATAAACGAAAACAAATCCCGACCTGCAGCCTAATCATCAAATAATAGGGGAAAGAATATCACCAATAAATCATCTTTCATGCCAGGGTCGGAGCTAAGAGCTTTAGCGTACCACCAACTCTCAATGAGAACGCAATCCCGTGCTAAAACTACCATCTCTCCCATTGGGAGAGGAGCGCAACGAGAGGTGCGCTTCCACTCCACCGAATGAGGAGCGTTGCCCGCTAGCTAGTAAAAATAAATTCGACAACCCTCATATAAACAATAAATGTATAATCTCGTGATATCACATCCAAACTTTTCCCATTTTTCCTAACCAAGACCAAATATAAAATATTAATCCAGGTCATTGGCAAAATTTAAGAAAATCCGGGCCCTTGGCCAAATATAACATATTCTCGAAAAATGCTAAAACATCAAATATAACCGGCAAATGTCCAATCATAAGTCCCAGTAAAACATCGAGTTCGATTCTCATCTGTACGACAGGTCTCTCCCGCCGAAAATCATTTAAACCCAAATAAATCATGTGCGAGCCGAAATTCATAAAGCATGAGAAATTAAAAAAAAACAAAAACCCTCCACTGAAGTGCTCGCATATACCCAAGGAATCGAAATAAACAGAAACCCAAAAACCACAATTTACTGAGAAAATTTCATAAAACCATTTAAATCACAAATCATGGCATGCATTCATTTACACAAAATGAAAGTCAACTCATAGTACTTAATGTGGCCTCCTTAATGCTCGGAATACTCCTCGAGTGCCATCTTGAAATATCCACATGATCGAGTCCAATCCCATGTTCGACCATTGGTTGTAAAATTAATCTAACAAATTAGTCTTACTACCGTTGACTTGATCTTTTCCTAGTTTGACTAGGAAATCCTATTTGACCAGGAGTTGACCAAATTCCTTCATTTTTAACAACTTTTCAACCATTACGCTTATTTCTGATTATCGATTCGAAGTTTAGTTTCTGATTACGCCACCTTAACACATCGACTTTCCTTACTAATTCATTTGACGTTAGGTAACACATAGTAATTTATAGAATTACTATGGACACCCAATCAACCGCTTAACCAATTTACTAATTGTGAGTTGATATATCGATTATGAAATTAGCCAAATTATTTACAACGATCAACTCGATTTTTGACCAAGATTCCTGAGTTGACCAGATTCTCATAGAAAGATTTGACTGACTATTCTTTTTACCGGTCGACTTTTCAAAAATAGAAACTTCATATTTATGGTAAGTTTTCCGTAATTACTCGATTTACGATTTAACGGAAACTTTACGACTTAAATCTTAACAGAGGAATCGTTTTCTACCTCTTCGGATTTCTGCAGGAAATGTTGCTACTTTTCCAGATTCCGACAAGTTGCCGGAAAATTCTGCCTGATTCTGACAATCTTGCCGAAAATCGACCATAGATTCCCCGTAATTCCAATTCTTCTAGTTCTCGACAAAACATAGAAAACATAATTAGAATCAATTCCAAAACCATAAAAACAACCACACAGAAACTTCAATCACACTCTCACCCCTGCAACTGCCACCACTGCCTCCCCAAGACATGCTTGAGCTCCGAGCAAACGTTGCCACCCTCGCCCAAGCTCGAGAAGCTCACCAGAAAATGCGTCACCGGAGGCTAGGGCTCGAAACGTAGAAATTACAGAATACGGGTTTCAATGTTAGGGGCCGATTCTAGCGATTAGAAACATGAAATTGAAGAAGAAGAAGAAGAAGAAGAAGAAAAGAGGAGAAGAGCCCTACCTCTCACCGTTACTGCAGCCGTCGTTCTTCGCCTGAAACCACTGAACACGACAAAGCTTCCCTTCGATCGATCTCCTTCAGATCGGGTTGCCTGTGGGATTTGAGGACTGGGTTTTGTAGAGACGAGGAAGAGGATTGTTTTGATGGTGGTGCACCGGCGTGGGGTGGCTGGACGGCTGAGAACTCGCCTGAGAAGGGCTGAGGCAGAGACAGTGGAGGGGGACCTCGGGTTTGTCCCGAGTTAGGGTTGGACAAAAGTCAACCCGTCTCTACTCCTTTTAAACATAAATCGACGGCCCAGATCAAATCCCTAATTGATTTGACGGCCCAGATTTAAATATGGTGAAAAGTAAATGGTAGAATGATAGAAATCATTTACTGAAATGGTAATTAATAATTTCTAGAAATTTCAGAAATTCATAGAAAATGAAAGAAAGCTCCGAAAAATAATCCGGACATACCGGTGAGCTTGTCTCAACACGTACTACGACTTCACTGCTTTAAATCTATTTTTCCTTGATTTGAGAAAAACTCAAAAAATTAACTCGAGCGATAACTAATTAACTCACCGGTCGCAGTTAAAAACTCTCGGTAACTCACGAACCCCTGTAAAAATGTAACTTTTAGGTACGAGGTGTTACAGTGTATGGGTCTATGTGGCCATTGTAATGATGAATGTTTAGCAGCTTGGGAGGGGGAATCCTAATTGATCGTTGGATTCATGTAGGGAATGGTCCAGGTCAAGTTACGAAATGCAAGAGTGAAAATGGTCCTCTTAGAGAGGCCTCCTGCTTGCTCACCCGGCGCTCTAGCACCTTGAACTTGTGTAGGAGTAACGCGACTGGGTCATCTGTCCTTGTGCGGACTTTTGAGACATTTAGAGTGTCTGCATGGGTTTACTCTAATATCTCCTCCAGAGACAGGGTGTGCACTTATGCCCTTCCATTCCCTTCATTAGATCCAGGTTGTTAGGGATGAGGATTAGAGTTTATGAGTGCGCGCTGTTGGCTGGCACGAAAACCTGTTTGGGAGTTTCTCGGCGCTGGAGCAAAGCTAGTGCCTTTTTGTACTTAAGCTTGAGCAAAGCCTGTAACACCTGATTGAGCTTAGCAGTTGATGTGGATGGGGCTTTGTCGACTGCAAGATGATTACTGAGCCAGAATCTGAGTGCACGGATCCCTCTCTCTGTTCTGGGCTTGAGCGTGTGCGCTGTGTATTGGCTTTCTCCGCCACATTCGTCATGATTTGGGAGACACTGTGCCACGCAATCGTGTGGACAGTGGGGAGAATTTTGGGCAGGGCGGTAGTGCGTCGGGATTTGTAATAGTTGACATGGTTTGGAATGTCTTGGCTCTTTGTTAGTGTATAATTTGGAGAAAAAGACTACAAGCTGCTTGTGGGATTGCATATTACAGCTTATGAACTAGGTGGAGGACGATGTCGTCCGTGAATATTTTAATGAATTCCCCGATGCAAGGAGCATACAAATTGTTTAGTAGAAGCTGGTAAGTGGATACTGCTCTCGGGAGTCTGAACGACACGACACTGTTTTGGGCTAAGATCACGGTCACTTGGACCGTATCCATGTGTGGGGAAAGGGCAGGCTTAGAAGAAACGTGACTTCTGTTTGTGTGAATTGTTTTGGTTACGCTTGAACTTGGGCTAAAGTTCGAGTCCCACATTCGATCGCCAACTATTATGGGTTGAAAATATGGTAAGGGGATAAATGAGTTCCGCACAAGTACGATTTGTGCAGGATGAGATTTGTCCGCAAAAGGGAATTATATCGCTAACTGCAAGATGTAAACAATCAAGGTTAGAGGGATGTCCGGATTGCTCCGGACAATCGCCCTTGGACGCTCAAGTTAGACAGTTAGGCAAATAATTTGTGCTCAAAGAGGGGGAATGAGTTCGTTATCTTTGTTTGTGAGGCTAGATGACTATTTATAGAGTTAGAGTAGGGCTAGATTGTCTTTTGATGAGAAGTTTTTAAAAGCGCGCATCAGATCGGGCAGTCCACACTCATCCACATGGGCGGTCGAGATGCGTTTCGTGGTAAGCTTTGGGTGTTGAGGACGCATGAGCAAGGAAAATTAGGGCGCTTGTCACTGGTTCCCAAAACAAGCCTAAAGTCACCGGAGCCCAGCCAGTCTTCCTCGGCTTCATCAATCCAGGGCGGACCGACGTCACCGGCAACCTGATCTTCACATACCGCAGCATATATCTAGGAACTCCCACCACCGAAGCCAAGCCCTGTCACTTTTGTAGCCCTAGTTGGTTGTCTCCAATCTAATCCCAACAAAACGGCATCACCATTGCATTGAAATTCACCTTGAAGGTCGACTAAACCCTTTTAATTGGATCCAGCTCCAATCTTATCCGAATTTGATCACCAAAGCGGAAAATCAGACCCGTCCAAGATCTCAAAGGGCTTCGGCGAACATCGTCCTTTCCACTGGGGAGGGGTGAAGGAAGAAGGGCATTGCCATGCTTCCTAATCCAAGTTGCGCTGCCATAAGGCAGAAATTTTGCGAAGTGCTGCCGCAAAAAAACAACTGCTTTGATAGGGTTTCTTGAGAGAGAGAACTAGTGAGCGTAATTTTTTTATAGGACACTTCAATTAGTTTTAATGGAATTTAATGTTTTCATGGCCTTTATCAAATTTATATATATATATATATGTATATTTTATAATGCTTTCTAAGCACAAAGACCAATTCATGATGAGAGATTTTGGGAGAACGTTGAATAAATTAAGATTTAACTCTAATCAACATCAACGAAATTCAATCTAGCTAGATATAAAAATTAATACCTATATTTTTACCAACTTGACCACATGTAGTAGCTGCATTCATCCAACTCATAATCCATATTGTTTTAAGGCAAGCTTCGCGGACGAAAAATTCTAACCTACAAACTTGTATGGCATACAAACTAATCTTTATAGGCAAAACCCAGCATATAAGCTGCACGTGCTCCCTCCCCACTCTCCTATGTTAGTTGTATGCATAACATACATTAATGTACAATAGTCAAACCCGTTGTGGACATCCTAGTAAGTAAAATACAGTTCGCGAATTATATGTTAAAAATTTGTACGTGTATAATTCAAGAATTATAAATGAAAAATATATATGTTTAAAAATTCTGCAAAAAAATATAGATACAACAAATTTGAAAATACGGATACGTAAGTGTTTAATTCATGATGTAATATATATATATATATATATATATTTGTCATTTCTAGTAGTTATACGTATTTTTAGTTATACGTATTTTTATATATAAATAGTCATGGTTTTATATACAAAATATCAATACATGTTAAATATTTAATGAATAAGGAATTTAAATAGTACTATAATAATAATAATAATAAAGGATTCAAAATTCAATTTTTTTCCTTAATTGACTTTCTTAGTTGAACAAAAAATACATTTCACCAAAATATAATTGAACAATATATATATATATATTTATTTATTTAAATTTTGGTGTTTTTTTTTTAAAATATGAAAAAAATATACGTATAAGCGAATAATTCGGTTAGCTTCAAACCCAATTAACCCTACAATATACTAATACCAAAAATTTATATTAGATGATAGAAGTCCATGTCTTTCTTATTCCTATATATATGCATGTCGTTGGCCTTAAATAATAGGAACTGCAATCATAATACAAGGCTCATTTTATATATATATATATATATATATAGGACACTTCCACAAAAGGATTCATTTTTTGACATATATGAAGGATCAAACATCAGATCAACTTTTCGATCACATATCAACATCTCCACCGCTCAATACTTAGATTCATATATGCAGATCATTTCTGTAAAATTTCATCCAATTTGGTGATCGTTAAGGCTTTATACTAACTGAAATCAATTGACGCATCAAATCTGCTAAACATGAACCGTTCATGTTTATAATTTTAATTTGCAGTTTTGAGAACCTTACCGATCACCAAATTGTATGAAATTTTGCAGAGATAACCTACATATATAAATCTATATATTGAACGATGCAGATGTGATTTGGTAATCTACATATATAAATCATATGGTCCTTTTTTATAGTGATACAAAATAAAGAAATAATGTACTCCTAGCTTTAAACATAAGGACTGATTACAGGGAAATAATAGATTGAAATTGTATTAACGGATTCCCGTAATAAAACACATTCAGTCTATTGGGAACAAGTTTGGTAACGACAGTGATGTCTCGATCTCTTGAATTTTATCTCTAATCAACGACAAACTTTGAAAAGAAGATTGGCTATGACAATGCATATAACATTCCCTTCCCTCTCTTGGCCACACCGTAACTCGTGAATAACAGATGCTCATCAATAGCCGCGATCAAATCATAGCCGTGGCTCGATAATAGTTTGTAGAATCTCGTTTATGAAACAGAGGTTCTAGTGTTGTGTACTGGATGCTGAAATGCCTGGTATCTTATTGATCAAAGTCTGGCTATTATATAGCCTTACAATTGTAACTGAAAGTAGAAAAACTAGGATTCGTATGAATCATGCTACTGCCTATCAACTACTTCCTGCAGACCAGGAATTATTCGAAAACAAACTCATCTATCCCTAACTTCAAGCTCCTGTAAAGACTTCAGCTTGTAACCGTCTCCTATCTTCAAGCATCTGTGAAACTTGCAGACCAAGCAACAACCTTGGACCTCTTCATACCCTCCCTTAAACTAGCTGTGTTTTTGTAACAAGCTAGTTTACTTCAGCAACATCCATCATTCCCATCTTCTTCCTTAACTTTTGAAAAGCCTCTAATTTTAAAGCTTTGGTCATCAAATCAGCAACTTGCTCTTCTGTCCCACAATGCACCAGCTTAATTTTTCCTTCCTTTGCCAAATCTCTGAGAAAATGAAACGTACCCTGATGTGTTTACTTCTTCCATGCAACACTGGATTTTTCGAGAGCTCAATGGTAGAAGTATTGTCACACATGAGGGTTGTGCCACCTTTCTGATCATGACTCAGATTCTTCAAGACTCTTCTCATCCACACAGCTTGACAAGCACTTGAAGCAGCAGCTACAAATTCTGCTTCAGTTGTCGAAAGTGTAACAATTGGTTGCTTTTTGGACATCCATGCCACTGCTCCTGAACTTAATACAAAGACATATCCTGATGTGCTTTTAGAATCCTCCTCATCTCCTGCATAATCTGAATATGTAAAGGCTAGCAAGTCTGAATCCCCTCCCTTCTTATAGAAAATTCCATAGCTAGCAGTACCCTTCAAGTACCTCATAATACGTTTAGCAGCTTGTAAGTGTAAACTCAGTAGGTTTTGACATATGCCTACTGATTAAACCCACACTAAACATAATATCAGGTCTTGTGGCTGTAAGATACATAAGACTTCCAACAATCTGCTTATACTGTGTGTCATCTACAGCAACACCATTGTTATCCCTGTCCACCTTGAAACCTGGAACAACTGGACTATTCACAGGCTTGCTTTCAGACATAGCAAACCTCTTCAGCACATCAGAAGCATACTTTCTCTGACATATAAAAATTCCATCTGGTTTTTGCAAGACTTCAATACCAAGAAAGAATCTCATCTTTCCCAAATCAGACATGTCAAATGCTTGCATCATGGATTTCTTAAACTCAACCATCAAATGAGCATCATTTCCAGTATAAATCAAGTCATCAACATAAATGCTAACAATCAAAATTTTTCCTTCATGACCCCTTTTGACAAACAAGGTCTGCTCATTTGGACACCTCTGAAATCCTTCACTCATGAAATGGGACTCTATACGACTGAACCATGCCCTTGGTGCTTGCCTTAATCCATACAAGGCTTTGTGCAGCTTGTATACTTTGTGCTCTTTTCCTTTCTTCACATAGCCTTTTGGTTGCTCAACAAACACATCTTCAATTAATTCTCCATGTAAGAAGGCAGACTTCACATCCATCTGCAATATATCCCATCCTCTGAATGCTGCAAGGGCCACTATCATCCTTACTGTGTCCATACGAGCAACAGGAGCAAATACCTCAGTAAAATCAATTCCCTGCTGTTGAGAGTAACCTTTTGCCACCAACCTTGCTTTGTACTTGTCCACCTCTCCAAGCTCATTTAATTTTGTCTTGAAAATCCATTTAACCCCAATTGATTTTGCTCCATTTGGTAGATCCATAAGTTCCCAGGTATGATTCTTTTCTATGGAATGTATCTCACTATCCATAGCTTTTCTCCACTTTTCATGTTTCACAGCTTCCTCAAAGACTGCTGGATCATCTCCTATGACCTCCTGCACCATATAAGCTTCTGCTTCTTCCTCACTCAAACCTTCTCCACTAACATAATCATTCATCCACACTGGTTCTCTTCTTTCTCTACCCTCAATGTTCCTATCTTCACTACCTGCACCTCTTTCCTCACTGTTTTCACTCCCCTCATTGTGTTCACCTTCACTATCAACATCAACACTGCTATTAACCTCAATATCACTCCTGTTTTCTTTCTCACTATCACTGTAATCATCATCTCCCCATGCCAACCTAGCTTGAATTTGTTCCTCATAATTTGATCCCCAATCCCAGGAACTTTCTTCCTCAAAAACAACATCTTTACTCACTACTACCCTTTTAGTATTAGGATTAAATAACCTATAACCCTTAGTTTCATTACTAACTCCTAGTAATATGCATGGAAAGCTTTTATCATCCAACTTACCTCTTTTTGCATCTGGGATATGAACATGTGCCACACATCCCCAAACTCTGAAATGATCAACAGAAGGCTTCGTTCCAGACCATGCTTCCTGTGGAGTCTTGTTTTTTACTGCAAGAGTTGGACATCTATTGAGCAGATAAAACGTCCATAAGACAGCTTCAGTCCAGAAGGTTTTTGGCACTTTCTTGGCTGTCAGCATGCATCGTACCATGTTCATCACAGTTCGATTCTTCCTCTCTGCCACTCCATTTTGATGTGGAGTGTAAGCTGCAGTCAATTGACGTTTGATGCCATGTTCTTCACAGAAGCTTTTGAATTCTATAGATGTGAACTCTCCTCCTCGATCGGTTCTCAAGCATTTAACTGACTCTTCTGTCTTTTTCTCCACCTCCTGCTTAAACTTCTTGAAATGATCCAATGCTTCTGACTTTGCTGCCAGTAAATACACCCAGCCTTTTCTACTGAAATCATCAATTAAACACAGAAAGTACCTTTTCCCACTATTGGATATAGGTTCAATTGGGCCACAAATGTCAGCATGTATCAGTTCCAGCACCTTGCTTGCTCTCCACTCACTTCTTTTTGGAACTGCATTTCTGTGTTGTTTGCCTATGAAGCAGTCTTTGCATGTGATCTTGGATGCATTAATCTGAGGAAGTCCACGTACCATCCTTTTGTTTGTAAGAGTCTTCAGCCCTTTGTAGCTCAGATGTCCATATCTCTGATGCCAAAGATATGAAGAATCTGAAACACTAGTGTGAAGGCATTTTCCAACCTGTTGAGATTTGTTTTCTCCTGCCTCATTAATCAAGACAAACATTCTATTTGCACTCATTTTGGTGTGTGCAATTAGACCCTTGTCTGGATGATAAATGTTGCACATCCCATGTTGTATGAGAACAGCAACTCCCTTTTCTTGCAGCTGTCCAACACTCAGTAAATTATTTCCTAGTTCAGGAACATAGTACACATCCCTCACCACAAAGCTTGTGCCACTGAATACCAATCTAACACTGCCCTTACCAGCCACACTCATTCTGGTATTATTCCCACACTTAACTGAATGTTTAGGTATAGTTTCCAGATTAACAAACATACCTCTATCACCACACATGTGGTTTGAGCATCCTGAATCGACAAACCATGCATTGCTTCTCTTTGTGTCACACTGTTCCACATATGCCATTAATAGCATTTCATCTTCTTCATCCAGTTGTGCATAGTTTGCTTCTTTGTTCCACTTAGGACACTCGTATTGAAAGTGACCTAAGTTGTGACATTTGAAGCACTCCACCGTTGCTCTGTTGAGATTTTGACGTCCTCTCCCACGTCCTCTTCCTTGATATGATCCTCGTCCACGTCCTCTACCACCTGTTCTCTCTTCCACCTTGAGAGCTTGCTCACTGTCATGATTTGTCATCCTCTTGAACTTCTGCTCGTGAACCACAAGAGAGCTTTGCAGCTCATCAATGGACATAGTTGATGTGTTTTTTGCTACTTCGATAGACACCACAACAGGAATTAACCTGTCTACCAAGGTTCTCAAGATCTTCTCCACGATCTTTTCATCTGTCATGTCTTCTCCATTGCTTCTCATCCTGTTAGAGACCGCCATCACTCGAGCAAAATACTCTGTGATGGTTTCTTCATTCCTCATCTCCAGCACCTCGAATTCCCTTCTAAGTGTCTGCAGCTGTGATTTTCTCACCATATCATTTCCACCAAACTTGCGTTTCATAGAATCCCAGACAACTTTTGCTGTTCGTCGATCTAGAATTTGTTCGAAAACAATTCTATCTATTGCTTGAAACAGATAGTGTTTGACCTGATGATCTTTTGCCCTAGCATCATCAAGCTGCTCTTGTTGTGCATTTGTTAACAAGGTCCCTGCTCTAGGTTCCTCGAAACCATTTTCCACCAGGCTCCACAAGCCTTTTGCTTTGAGTAAGTTCTCCATGAGCTCACTCCAGTGATCGTAGTGACCACTGAATTGAGGAATTCTGGTTAACCCCTTCTCTTCACTCATCTTTTGTTTTCTCTTTCTCTCTCGCAGGCCCAGTGGGGCTCTGATACCAGTTTGTAGAATCTCGTTTATGAAACAGAGGTTCTAGTGTTGTGTACTGGATGCTGAAATGCCTGGTATCTTATTGATCAAAGTCTGGCTATTATATAGCCTTACAATTGTAACTGAAAGTAGAAAAACTAGGATTCGTATGAATCATGCTACTGCCTATCAACTACTTCCTGCAGACCAGGAATTATTCGAAAACAAACTCATCTATCCCTAACTTCAAGCTCCTGTAAAGACTTCAGCTTGTAACCGTCTCCTATCTTCAAGCATCTGTGAAACTTGCAGACCAAGCAACAACCTTGGACCTCTTCATAGTTGTGATCAAATCATAGCCGTGGCTCGATAATAGTTGTGATCAAATCATAGCCACAACTCAAATAATAGCCGCTGTCATATTTTAATAATCGTGGTCAATTAGTACCGCGTTGTTATGTTACGGCTCACTATGTTCACTTAATGACCGTGGTGGTTAGTGGACCGGCCCCACTTAGTATGCCTACGTGAGTCTTTGTCAAATATTGGTTCAAACAAAACCTTATTCAAACCTAGTTGAAGCCATAGAACCATTTACGCCATGATCGCATCAAAACAAATCCAACAAAGAAAATGTTGTGTTTTGGCTCGTTCGTAGAACCTGAAGAGTTAAGATTTAATAGGCAAATTCAAGTCTAGAATATGAAAAAGAACAACGCTGCAGCTTTTCTATAAGTTCTACGAAAGTTAGTCTTTAAAGATTCTATTAGGATTTGTAATAAACTTATGTCTATTAGGTTTAGGAATCATAAACCATGTTTTATCAGTAGCTCCTATTCAGTATAAATAAGAGCTGCACGGGGTTTTCTAAGGCGATGACATATTACACAGAAAACCGGGAGCCAAGGGTGATAGAGAGATCTAGCAGGGAGGTGGGGAATAGCATAGAGATTTCAATAAGTACTTGTAATCAAGTTGTTATTCTCCATAATGATAGTGATCTCTCAAGAGAGATCACATAAGTGGTCGTAAGCTAGGATTTGGCTGAACCACTATAAAAGTTGGTGTGTGATGTGTTTATGCTCTTCAAGTGCATTTATCTTATAGCTTTGCCTAAATCGTATAAAGTACCAGTAAAGACCAGAAGAGATCCTAGGGCCCTAAACCATAATAAGTGGTTTCAGAGCTTCGGCTCTGGTACTTTGCGATGGAAGGCAGCAAAGACATAGTCAAAGTAGAAGATATTAGATCGTTTATTGAGCCTTTAAGAGGCATAAAAGATTTTACGCTTTGGCGGAAGAGGATGAACAATGTCCTGGTTTACAAGATCTGTATGAGGTTGTTCTCGGGGTAAAGAATAATGCAGTTGATATGACATATAAGGTTTGACAGAAGATTGACAAGAAGGCAAAGAGCACAATAGAGTTGCATCTTGCAGATCATGTACTGGGTCGTGTAGTGGCTGATGGAGGTGACAACATGAGTAGCAAACAGACATGAGATTATCTTGAGAAGGTTTATGATGGTAAGTGTCATATTGGTGAGATTATGGACAACAACAAGACATTGTACAACATCAAGGAGGCTGACACAAACAATGTCAAGAAGGCTGACACAATCAATGTCAAGAAGGCTGACATATCAATGTTAAGGAGGCTGACGTGGAAAAACGCTTCTTAAAGGAGGAACACTTTAGTCTTCTGATGGAAGAAGACGGGGATTTGCAGGAACATCTAATAAGTTTCAGAGTTGTGTTGCCAGTATATCTGAGATGGATGTGCGAGTTGAAGATGAGGATAAAACAGTTATGTTGCTAACATCTTTACCAGGTTCGTACAAGCAGTTTATCACTACACTCGTATCAAGTAAAGATTCTCTCAAGTATGATGAGATTACCGATACTATTCAATCTTACATTATGATGACTAACAGGACCGAGATTACTCAAGGAGGCGAGGAGAGTAGCAGTGAAAAAGTTTTCAGGGGAGATGACTCACCGTGTAGGATCTTAGATATTAGATCAGTGAAAATCAGAATGCATAACGAAGTTGTTAGAAAGCTGGAGAATGTAACATATATTCCTAAGTTAAGAAAGAACTTGATATCTTTGGGTACTTGGGACAAGACCGGATACAGGAACAACTCTAAAGAATGAATACTCAAAGTTCTTAAAGGATCACTTGTTGTGATGAAAGGCAACATTCAACCTAACAATGTGTACAAGCTTTAAGGGACTGCCATAATAGGTGGAGTTGCAAAATCTGCTGAAGTAAATGAGAAAATTGGGCACTAGCAGCAAGGCCAAAGACACATGAGCCAAATAAGGATGCAAGAACTTTACATGGAAAGCAAGACAGAAAGTGTCAGTGTTTGCTGCAAGGATGGTAGTCATGGGAAGCAGAAGGTGACATTCAAGTTATTAAATTGTAAGAACAGTAGCAATAGATTACTGGATTATATTCACTTAAAAGTATGAAGCGTAGCACCAGTAAGGTGTACGGGAGGCTTCCGGTATGTTACTTTTCTAGATGATTTTTTGAGAAAGATGTGAGTTTGCTTTATGAAGGAGAAATCCGAGATTCTTTTCAAGGTCAAGGAAGAGAAAAGAAAATTAGGAAATCTAAAGAGAAGAAAAGTCAAGTATTTGATAAGTAGCAATGACAGTGAATATAGAAGGAACAAGTTCTTGCAGTTTTACAAGGTTGGAATCACAAGATGCATCATGGTGAAAGATAGTCTCCAGCGGGGCTGCTATAAAGAAAAAGAAAACTCTCTTTATGATAGAAAGAGACATGCGACTACATGTAGAATTACAGGACGCACTTTGGGAAGCAGTTAACCATATGCATTGTTTGGTTAATCAGTCACTATCAAGGGTCTTAAACTTCAAGTGTGTAGAGGAGGTATGGTCTAGAGTAGGGGTGGGCACGGGCCGGGCCGGTCCTAAATTTTTCAACATGGTGCATGAATTTAGAAAATTGATCACTCTCTATGTTATGTGTTATGATTTGTGATGTGTGATGCAATTTGTGGTTTTCTTATTTACTAGTTTCTTGTAATTAATGTGGTATGTCAAGTAGCTTAATCAAGAATTAATGATTGCTTGAGTTTCTGTTCTCTCTTACTGTGTGACCTTAGTCATATTGTTGTGGCCCTAACACGGCATAATATTGTGATTAGAGAGTTCATTTTTGCTTTGATCGGAAGAATATTCTTACAAGAAAAAGGAGAAATCAACTTAGTGGTCTTGATTGGCGTTATGTACAAAACTAGGTAATCGTGACATTCTAGGTTGTAACTATTGCATGCTTAAATCTCTAACTTTTAGAACTTTTTGCCTTCGGTTCATGTTTTGGTATTCCTTGATAAGGTACTAGTTTATGAACTAAAGAGTTCATGTTAGCCTTATTTAGAAATAAAGTAATAAATATTTATTTATCAATACATAAATAAATTATTTATTTATTGATGATATAATAATTCATCTAAAAAGTAGTAAACGAAATACGAATTATTATTTCAAAATAGTATCAAACTAGGTCTGTAATAGCCTAGTAGGCATAATAGGAAATGATCCGCTTTGGTCCCTGCCCTAATGATTTTTTCCAAATATGGTCCTCAACCCAAAACATGTCCCAGTATGCTGAGGGTACTGCTTCCTCATAGAAGTGTAGTTACATTAACTAAAAAGGATGTGCATGCAAATCTATGAAAACAAGTTTGAGTTTGGTGTATATATGCATGCATAAAGTGTAATGTTCTTGTTTTCTTTTTAACTACCCATTACAAGGTATATAAAGTTGTCTTCGATTTCCTTTCAAATTAAAAGATTGTGTCTTCGATTCTGCTTCAAATTATAATTTCATGGTAGTTATGAGGATTTCCATGATCGTAAAATTATAGATTTGATTTAATGAACTCGAACTTTTAGTCTTTTGGTGCCAGTATATAAGGACCCATATCATGTATCACCCAATAACTATTTGCAACCCAAAACTTCCACCTACACAACATGGCTGTTAATTTTAGTTCTGTAAGGTTTGGTGTTCTAGTTCTTCTCCTCCTCAGTTTTACTCTTTTGGAAATTCAAGCTCGACCAATATGCACTTCTAAAATGGCTACGGACTTCGAAAGACCGTTCATTGGTGGAAGACATGAAGACACTCAAGGTGGATACCAAAACTCTTACCACTTACCAGAGCCCATTGTCATTTATGAACAAGGGATCAAAGATAACAATTGATAAAGCATATACAGGATTACCAAGTGGTGGCAATACCGATCCGAGCCAGGGACAACAAGGTTCTTATCTGAGCCCATCAGTGATTGGGATGATTAAGGAATCAGGACCGAGCCCCGGTGGTACAGGACATGGTGGTGGACAGTGACGGAACCAGGATTTGAATATAGAAGAGGTCGGCTATGAAAAAGTATAGATGATAATAATGTTACATTTAACAAGTCTTACGAATCTTATTAAATAAAATAATTAAAATTAATGGTAATTAGTTGTCAAAAATTTTAAATCTAAACAACATTTGCATATTTATTCTATATATTATGTTAAATTAGGCCTCGTTTAGTATACAATAGGTACCGTTAGTCCTAAATTGTTCTTCATAATTGTTTCTTACTTGTATTTCTCATTAATTAAGAAAGTTAATTGCTTAAATTAACACAAACATACATTATTTTTATCAATTATATTAAGTGATTATATAAATATATAAAAAATATGAGGGGTCCGGACCCCTTCATCCATGAAGGTAGCTCCGCCCACTGGTGGAGGACGTTAGCATGGCCTTGCTGCAAGTATCATTTACGGGAGATCATTTAAGTGATGTATGAGATATAAGGTGAATCAATAAGAAGAAAATATCAATCCTCATGTAACCCAAGACAAGTTATATTTTACTTCACCCTAAAATGTTATAATTTACTTCACCATGTTGTTCAATACCAGTTGGGATGAGCTCTCGATAGCCACCCCAGGTTTAGGTTTGTTCCTAGGACCACATGAACGACCCCTAGCTTCTTCCCCACTGCAATCACATGAACATCAATCGGATCCTGCTCAAAAAGTCTTCGGCAATTAGCCTCATCTATGCATGTCGTTAGATGAAGTTTGACATGTTGAATGCTAGTTTTTATTTTGATAAGTAATTAGTTGTGGTAAAAAAAGATACCTTGAAATATTTTCATGATATTGTATATCGAGGTTAAACATACCATTTACTTAAGAAGTACCATATTTGTTATGTAAGTAAAAAAAAATTTAGAATTACATAATATCTTTGTTTGTGTCTTAAAAAAGTTTACTATTTTGTGTTTGTAGGGTCTCCCACACAGATTTGGCTCTCAATTTTCACACTTCCATCTGAAGCACGCAGTCGAAACTCGAAAGAGAGAGAGAGAGAGAGAGAGAGAGAGCGATGGACTACAGCCAAGCAGCGGTGAAGCTCCTCTGCGCCCATCTGAAGCACGCAGTCGAATCCCCTCTCGACAACGCCATGAACCTGGACGGCATCCTTTTCCAACGCGCCTGGTTACAGGGCGTTCTTGTCTCCGCCTCCCCCGACTCCGACCGCTTCCTCCTCGACGACGGCACCGGCCTCATCGAGCTTTACCTCTCTCCCGACTTCCGCCGCCGCCACTGGGCAGTCGGAATGTATGTTTTGGCTCTCGGACGCTACACTCTCCGTACAGATGAGCCCCCAATGATCCAGGTCAATTATTATTGTTTTTTATTTTGCAAGAGGTACCAAGATTAGGAAAGTAAGATTTTCATGTGGGTATGTTGAGGAACATATTTTGATTGTTTGATAAGAGGTCTGTAGTTTGATTATCGCACACTAGTTTAGTTTAGTTATGATAAGTTGATAACCAATGTAGTTAGATTCCGATGTGTGTCATATTTTTCGTGCTGTCGAAGAAACATATGTGAGCTGTTGTAAATGATAGTGACTAGATGGAAATGTAACTTGTTATTTTGTTGCGGAATGGCAGATTCACAAGATGGTTGATCTTTCGGCTTCCCCTGATCGAGAGGCGATGTGGTATCTTGAAGTTTTGGAGGCTTATAAGCTCTTCTATCAGCGCTTGATTGACGACCCTATGCAGGATTGATACCTTAAAGCTCTTTTGGACCATTTAGCAGAGAGAATGCGGTTGGTGACAGTTCTGAAACTGAAGAATGTGTTCAGTTCCTACACAAGAAATTTGCATGTCTTCTTACTCTTTATTTGACAGTATGTGACATGTATGTCTCCTATCACGTTTACATCCCTTGCTTGCTGAAGTCTCAATCTGTTTACTAATTCGGATTGGGACCTATATGTTCATCGAATGAATTGGAATATTTTTACCTTCAACTTCTATCATACACATCTCTATTTGAAAGCTTTATCAGTTAAAGGACTTGTACTGGGGGAAGTATGAATTCTGTTGCAAAACTTTAATAGAGAAGAAAAATATTTAGGATTTGAAGGGGTCACCTGTTTGATCATCTGTGACAATTACTTTAGCTATTGTCTTTCTGGTAATGACTAATGACGTATTGCCACCATTCTTAATCTTGATGTACTTTTAATGGATTTTATGCTTTTAGCTTTCAAATATTTCTATTTCAAAAGTAAGACTTTTGCAGCTTTGAACTTCAATAGCTCCAATTGTTCCCAGTTCTTGGAATACTGTCTTTATGAAAGAAACCAAATTAAAGGCATACAGAAAGTTTTTGTTTCAGAAATTTGGAAATTCACTGAAGATTCTTAAGACTCAAACAAAAATTACAATTATATGAGGACACGGAACAGAGTCAGTCCCTTATTTTATGCTGAGAAATGAAGAGTTAAGCAATATGACATGCTGGTGGCTGTTGACTAGATAGTGACTTCCATATAGGCATAAAAGAATTAGAAACAACTTGGCCAGTGGAATGTGACTTCCATATAGTGACTTCCATATAGTGCCTATTTTCATTTCCTTAATCTGAAATCTGTACTGCAGGTTGTAAGGTTCAACTTAACAACCTTGATTGTGCACGGATTTGATAGTTTCGGATTCTTGTTTTCATCTTCCATGGCCAAAAGTCTCGTACAACTTAAATATCATGGGATATCCATTTGTCTAGTCATGAAAGAGGTAGTATCATCAAAAGAATCTGGCGGACAATATATGGAAAACATATTTTCTAAGTTAAACCATCTACAGCTACAGCATCTACCAAACCTCGCAAGATTTTGCTCAGGAAGTTATGTTGAACTTCAGTCCTTGGAGACATTGCATTTAGAAGATTTTTCTAAACTGGAGAGATTTATCTATGATCCTAGGATCAGTGAAGAAACAGACTCGAAGAAGGATCTCGAGACTTCTATGCAATACTTTCTTTTTGACAATAAGGTGAATAAATTGTACCTCTATTTGTTTTTTTACTACTTTCTGCACAATATCTAATGCTTCCACTTCAGCAAAAAATTTCTTTACAAATCAATCCTTCATGCATTTATGTATATGCATACAAATATTATATGCAGGTGGGGTTTCCAAGCTTGGAGAGATTAATCCTCTATGACATACCTATGTTGGTGACAATATGGCACAACCAACTTGCTCCTGAATCTTTTATCAGACTCCGAAAGGTTAACGTTTACAGATGCCACAGTTTAATAAATATCTTTGGGCCTGGTATTATGGGAAGATTGACTGCTCTAGACACTTTGGAGGTATGGCATTGCAAGTCGCTACAAGTCATATTTGAAGTTGTAGGAAACAACAGTAAAGAAACATCTGACAATTCAACTTCTCAGCCGAAAATATTTGAGTGCTGTCAAAATATGGATTTAGTAGACATCGATTCATGTGAGAGTTTGAAAAGTATCTTTTTAACCTCAGTGGCCAAGGGTCTCAAACAGCTGAGGATGCTGAGTGTGGATAATTGTGGTTTGGTGGAAATCATTGCAGAGGAAGAACTAGAAACAATGGCTGAGTTTGTGTTCCCAAAATTAACAACTGTGATATTTAGAGATCTGCTCAAGCTTAGGAGTTTCTACCCTGGAATGCATTCTTGCAGATGGCCATTACTTGTAGATCTCAAGTTTGTGAGATGTCATAATATGGAGACTTTTACGTCTGGAATTTCTAGTCAGGAAACACTTGAGTTGGGACCTATAATTGCAAAGGTAAGAGTATCTTTACCCAATCTTGTTAAACAAAATATTTCTAGCTATATATTAGGAGTTAGTCTATTATGTTTCTAGATATATATTAGGTGTGCATCAGGTCTCTTTTGAGTTAGTCGCAGCTTAAAATGAACAAGTTCACTAAATTATCGTACAATAAGTTGATAACATGTTACAGGATTCTAAGCCATTGTTCTTGCTCTGTGGAATTATGGCAAATATTGACTAACATTTCCCTTGGTGATATGTTGAAATATGTGATGGGTTTGGGTTTGCTTAAAAATGTTGACACGGTGGAAGAAGCACATAATGCATTGCATTCATTGGTCAAACGACTTGTAGATTCTTGTTTGTTGCTTGATGGTTTTTATACAAGTGCTTTTATTAATCCATGTGTCAGAATGCATGAACTTGTACGCAATGTGGCAATATGGATTGCATCCAGAGATCAACATGTCTTACTAAGAACAAACCAAGATCAGTTGACGGAATGGCCAAATCAGGATTTCTTTGAGAAGTGCACTTTGATCTATCTCCATTTCTGCAATATGCCCAAGCTTCCTGAAGTACCATGGAAATGTCGAGAAACAAAAATGTTTTATTTGGGCAGTAATGATGGCTTGCTAAAATCCCATGCAATTTTTTTGAAGAGATGAAAGCCCTCAAGGTGTTGGATTTGACTGGACTATGTATTCCATCGATACCTCCATCTCTTCAGTTCTTAACAAATCTTCAAACATTGTGTCTTGATCGGTGTGTGTTGGGAGATATTACTCTTGTTGGACAGCTACGAAATCTTGAAATTCTTAGCTTTTTTAGATCTCAGATCAAGCAGGTCCCAAAAGAAATAGGGAATTTGACTCGGCTGAAGCTGTTGGAGTTCACCAGTTGCTCTGAACTTGTACTGATTTCACCTGATGTGATATCAAGTTGAAAGGACTTGAAGCTATCAGAATGGGAATGGGCATTAACCGGTGGGAGACTGAAGGAGTCATCAGAAATCAAACAAGGAGTAATGCTAACCTTTCCGAGCTGAAGAGCTTATCCCGATTAACTGCATTAGACGTACATATTCTGGATGCTAATATGCTTCCACCAAACTTGTTCCCTCAGTTAGAAAGGTTCCACATAGTTATTGGTGACACATGGGGCTGGAATGATTTTGATAAACCCTTCAAGACACTAAAACTCAAGCTCACTACAAGCAATCAGTTGGACAAAGGTCTTAAGATGCTGCTTAGGAGTTCTGAATACTTGTACCTGGATATAATGGAGGGTATCAATGATATATTTCATCTATCAGGTACTAATGGCTGTCAGCAACTGAAACATCTACATGTGCGAAACAATGCTGAAGTTACATCTATTATCAAGCTTAATGCCTTCCCCAACTTGGAGTCACTATGCCTTTACAACCTTGCTAGCTTGGAAAGTATATGCTGTGGCGGTCATGTGAATGCTGAACATTTCCGAAGGCTACAGTCATTGACATTGTTGAGGCTGCCAAAGCTTGTCAGTTTTTTCCCCAAAGGTGGGACACATGTCAACAATGGGAGAGGTATGTACATTTCATTTTGATTTGGTTTAATTATTAGTGCCTATTTTCATTTCCTTAATCTGAAATCTGTACTGGAGGTTGTAAGGTTCAACTTAACAACCTTGTTTGTGCACGGATTGGATAGTTTAGGATTCTTGTTTTCATCTTCCATGGCCAAAAGTCTTGTACAACTTAAATATCGTGGGATATCCAGTTGTCTAGTCATGAAAGAGGTAGTATCATCAAAAGAATCTGGCGGACAATATATGGAAAACATATTTTCTAAGTTAAACCATCTACAGCTTCAGCATCTACCAAACCTCACAAGATTTTGCTCAGGAAGTTATGTTGAACTTCAGTCCTTGGAGACATTGCATTTAGAAGATTGTTCTAAACTGGAGAGATTTATCTATGATCCTAGGATCAGGGAAGAAACAGACTCGAAGAAGGATCTCGAGACTTCTATGCAATATTTTCTTTTTGACAATAAGGTGAATAAATTGCACCTCTATTTGTTTTTACTACTTTCTGCACAATATCTAATGCTTCCACTTCAGCAAAAAATTTCTTTGCAAATCAATCCTGCATGCATTTATGTATATGCATACAAATATTATATGCAGGTGGGGTTTCTAAGCTTGGAGAGATTAATCCTCTATGACATACCTATGTTGGTGACAATATGGCACAACCAACTTGCTCCGGAATCTTTTATCAGACTCCGAAAGGTTAACGTTTACAGATGCCACAGTTTAATAAATATCTTTGGGCCTAGTATTATGGGAAGATTGACTGCTCCAGACACTTTGGAGGTATTGCATTGCAAGTCGCTACAGGTCATATTTGAAGTTGTAGGAAACAACAGTAAAGAAACATCTGAGAATTCAACTTCTCAGTCGAAAATATTTGAGTGCTGTCAAAATCTGGATTTAGTAGACATCGATTCATGTGAGAGTTTGAAAAGTATCTTTTTAACCTCAGTGGCCAAGGGTCTCAAACAGCTGAGGATGCTGTGTGGATAATTGTGGTTTGGTGGAAATCATTGCAGAGGAAGAACTAGAAACAATGGCTGAGTTTGTGTTCCCAAAATTAACAACTGTGATATTTAGAGATCTGCTCAAGCTTAGGAGTTTCTACCCTGGGATGCATTCTTGCAGATGGCAATTACTTGTAGATCTCAAGTTTGTGAGATGTCATAATATGGAGATTTTTACGTCTGGAATTTCTAGTCAGGAAACACTTGAGTTGGGACCTATAATTACAAAGGTAAGAGTATCTTTACCCAATCTTGTTAAACAAAATATTTCTAGCTATATATTAGGAGTTAGTCTATTATGTTTCTAGATATATATTAGGTGTGCATCAGGTCTCTTTTGAGTTAGTCGCAGCTTAAAATGAACAAGTTCACTAAATTATCGTACAATAAGTTGATAACATGTTACAGGATTCTATTCCCAACTTGGAAAACTTGACCTTATGGACACAAGCTGACGTGGAGATTTGGTGTAATTTATTCCCAGCAAAGTTTCTTAGCAAACTCAAATATCTTGTGTATTATGCTGCAAAATCCTGGCCAGCTGCTTTCCTTTCAAAATTAGTGAATCTTGAAAAGCTTGAACTTTATGGCCAGGCAAAAGAAATATTTGTAGCTGAAGGAAATAGTAGAGCTGAAGTTGGCACCCAGCTCCCACATTTAAGATGCCTGGAGCTTATAAGAATGCCCATGCTGATGCATCTAGGGACGCAGAACTCCCAATCAGCAGGCCCAGTTTTTCCGAACCTAAAAACTCTAGATGTGTGGCTCTGTGGGAAGTTGAAGAATCTAAGGTCATCTGCAATAACCTTTCAGAATTTAACTACATTGAAAGTAGCTCGCTGCCATGGACTGCAATATCTCTTTCAGCCAGTTGCAACATTTAGAGCTTTCTGATTTACCAAATCTGCTGAGGTTTTGCTGGGGCCGTTGCAGTGTCATATTACCATCCTTGGACACTTTAACAATAACTGACTGCCCTATCATGTTGACGATTTGTCCTGATGGAACACTCCTAAGTGATTCAAAACTTGAAAGACTAGAGAGGAAGAGGAACTACTATGAGGATGAAATGGTATGTTTAAAATCATTTTTATTCCTCACTATTTCTGGTTGTTTAATATTTTTGAGGTGTGCAGTATGCACTTTTAACATCCTTGTTTTCATTTATTCGTAGGTAGGGGTCATGTAAGGCATCAAGTCTATTGCCACATAATGAAGTAAAAGTGTTCTAAGAATCAGTGCCTGTGCATTCCCAGTGTTACATATTCTTATAATCTTCTAGTATGATTGCCTTTATTACAATGGTAATGTGTCCAAGCACATTTGCTTGCTCTTTGTACAGGAATGTATGTAATGGCTGTTGGATTCTACATGATCTGCCGGACCGCGTCCAAAGATGAGTTGAGATTTCTAGATAAATGTTGATTTCCAGAAAGACAGCTCCCTAATACGATCAGCATATCTAATGTATGTAATGGTCAAGTCGTTGATATATATATCCATGTCATTGGCCATGTTTTGGATTGGAAATGCATGTTGAGGGTTTTAGGGGTTTAAAATTGACCATCAAAAGCATAATCTTTGACCGTTTGTTTGGCCTAATTTACTGAATGCTCTGTTTAATGCATGGTGTATATTGTGCACAGTGCAGTCTGCAGACTACTCCCCAGTTCCCAGACTACTGCTCGGATTTTCTTTTCGCTTTGGGTCGTATATCTATCACACACTGCTCATTGTGATTTCGTTTTTCCTGCACCTGATTGTTATTGTCCTATTTTTCGCTAACCAAACGACTAAGTAATCCAGCTGCAGTAAAAACCGAAATTACCCGGTGCAAGTCACCTTGGTGCTCTGGTGATGAAAATTGAAATGTCGGTTTTGTTTATTTGGTCCGAGTCCGCTTTTTGGTTAGTTGTATGCTTTACAGATAATTCTTCCATTATTATGATAAGAAAAATCACGTAATTACAGTAAAGTCTCGATGCTGATAGTTGCGGTCAAAGTAATTTTTCATTATTTCTTATCGGTAGCCCTATCTTCAGTGGTTATTTTTCAGTAAATTTTTATACCTCTAATTGCGTCTCATCGATTTGAAACTATTTTAACTTGAAAGTTCGACCAAAATACTATTTATTAGTTAACAAGGAAAAAACTTCCCGTCCGATCTAGATCGGATGGAGTTCCCCGTTTGAACTCCAAGTTAGGCTATGTGTACAATATCAATCGTAATCTTAACCGTTCAATACTTGAATTAACCAATGAAAATCATCTATACAAAAAATCAAAGTAAAAAAAGATTGCTTGATGCTCGAATGCATCAAACCAAATGGGCAGTTCCTGAGCTTTTATGATAATCCATTCATTTTGTTCGATGCATTCGGCCGAACAAACAATCTTTTTTTATATTGATTTTTTATATAGATGATCTTCATTAGTTAATTCAACTATTGAACGGTTAAAATTACGATTGATGTTGTTAAAAGTACATTTTGAGGAGATCGAACGAACTACTTGGTTCGATCTAGATCGGACCCAAGTATTTTTCAATTAACAAATATTAATGATATTTATTAAAAATAAAAAATTCAAATATTTTTAAAATTAAAAAATAAAGATTAAAAATTAAATAATTTATTAAAAATTAAAAATTCAAATAATTTATTAAAATATTAATGATATTTTCATTAATTTGATTCAAATTAATATTTTAAACAGAATGAGCGATAATTTTAGATCCAAGGGTTTGAAGGGTCGACTGTCCGAATCGTCTGAAGGAACCTCTAGCAACCCTCAAACGTCTTTTCAGGGCCCTATGACAACTTGACAGGCGACTCTTCTAGAGACGGTGCAGATGCCCGTTTCCCACTCCTCGAGGCTGCAGGACGTCCCCCATTCATCAAGGCAACCAGGCGTCCCCATTCCGCGAAGCAGCTGTTCAGAGAGACCCAAACGCAGGTGTATGCACCCCGTATGCATGTGATACACCAGACGTCCACTCAAGGGCCTACTGCTTCGGATGGTGGGTCATCTAGAGTACAGATGTCGTCACCTCATCTATTCCTTCCGAGGATGATACTGTCAATACCTGCAGTCGATGGCTCAGGGACACCGATTTATCCACTGCCCCCGCCAGTGGCTCTACTAGCGATGTACCAGTTCATGCCTTTTGATACGTCTCTTATTTCCGCGAGGGTTTCATCATCGGTGCCAGAGACGAAATCAGTCGCTTCTGCCGCATCGCTCTTGGGTAATGAAAGATGATTAATTATTTTTCCTTATAATTAATAATAGATGGTCTCTGATTTTAATAATCAATTTGGTTTACCATGTGATAGGCATCGTTGGAGCTAAGCCGACAAAGAAGAAGAGAGGTCCTGTCATAGGGAAGGCTCTTGAGAAGACCGTCAGTAACTCAAGAAGGATCGTCATCGATACTGACGGAGATGACCACATAGTATCGTGTAGGAAATCGAGGACGTACTCCGGCCACATGAGAGTGCTCATTAGGGATAGAGTCGCTATGTTGTGGTCAAACTGGGGCGAGGTCCCGCAAGAGGTTAAAGACATGGTTCACAACGCGATGTCGGTGAGTTTACAAAATACCTCAATAATATTATGCATTACATTGTTGATTTCTCAAAAACTAAACTAATAAACGATTAAATGCAGGTGTGGTTTGACGTTCCCAAGCACATGAAGACCAGCTGGGCGGACGTTGTGCATGAGGGAAGGTACGTTGGAAAGTTAATGAAAAAACAAAATTTTATGTGATATTAATAATTCTAATATTTTTGCTGTATCTGTAGATACAAGGAGTGAAATAACGAGTTAAGGACCCACTGGACTACGCACGAGAACAGACGTTCTGGTACACTTGCTGAGTTCGAGTATAGGGAGTATGAGTGACGTTAGCTTCCGACATCAAAATTCAACAACCCTCATAAACAGGTATGTAAACAAAATTAATTGGTTAAATTGTCATTAAGTACTTCCGTTTTTAAATATTTTATTTTTTTCGTTGAAGGCCGTTTCTCGGGCAAACGCTCAGAACCGGCAACGCAACACTAGGAACCATCATGCCGGTTCTAGACCGTTCGCTATCTTGATGGACAAGGCGGCCAAGGAACATCTAGAAATCAACCGGTACGTCTATACGTACGAGAATGCATATCCTGACGCCTAAGAGGATATTCTAAGTCATCTTACATTTTAAAATTTTTAATTTTACTTATATATATGAAAAAATATTAATTAATTATTTTTTAATTATCCAATTAGGCGAAGGTGAGGCAGACTAGTGACGATGTGATGAGTACTATAGTGAGGGAGACATGGCCGGACATGTAGGGGAAAGACATGTCCGAAGTCATGTCCTGGATCGACACTTCGGATCTGATGGTTGGGGTGAGGATCATGGACACAGCCTTTACACCGCGAGAAAACAAGTTCTACTGCTGGGGTCTAGGAAAGAAGGGCGAGGGGGTCCTGAAGACCACTCTAGGATTTCAATGAAAGGCAGCCTCAACCAACAGCAGGACGAGTTAGCTAGAGTCAGAAGTTCTGAGGCTACGGGAATAACAAGCTGTCCAGACAGCCTATACTGCCACTATACAAAACCATAATGCCGCGGTATATGCTGTCCAGTAGGCCCAGTAGCAGCAGATGTTCCAATACTTGCAGGACTTTACAGTTGCCCATCTTCGACAACATGTTGTATCGTCGGGTATAGTCTGAGAGTTTAGTCGACGACGGCTTCTAGTTTTGTCGGCTAAAGTCATAACCGACAACCTTTTCCCGACGAAACCACAGCCAACAAATTGTTTTAACAGGCCGGCGAAACTTTTTCATCGGTTAAAATGCTTGCCCTTATAGTGATTGTGACGAACATATGAAGCACTTGAGGAGTCACGCGACAAGAATGGATGAATCTCTCTTGGGGGATGAATGAACCAAGTAAGAGATGAATAAGTCAAACCCAAATTAGCAAGACCATCAGCAGCCGTATTACCCTCTTTGAAAATATGAGAGCAGCGAAAATGCATGGATCGAAGATGAGATAACAATTATACCAACAGACACGCATATGCCAAGGATGAGTAAAGCTGGAGAACATGAAACAGTTTACAACATTAGTAGAATCACTCTCCAACTATAAGTAATGTCAGCCTTACAGATATGCAAATTCAATTCCAATGAGAACATAAACCTATTGTTTTTACTACACCTGATTGTTAGTGTCCTCTTTTTCACTAACCAAACGACCAAGTAATCCAGCTGCAGTAAAAACGAAATTACCCCTTGCAAGTCACCTGGGTGCTGTGGTGATGAAATGTCTTTGTAGACACATAAAAAATTCAACAAAAATAAAATCGTTGAATTGTCAAACCACATGTGAACCCTATAATTCATATACGTGGCACGTGAGTCAGCAAAATCAAAAAGACTTCGGAAGTACACGTGGCGACGTGTGGGTGGTCGATCAACAACAAAATCGTCAAATCCCGACCGAAAACAAATATTAAATGTCAATCGATAATCATACATCAATCAAGTTAAATTGATTATTTGAAATTTAATCAAGTTGACGTAATACCTTATCGGTCATAATCAAGTCAATCAATAAATACTTATTGATTTAATTATGTAAATAATTGTAATTAGACCAATCAATCAAAATTGATTGATTTAATTACACCGTTAAGGAAATACGATTAAATGGTGTCTACAAAACATTCCTTACACGGAGAAGCATTGACACTATAAATACCTCCTCTCATATCAAGAGGAGGACTTCCGACCAAAGAGAGAAAATTGCTCCCGAAAGCTCAGAAGTCTCAAAACCTTTCCGAAGAACAACCAAGCTGCTAAATAGCCTGTTCTTCACCAAATCCAAACACTCATCACGTGATAAATTCTCGTGACTACTTTTCCACCTCAAGAACAAGTGCGTTGTCACCCTTGAGTCAAATCCAAATTCGGAGATAGAATCAGAGGAGTTCACAAAGATTTGTAACCCGCAAATTCATCAATAAAATTATATTATTTTGTACACGTGTTGTTTTGTCATTTGCGCAGATAAATTCGTGTTTACAAAATTGGCACACCCGGTGGGACATCTTTGGCTCTCATCTCCTTCTCCGAAGAAAACAAAATCCAAATCCGTTCGAGCAATGGCCTTCAAGAACACCGAAGTCATCTCAATGAAGAAGTCTAAATCAATGACCTCAAAGTCAAGTAGCGAATCCTCAAGTCATGTTACTCGTAGCATGGCAAGGACTTATCCGACAACGTTCGTGGCTTTGCCTTCAAAGCCTCGCCAACCAATCCTCACCATGGAAAGCCTAGGCAAACATGTTTCCCGAAGTGAGGAGAGAAACTCCAAGAAAACTAAGGGAACGATCGTCGTCACCTGTCTCTGATGACGAGTCAAGCACGACCTCATACCATGGAAGTCCTAATGGGGATGAGAACAACACTTATGGCATGACATCAAGTGATTCTTCTCACCCTGTCCTCATGCAGATTATGATGGCCGGAGCATCCACCGTTGAAGAACAAATAAGCCAACTGATGGGAGCAATCGAGAAGCTCACTAAAACAGTGGAGGAGAAAGATATGCAGATTGCTGACCTTTTGAGTAGACTTCAAGAGCAAGACGAAGAAAATTCCTCCAAAAGAGCGCAAAAGGAGAAGAAGGATCAAGATGGTGAAAGTTTCAAAAAATAATGACAAAGAAGAGGGTGGCTCACTTGGATCCATGTCCCTCCAACAATTGCAGGACTTCATCACAAACTCCATCAGAGCCCAATATGGAGGTTCTTCTCGTGATTCTCTCACCTACTCCAAACCCTACACCAAAAGTATCAACAACCTAAAGATGCCATTCGGATATCAACCACCAAAGTTCCAACAATTCGAGGGGAAGGGCAATCCGAAACAGCATGTGGCTCATTTTGTTGAGACTTGCAACAATGCCGGGACAGAAGACGACCACCTTGCCAAGCAGTTCGTTCGCTCTCTGAAAGGCAACGCCTTCGAGTGGTACACTGATTTGGAACCCGAGTCTATCGACAGTTGGGACTAGATGGAACGTGATTTTCTTAATCGTTTCTATAGTACAAGGCGTACTGTGAGCATGACGGAACTTACAAACACGAAGTAATGGAGAGATGAGCCGGCAGTTGACTTCATCAATAGGTGGCACTCACTTAGTCTTGATTGTAAGGATCGCTTATCTGAAGTATCTGCGGTCGAGATGTGTATTCAAGACATGCAGTTTGATTTGCTATTCATCCTGCAAGGAATCAAGCCTCGAACATTTGAAGAGTTGGCTACGCGAGCGCATGACATGGAGCTGAGCCTAGCTAGCCATAAAGGAAAGGAGCCTCTCATAGATCAACGAAAAGATAAGGTCTTTAGAAGTAAGGTTGACAAGGCAGTGAAGCGACCAACGAAGGAGGCGATGATCGTGAATGTTGCTCTAGTTCGAATCACTACACGAGACAAGAAAGAAGTTAGAAAAGAAGAGCCAACTCAAGGCTACGATAGGAGGAAGCGCTCATTGAAAGAGTTGGAGAGAAAGAATTACCCGTTCCCAGATTCTGATGTAGCAGGTATGTTGGAAGATTTGCTCGAAAACAAAGTGATAGAACTTCCAGAGTGTAAAATTCCAGAAGAGATGAATCGAGTCAACGACCCGAAGTATTGCAAGTATCATCGCATTATCAGCCACCCGATTGAGAAATGCTTTGTTCTAAAAGACTTGATAATGAACCTTGCCAGGCAAGGGAGAATTGAGATAGATGTTGATGAAGTTGCTCAGGTCAATTGCACCACCATATCATTTGGGTTGTTTGAACCATTTGAGGCACCGTCTACGCCAAGGAAAGCGCCATTCCATTTCACAAAGGAGCCTTGCAAGGGAAACGAGTTGAAGGAGGTCAAGCTAGTCCAAGATGCAAACCCAATTCTCAAGGCTACACATGAAGTCGACTCATGTGGTGATGATGAAGGATGGATACTGGTGACCAGAAGAAAGTCGCGCAAGAATATGTTATCAAGTCCCCCAGTAATTCGGCTAAACCGCGAAGAGCCACATGAGATTCGTCAATGGTTTGTGAGGAATGAGGCGAAGGGTGTGAAATGGATCAATCCTTGTGCGCACAATCCTCTCGATCAAAACCTATCGACCAAGTCCATGTCTAAGGCGCGAACGAGTATAAGAGTGAGTTCGATGGTGACAAGTTATGAAAAAGGTGCCCATGATTCTGAGAAGGTTGAAACAAGTGCGGTCAAAATGAATCAAGGGTTAGAAGAAAATGAGGTGTTGAAGCGGTTGGAAGACTTACCTTTAAAACTTAGCCTCTCTAACTTATTGTAGCTGCCCAAGTTAGCGAGATGTGCATTGTCACAGTTGTTACTTGATGTGGGAAAACACACCACGGACATCAAAGAATGTGCGACATGTGTTACGTGTTGCGGTGCCATTCACAGATGAAGATTTACAGTTGGGCTCTAAGCCGCACAATAGACTTCTTTTTTATGACAGGGTATATGCGAGAACAAAAGTTGAACCGCATGCTTATAGATGGAGGGTCTGCGGTAAAAATTTTGCCAAAATCGACATTGTCCAAGCTCGGTACCAATGTCAATGAGTTGTCTAAAAGTCGTCTCATGATCTAAGGTTTCAACCAAGGAGAACAAAGAGTAATAGGAATGATTCGATTAGACATGATTATTGGCGAATTGAAGTCCAACACTTTGTTCCATGTGATTGACTAGAAGACTTCGTACAACCTATTGTTGGGACAACCATGGATTCACGAAAATGGAGTTGTGCCTTCGACGCTACATCAATGCTTCAAATTTTACCGCGGAAGTGTGAAAACAGAAGTAGGTGATTCCAAGCCATTCACTGAAGCGGAGTCATACTTTGCCGATGCTAAGTTCTATGCAGATAAGGAGTCGGTAGCAGAAGTCATTCCGTTCGAAGTACCCATTACGGGAAAATCCACGGAAGTAAAGAAGAAAGAATTTGACACACAAAGCGAGAAAAATGAAGAATTGCATAAGTCTACATTTGAAGCTATAATATCAACTGTTTATAGGTGGAACCTAATATTTCACCTTTACCGGGTCAATTCAAGAAGGAACCTCCAAATGTCTGGTCAATTATTAAATATGCATTGTTTATTGTGCTTGAAGTGTTGTTTACAGGGTGAAAGCCCAATCAGACTTGAGAAGCCACTCTGGGTCCTTTGACAGGGCCATTTCGCCGTAAGGCTAAACAAAAGCAAGGGAAGTTGCTCCCACATTGGAAAAGGACAAGGCAGGTTGCCTTTAATGCTACCATAAATACCAGCGTGGGCCTCCCGGTAAGAGGACGCGCAACTTCTTAACTATTCTTGAGTTTTCTGCTTAGCTCACAGTGTCTGACTTAAGCATCGGAGTGGCTTCCCTCGGTAAACCCGGGGATGCCTCTTTGACGTGTTTGTTCTTTACACAGGAAAACTCGGAGTACGAGGAAGTTCGCTATTTCTGGAACCGTGCAACCCGCTAAAGGGACCGCGAGTTTACCCGGAAACAATTGGTGCTCTCGTTGAGAGTCGAACTCAAGACCTCCCGTTTAATATTTTTAAGGACGGTGGAAATGGCAGGAGAACAAGATCCAACTAGGAGGCTTAATTTCTTAGGGGATGATAACCCGGGGGCCTCCGAGACCCAGTTTGGCCAAACAGATTTGGCAGCAGCATTTGAGCTCTTGAAAAAGGATTTTCTCGCTCAGAAGGAGCAATCTACTCGAGAACATGCCGAGTTAATGACGGTAAGGGAGCAATTAGCGACTATCCAGGCCGAGCATGGGCTTCTTCAAGCAACCCTAACTCAAAGGGCGAATGCCAGTGGGACGTCAGCCAGACTTGCTGATGTCATTACCCCAGAAGGGAATCCTCCGGGTTATGGAAACCCGCGAACTTTTGACAGTGCATACATCCCACCCGCTATTCTCCCATCCACTGCCCACCCTAACCCAAATCCACAAATTATCCATCTCTCTAATCCTTTGTTTAATCACAATCTTTCAGGACCTCCTCCACCTCCAGAGCCGGTGTTAAATCAACCATTTCCCCCAACCGATGCCCAGACCCGGCTTCTCTTACAGTTGACGCAAACTGTGACTCAACTTGAGCAGCGTCTTAACTCGGGAACAGGACCACTGCAATACCAATCCTTTATTACCTGTGCAAGCCCATTCTCCACCCGAGTTCAAGCAGATAAAAAGCCACCGGAAGCAAAGCCATTTAAGATCAAGAAATATGCCGGAACGGGCTGCCCATATGCACACCTAGAGTTGTTCCAGTCTCAGTTGGATTCAACCCGGTTCACGGATGCCCAAGCATGCCATGCTTTCCAGGAAACACTCAGTGAGGAAGCATTGAGTTGGTTCCTCAAGTTACCGGCTTTGTCAATAGAAACCTATGGTCAGCTGACACAGAAATTCCTTTCCCGGTTTATCCTGCTGTCTAGTGCCAACCGAAGCACCACTTCATTATTCAAAGTCCAGCAAAGGGATGATGAGAGCTTGAAAGTCTTTGTAACCCGTTGGCTATCCACGACTTCCAAATGTGGGCACTTGGATGAGTCAGTGGCATCAGAGGCGTTCTTGCAGGCGCTCAAGCCAACCCGCTTTGTGGTGGAGCTCAGGAAGCAGCGGTTCAGGTGCTACGACGATTTGATTAATGAAGTAACTCAGCAAGCTCAAGCCGAGTATGACACCTTCGGGGAACGCCGGACGAATACCGGGTTCACAAGCCAGCGAGCTGATGGATGGAGAAAGGAAGGGCAAAATAAGAGTGGCCAGGGATACTACGGCAAAAGTTCAAACAGATCAAGGGAGAAGCCAAGAGAAGCTCCATACCCGAGACCTCCAGCCCAGGAAGCAAAAACCCCTTACATCCCTCGATATGAAGTGTTAACCAATTTGACTGCCTCCTATGAAGAAATTTGGAACCGCCATAGGAATGACATTCCCCCGGCTCCAAAAAGGAAGTTTCCCAAAAGGGCAGGGCCGGACAACGGGCAACATTGTGCCTATCACAACGAGTCTGGCCACACTACCGACCGGTGCTTTTCCCTTCGAAACAGCATTGAATACATGATCCAGAACGGCAAGTTACAGCAGTATAAGTCACCCGCTATAGGTGTCAACCTGATTGAAGTATATGGGGAGATAATGACGATTCACGGGGGTGGCACCCAAGGAGTGTCAGGTCACCGGGCCAAAAGACTTTGCCTAAGAGGCCCGGAGTTAGAGATAATGCAGCTTCGTTAGGAATGCCGCAAGGAACTGGTTCCTTGGGATACCGTGTCATTTTCTCAGTCTGAGGACACTCTGAAAATGCATCATAATGATCCTTTCATTATTACTCTTCAGATTGACTATTGGCGAACTCGGAGGGTTCTAATAGACACGGGAGCCGCTGTCAGCGTCATGTTCAGCAGTTGCTATAAGGGGTTTAAAAGAGGAAGAGATAAGCTCTATAGAAATCACGAGCCATTGATCAGTTTTTCAGGTGAGACAACTCAACCGTTGGGGTCAGATCAGCTAACGGTTACAGTTGGAACCGGGGACCAGTCCACAAGAATTGTAGTTCCCTTCATAATTGTGGACTGCCCATCATCCTACAATGCCATACTTGGGAGAGATGCCCTTTGGGGCCTACATAGTTTTATAGCGGGTCATATGCTGCTTATGAAGGTACCTACACCCGGGGGCTGGGTTACAATTCGCGGAGACCAAGAAGCCGCTGTCAGATGCAACGCGATAGCAACAGCTCAGTCCCAGCATGAGATGTTTTCAGCCGGTTTTTCCCTATCCCCATTTGACAAACCCGATGACCCCAGAGATGACCCGGATTCCTTGCCCATCAGTAAGACGACACAAAAGAAGAGCCAGAAGTATCCTGCCAAGTTCCCCCTGCCAGCCCCAATCGAAACAACAGAATGGATTCAGATTTCAGAGGAATACCCGGAGAGGAAGATTTGCATTGGCACAGGCCTTGACCCGGAGGTCAGAACCCGGATGATTGAGCTGCTAACCCGGAAACAGAAGGTGTTTGCATGGTCATATGCAGACATGCCCGGGATCTCTCCAGAGGTTATGACACATTCCCTCAATATTATCCCGGGTATTAAACCTGTAAGACAGAAGCGTCGTGCATTTTGTGCAGAGAAGTACAAGACCATTCAAGCAGAGGTTAAACGTCTCAAGGACATCGGGTTCATTGCAGATGCAACATACCCGGATTGGTTGGCCAATGTGGTAATGGTCAAGAAGGCAAACGGAAAGTGGAGGATGTGCGTCGACTACACAGATCTGAATAAGGCTTGCCCGAAGGATAGTTTTCCCCTTCCAAAAATTGATCAACTGGTGGATTCAACCGCGGGCCACCCCCAGTTGAGTTTTATAGATGCATACTCGGGATTTAACCAAGTTCCGATGGATCCCGCCGATCAACAGCACACATCTTTTACAACAGACAAGGGGATGTATTATTACAAAGTGATGCCTTTTGGACTCCGGAATGCAAGAGCCACGTTCCAGCGCCTGGTAGTGGGCATGTTTGCAAACCAACTCGGGGATACTATGGAGGTTTATATAGATGATATGTTGGTCAAGAGCCGGGAAACAAGCAAACACCCGGATGACTTGGAGACCGTTATTGACATTGCCTTGAGCAAGGGAATGAGATTAAACCCGGAGAAGTGTGTTTATGGCGTTACAGGAGGAAAGTTTCTCGGGTTTATGGTTAGCGCTCGGGGGATTGAGGCAAACCCGGATAAGGTTCAAGCGGTTTTGACCATGGAACCGCCAAAGACCAGAAATGAAGTCCAGAGGCTTACAGGTAGGCTGGTGGCCTTATCCCGGTTTATATCCAGGTTGACAGATAAATGTGCCCCCTTCTTCAAAATTCTCAAGAGCCAACACCGCGAGCGGATTGCATGGCAGGAAGAGCACAATCAAGCTTTTGAAAAGTTAAAGGAATACTTGGCATCAGTTCCTTCCTTATCCAAACCTAACCCGAGGGAAATACTCTATCTATACCTGGCGGTATCTCAAACGGCTGTGAGCTGTGCCTTGGTAAGAAAGCCAGAGTCTGAAGAACTGCCGGTCTACTATACTGGAAAATGATTCAATGATCCTGAAACTCGTTATCCAGATATTGAGAAACTGGCCCTGGCCTTGGTTGTAGCAGCAAGAAAGCTAAGACCCTACTTTCAGGCACATTATATCCATGTGCTCACCAACCAACCACTACGACAGGTTCTACAAAAGCCGGAGACTTCAAGAAGATTGGTCAAACGGGCAATTGAGTTGGGGGAACATGATTTGCACTTTAAACCGCACACGGCAGTCAAAGGGCAGGCAGCAGCAGACTTTATTGCCGAGTTAATCCCAGCAGATTCCTCAGTTGCTGAAACTCTTCCTACAGAAGCTGAACCGGAGAGTTGGCAAATATTTGTAGATGGATCAGTCAATCAGAGGCATTGTGGAGCAGGAATTGCATTGGTGGACCCGGAGGGTAACATGTTTGATTATGCTTTACGCTTTAACTTCAAGGCATCAAACAACACGGCTGAATACGAAGCCTTAATCAAAGGGCTTCAACTCGCTAAAGATATGGGGGCCCGGCATCTTCACATATTGAGCGATTCTCAACTAGTGGTGCAGCAGGTTAATGGCGGGTTTCAGGCAAAAGAAGCACATCTTTCCTCCTACCAAAAGTTAGCGGCTTTGTTGCTTGACAAATTTGACACCTTTGAGATTACTCAAATACCGAGGCAGCAGAATGTCAGAGCAGATACTCTGGCTAGGATTGCAACAGGAGAGGATCCCAATGCCGAGTTTAAAGGCCTACTGATCGAAACATTGGAGAAACCAAGCATCTCACTTTCCTTTTCGAAAATTTTTGCAGTGGAAGCAAAGCCGCCACCGTCTTGGATGGATGAGTTCATTAACTTAATCCAAGATGAAACCCTACCTAAGGACCCGGTAACTGCTAAACGGCTAAGGGTTCGAGCGGCACAGTATAGCATCCGTGAGGGGAAGCTGTATCGACGAGGACATACTTTCCCTGATTTGAAGTGTATTACACCCGAGGAGGGAGACCGGGTTTTGCAGTCACTTCATAGCGGGGTATGTGGAAATCACTTTGGAGCCCGTAACCTGGCTTTCAAAACCCTCAGAATAAGATATTACTGGCCTTCTCTGGAACAGGATGCCAGAGTCGTGACGAGGCCAAAAGTTGATCTGTGCAATTTTAAAAACCCTATCATTGTAGTAACTGTAAGTAGGGATCGTTCAAGCCGGGGACACTAGGGAAGGATTATATCTACATCAAAACAAGTTAGTAACATAATATAAACATACAAGTACAATTCTGTCACAACTATACAAGTATAAACATATATATGATAGGAGCATTTTATGCTACGTTCTTAATATGTTTTCACCTTCATTTATGCTTTGTTTATCCATTATTAGGTTAATATTAGTAGATATTTAGCATAAGGGGTTAATTGTAGAACATTGGCTAAAACATGTGTAAAATAGATAAAGTATGTGCAATATCGTTAAAAGCTGAACTTGGAAGTGTTCTTGATTTTCTTAAGTTTCTGTAAACCGATACATTGTCACTACTTGATTATATCTTTTGAATGTGTAGGTGACATGTATATGGACATAACAAAACAAGAATCGTGAGGATCGGACTTATGGAAGGTAGCAAAAGAAGCATGGAAAGACAAGAGGCCAAAAGCATGAATTCGGAACAGAAACAGAGGATTTCCAGAAACCATAACTCAACTTCAAAGATTTCCCTAGGACGATCCAGGAGGAACTAGGGAACGTGCCATATATGGATGGAAAGCTGTGGATGTCTAGTTTCTAAATCTTTTGGAATCGCAGCAATCCAAGTTCTGAGGAAGGAGTTATGCCGGAAACAATGGCCGGAGGTCAGTCTGCTGGAAACAGGACAGAATTTGCTGAAGTTGTCTACCGAGTTCGTGAGTGTGTTTCTTCACCAAAATCCTTCCCAAGCATGCCAAATGATTAATGAAGAGCTTAATGATGATATGGGAAGTTGTTTAGAAGAAGAAGAATCGAAGAAATCACCAAGGAGAAGCCGAAAATAACAACTACGAAAGTTATCCCGGTCAAAACAGGATAACTCGGTCTACCGAGATTATGGAAGCTTTTCGGCTGTCCTAGGAGTCCATGAGCATAAAAGAGAGCCCAATGCCGACCCACACACATGAAGAAGAGTCCATGAAATCAGAAAAAGAAGTTTTTAAAGTATTTTCCAAGTCAGCAAATTAAAGAGAAGGAAGACAAATCTAACAAGGAAAGAAGAGAAACCTACCCGGTTTGGAACACAAGGGGCTGCCGATTTTCATTAGGTTTTCTTAGGGTTTTGTCTCTATAAATACACATGTAATACAGTAGAAAAAGTGTCTTTCAATTGCTCAAAACATAGTATAGCCAAACTCTACCAAAAACCCTCCTTACACAGAAAAACACCAAGCCGCCGCCGCCAACCCTTGCTGCCAACTGCCCATCTTCCGCCGATCATCCTTTCACCCTTTGCCGATCTATATAGGTAGGTTAAGGATGAATAAATCCATGGTTTGTGCATGTATTTTCTGTGTAAAAACAGTTGGTTCTTTATATATACGTTTGTTTCGGTTTTTGGTTTTACGTTATAAACATGTTTGCTTGTTCTTCTTGGTGATTTTCATGTGATTGTGTTTATGATTGTAACGTTTAGAATTGCATGTTAGGATGACGATTTAGGTTAAGTTGTTTGTGTTCATGTAAGTAATAACTTGAATTGATTAATCCTCACCTGTACACGTAATCGAACTCTAGGTTAGCTTGAATCATGACAAGTTAGCTATTAGGGGGGAGTTTCATATGCCGTAGTGTCTAAGGGTTGAGATCAGGCGATTGTAGGTCTTGATTCTTAGTCACTACCAAGGGTTGCTAGGGTGAGAGATTTGCATGTTGAATAGGATGAGTGACGCCATACCTAGGACCATGTTTCCAATGACTCTCGTTCGATCAGTGTATTTTGTCTCAATGTCAGGCGATTGTAGGCATTGAACAGGATGACACATATACAAATTTAGTGTCAGGCGATTGTAGGCACTAAGTTTACATGAGAAGTCTAAATAGTTGGAATTAATTACAAGTTGTGAAAACGTAAATACGACCTCTTAAACTTGCGAAATTTGTGATATGTCTTTCTTCACGGTGCTTCGTTGTTTTATGCTTGAGTATTGATTGACCATGTTTTGCAAATAAGTGTCTTTATTTTCTTTATATGTTTCAAACCATTTCATAAATCCCCGATAATATTTTGTATATATGTTTATACTTGTAATCTTTTGAAAGTACTAACGATTTGTTTTGCAGAATATAAGTCCTTCCCTAGTGTCCCCGGCTAGAACGATACCCTACTTACTAATACTACACGATA
This sequence comes from Comarum palustre, assembly GCA_951800085.1. Taxonomy (NCBI): domain Eukaryota; kingdom Viridiplantae; phylum Streptophyta; class Magnoliopsida; order Rosales; family Rosaceae; genus Comarum; species Comarum palustre. The sequence goes on from OX637573.1 coordinate 22,661,124, forward strand.
GGGTTTTAAATTGCAGGTTGTTAAGCGACGGCCTCGTCAGTTTTTGGCGCCGTTGCCGGGGATGCTAAAAAGGATTTTTGTGTTGTATATGTTTGTGAATTAACTTTGTTTTCTTTTGTAGGTGCCGAATTATGTGTGTAAAACACATATGTTTCTAATGTATTTGTGTGTATTGTTAATTTGTACATTGTAGATTTGTGTATGTGCCGAATTCTTTGGTGTGAAAGTTGTATATTTTGTGCCACAATTTTTGACTAACAATTTCTTTCTTATATTTTTGTGTAGGTGCCGAATTTATTTTCGTGTCATATTTGTTGTAACTTAGTAAATATTTAGGAGGTTGATTGTTTCATATGTGTTGAAGTTTATTGTGGTTTTTAAAGTGTAACATGTAGGGAGAAGCCGCATTTGTTAATCTTAGCCTAAACCCTTCATGTTATTTGCGGATTTCATGAGGCTGAGGGCGGCTTTGATTAACACTTGTCGAGTGGTCTAGTGACCCGAGTTTGTTCCTAGCTGAGTAAGGGGCCGTTCTGTCATAGATATGGAATTCAGGTTTGTTCAATTGGATCTCAAGATCATGACTGACCACTCTTCTCGGTGAAGGGGTCGATAGGGGTCCGCCTCCTTGATCACAAACGAGTCCTGCCTGGTTCTTGTAGGGGGTTCGCCCCCCGTGACATTGACACTTGCCTTCTGAAACCACGGAATCCGCTCGAACTAGCCAAATGCTTGGGCCGAAGCATCACCACACTTTAAACGCTAGAATTTACTTAGACATGTATGACGCCATGAACTTCAAATTAACTTGGCTTTAATTTTTGAGGTATATCGGATGAAGCATAACACTACCTTGGGCTGTATCAGTCCATTGCACAGTGGTCTTCCCTGCTCCACGTACCTTGAAAATTAGGGGTTAATAAAATCAAGTAGAAACATTTTAGGGTGAGACGTCATCACATTATGTTTTTGTCATGATTTTTGTCTATATGTAACTATGAATGCCGTATGTATACTTATGCCTTGTTGATAAATGTCAGTGTTTGCCGTGTGTATGTGTGAATGCCGAGCTCAATATATTGTTTGCCGTGTGTGTGAATATGTTTTTGTCCAATTTTCATGTTCGTTACAGTTTTGTGTGATGCCATGGTTAGTTTATATGTTATGTGTTTCTAATATGCCATTTTTGTGTGTGTGTTATTTAAGTATGTTAATTTTATCTTAGATGCCGAAACCTATTCATAATTCTTAGTTAGTTTTGTTTTTCAAATTCCTTATGACTTACTAACTTGGTCTTGGCCAATTGTGCCATCCTGTTTTGTAGGTGAATGAGCGGTTCTGACATTTGGACACGAGACATCAACAACCGACTTATACGTGTCCAAGAGGAGCTTGCCATCAACATACCGTCAACATCTCATCACTCAACACCGAATTCATCACCACCACACTCAGTTGAATTAAGAATGACTTCACTCAGGGAAGAAAATGGGCAAGTTAATGGCACAGGAGTCAGGCCAGCCAATGTCACCTATCCAGCTGTGGAAACAGGGAAAACGGCTGACTTCGAACTAAGAGGTGGTTTCTTCCATCAACTGCCGAGATTTCATGGGTTAAGTGGAGAAGATCCGAACCGACACTTACAACAATTTGAGTTTAGTTGCGACATCATGTGCCCTAGAGGAGCTGACTTGCAACTTGTGAAAATGAAATCATTTCCGTTTTCACTAGAGGATAAAGCTAGGGAGTGGTTCTTTGCAGTGCCAGCTGGACGGATCACGTCATGGGCTACTATGATGAATGAGTTTCTCCTTAAGTATTTTCCATCGTCAAGGGTAACACAAATTCGAAAGGAGATCACTTCAATTAAGCAGGATGTGGATGAGTCTTTCGATGCATATTATGAGAGGTACCAGACACTTGTGGCGTCATGCCCCAATCATGGCATCCGTGAGGGCCTGCTGCTTCAGTATTTTTATGAGGGTCTGCGCCCTATGGAAAGACAATTCTTAGATTCAGCAGCTGGTGGCTCACTTATGGAGAAAAGTAGAGAAGAGGCAAGCAACTTGTTGGAGATGAGAGCAACCAACAATCAACAATTCGGCTCATTTGCAACAAGACGTGCCAACAAGATAAGTGATCATGACGAGTCAAGTGCCATACATGAGTTGAAGGAAGACTTGAACAAGTTGACATTGATGGTGTCGAAATTAGCAAAGGAGAAGAATGTGTCAGTTTGTGGTGTGTGCAGCTTAGAAGGACATACATCAGAGCAATGCAATCAGGTGAACTCATACATTGAAGATGTGAATGCCGTGGGTTACCAAGGAGGGTTCGGCAATGTCCAAGGTTCAGGAGGTCAGACACGTTTTCAAAACTTCAATCCAAGAGCCAACGATCCAAACTTCCGTTGGAGCAACAACAACAACGTGCTGAATCCACAACCAAACGCACAAGGGCAGCAACCAAGTACTTACATGGCACGGCCTCAAGGCAATTTCATGCCAAGGCCATACCAACCCTACCAACAAGGAGGACAGCCGAGTGGGCAGCAAAATTATGATGAAATCTTCAAGAACATTGCCACTTCGACACAATCTTTGTTGGCCACAACTCAAACCAACACCAAGGACATTGCCTTGATGTCGAAAGACATTATGGAATTAAAGAATCAAATGGGGCAAGTTGTGGACTTTATGGGGAAATTCAATGAACAAGGGAGGTTGCCAGGAGGTGTCATCAAGAATCCCAAGAACGAGCAAGCACAAGTTGTTGTCACAAGAAGTGGGAAAACCTTGTTGTCACCACCTTCAAAGCCTAAAACCACAAAAGGGCTTGGAGTGTTGGACATGAGTGATGAAGAAGGTGATGCCGAGCTCATAATGCAAGAGAATGCCGAGCATAATGCCAATGCCGAAACACATGGGCAAGATCAAGGAAAAACCGTGCGAAACAAAGAAGTTGAGCCAAGCAAGGAAGACTTGGAGGCAATGAAAAAAAGGGATCTTGAAAAAGATCCGGCAACTTCAAAGAAGGAAGGTATGATTTCGAACCCTAGTGATTTAGTTAATACTAATCAATCTTCTTGTTTGCCTTTTCCTTCTAGGTTCACAAAGAATAGAAAGGATAAATCCGACGAAGAAGTGTTGGACGTTTTTAGGAAGGTGAACGTGAACTTTCCCTTGTTGGAGTGCATTCGACAAATACCTAAGTATGCAAAGTTCTTGATGGAGCTTTGCATATCAAGGAGACACACAAGGGAGACACAAGTGGTCAAAATGAGTGAGACGGTCTCTGCCATCATTCAACGAAAATTGCCGCCAAAAATGAAGGATCCAGGGAGTTTTTCTATCCCATATGTTATTGGTTCTACTCATTTTGAGAATGTCATGCTAGATCTAGGAGCTTCAATTAATGTTATGTCACTTAATCTTTATAAGTCTCTAGATCTAGGACCTCTTAAAACTGATAATGTTGTGATCCAATTGGCGGATCATTCTAACAAGTACCCCGAGGGGTATGTTGAAGATGTTCTTGTGCAGGTCAACCAGCTTATATTCCCTGCTGACTTTTATGTGCTGGAAATGAAGGCAACAATTTCTGAGTCGACACAGTTACTGTTGGGAAGACCCTTTATGAGAACTGCAAGAACTAATATCGACGTTTCTGGAGGCAATTTGACTATGGAGTTCGATGGGGAGGCGATCAAGTTCAACATTTTTGACGCCATGAGACATCCAAGTGCCGAAATGGAAGAAACAAGCAGAAATGCCGAGCTATGTCAAGAAGGGGTTGCCGAAACTTCATGGAGATATGGTGGCGTTGCACCGTGTGCAATGACCATCCACCAAGCATAGCAATTAGCCATGAGCGAGGGGTCGGATTTGACAAGTTTGAAGAACGGGATGAGGAGGCTTTGAATGATTTGGAGCCGTCCATACTTGAAGTTGTGAAGGAGCTTGAGTCACAACCAATCTATGAAAGGTATTCTCCTTTGTCAATTCCAATTTCTACTAATAAGTTGTTACCATCTGTGGAACAGGCCCCTAAGTTAGAGCTAAAGGCTCTCCCCCACATTTGAAGTACGTTTTTCATGGAGAAGATGACACTCTACCAGTTATTGTGTCATCAACGTTGACAAAGCCACAAGAAGAAAAAAAAAAGGAGAAGAGTCTAGGCTGATAGACTATAAACATTAAGCGCTGCATGAGAGGCAACTCATTTCAACTGTAGCAGTGGAGGAGCCATCAACGAGAGTTTGCATTTTCTTATCCCTTCACTTTTATGGTTGATATTTTGATTATTATGTGACTTATATGCTTACTTGGAAAATTATGACATTATTTTTGTTTTACATTGAGGACAATGTAATTTTCTAAGTGTGGGGTAGAGGTTACATAGTAACATATTTTTGTTTTTCAAAATTTTCCGAAATTTTTTGAATTTTTGTCGAAATGTTCTTCCAATTTTTAAATTTTCCGTAATTTTTATGAAAAAAAAACTTTTGTTTATTTTTGTTTCGAAATGTGTTTTTAATTTTTAAATTTTGTTTTAAATGTTTTATTTGTTTTTGAGTCTTAGGATATACCCTTAAAACTCTATGATGATTTTATCTTTTGAATGCATGATTGACGGTTTAACATTTATCTTAAAGAAATTGCGAGTTTCATGGATATTATGAATTAGTATGAATATTTGAGACTTGATTGATAATGAAGTATGCATGTTTGATTAGATTGTTCCAAATAACCTATGTGAGCTTTTGAGCCCAAAAACTTTCTTTCATGAGTGAATTATGTGCCGAATTTTGCTTAAATTTTTTCGAAATTTTCACTAAATTTTCACTATCTTTCGAAACCTCATTATTCTTTGCATATTCAATGACTATGTGCTATAGCTTTTTAATGGACTCTAGAATTTACTAGAACTTGCTTATGTGATTTTCGAAGCTTTATAATCATAACATGTCTTGATTTTGAATATGATTGAATTTAATCTCTTTAGGATTATCACCATAGCCAAATAAAGCATATGCCTATTTTGTGCCCGTCGTGGGACTCCTTAGTTAACCCCTTTGAGCCTACATTAAGCCTTTTCTTTCATCACCTTTAAACAGAATTTCTCAGCTTAGAATAGTTAATCCTTGACCTTGTTATCAAGACTTGGCCAAACATTTTTCGATGGAGCTGTAATGTGATGTCAAAGAACAAGTGTGGGGTGGAGTTGAAGTGTGGGGTTAAACACCATTGTTTTGTATTGTATATGTGCCGAAGAAAAAAAATTGTATGTCCGAAAAAAAAATGTGTTTAAGAAAAAAATTCCGAAAAAGAAAGAAAAAAAAAGAAAAAAAAAGAAGAAATCGGAAAATAAAAGAATTTCGGATCAAAAATAAAAGGCACAAAGTTTTGGTGTTTTTTGTAATGTTTTGTGAATTTGGAGTTAGTAATTATTTGAAGGTCTAAAAGTGTTTATATGACCTTTGTCCTGTTCACAATATGGAGAGAAGTCAAGAATGACGTATGAGTCCAACATGAAGAAATTCGACCCGTGAAGTGAAGACATGAGGAGGAGCGAGATTTGCTAAAGTCTTGGTGATTTCTTATAGCACCACTTATCTAAAAGTTCCTACCTTATAGAACCAAGCCCCATTACAACCATTTTTATTGAGATTAATTCATGATTCTTAAGAGAGCTAAATTTGATTTGTGGAGATTTTCTCATAAGTTAAGCATATGGTTTTGGTCCATTATTGCACATCGTTGTTATATGAGGTTTTTTCATGAATTTCTATTCACAAAGTGCTTTTATTTGTTGAAATATGCAAGTTATTTGTTATCTTATCATCTTTTCTCTTGCATATATTATTGAGTGAATACCATGGATGAGTGAAAAGAAGAGAGTATGCCATTGTGAGGTGGAACGGTTATCATACATGTTTGTGCTATATGATCTCATATCTTACTTGTTCATGCTATGATACATGCTTATGAAGCTTTGCAATTACGCTTTTCATTCAAATGTTCAAACTTGAAAGTTATGCATGCTAAAGAATCTGAGACGAATCATTTAAGGGTATTAGTTGTTTAAGTGTTAATTGTTTTTGTGTCGTTAGTGTTAGTAGAGTCTTATATTTAGTTTGCTAGGGACTAGCAAAGGGTAAGTGTGGGGTAGTTGATAGGAGCATTTTATGCTACGTTCTTAATATGTTTTCACCTTCATTTATGCTTTGTTTATCCATTATTAGGTTAATATTAGTAGATATTTAGCATAAGGGGTTAATTGTAGAACATTGGCTAAAACATGTGTAAAATAGATAAAGTATGTGCAATATCGTTAAAAGCTGAACTTGGAAGTGTTCTTGATTTTCTTAAGTTTCTGTAAACCGATACATTGTCACTACTTGATTATATCTTTTGAATGTGTAGGTGACATGTATATGGACATAACAAAACAAGAATCGTGAGGATCGGACTTATGGAAGGTAGCAAAAGAAGCATGGAAAGACAAGAGGCCAAAAGCATGAATTCGGAACAGAAACAGAGGATTTCCAGAAACCATAACTCAACTTCAAAGATTTCCCTAGGACGATCCAGGAGGAACTAGGGAACGTGCCATATATGGATGGAAAGCTGTGGATGTCTAGTTTCTAAATCTTTTGGAATCGCAGCAATCCAAGTTCTGAGGAAGGAGTTATGCCGGAAACAATGGCCGGAGGTCAGTCTGCTGGAAACAGGACAGAATTTGCTGAAGTTGTCTACCGAGTTCGTGAGTGTGTTTCTTCACCAAAATCCTTCCCAAGCATGCCAAATGATTAATGAAGAGCTTAATGATGATATGGGAAGTTGTTTAGAAGAAGAAGAATCGAAGAAATCACCAAGGAGAAGCCGAAAATAACAACTACGAAAGTTATCCCGGTCAAAACAGGATAACTCGGTCTACCGAGATTATGGAAGCTTTTCGGCTGTCCTAGGAGTCCATGAGCATAAAAGAGAGCCCAATGCCGACCCACACACATGAAGAAGAGTCCATGAAATCAGAAAAAGAAGTTTTTAAAGTATTTTCCAAGTCAGCAAATTAAAGAGAAGGAAGACAAATCTAACAAGGAAAGAAGAGAAACCTACCCGGTTTGGAACACAAGGGGCTGCCGATTTTCATTAGGTTTTCTTAGGGTTTTGTCTCTATAAATACACATGTAATACAGTAGAAAAAGTGTCTTTCAATTGCTCAAAACATAGTATAGCCAAACTCTACCAAAAACCCTCCTTACACAGAAAAACACCAAGCCGCCGCCGCCAACCCTTGCTGCCAACTGCCCATCTTCCGCCGATCATCCTTTCACCCTTTGCCGATCTATATAGGTAGGTTAAGGATGAATAAATCCATGGTTTGTGCATGTATTTTCTGTGTAAAAACAGTTGGTTCTTTATATATACGTTTGTTTCGGTTTTTGGTTTTACGTTATAAACATGTTTGCTTGTTCTTCTTGGTGATTTTCATGTGATTGTGTTTATGATTGTAACGTTTAGAATTGCATGTTAGGATGACGATTTAGGTTAAGTTGTTTGTGTTCATGTAAGTAATAACTTGAATTGATTAATCCTCACCTGTACACGTAATCGAACTCTAGGTTAGCTTGAATCATGACAAGTTAGCTATTAGGGGGGAGTTTCATATGCCGTAGTGTCTAAGGGTTGAGATCAGGCGATTGTAGGTCTTGATTCTTAGTCACTACCAAGGGTTGCTAGGGTGAGAGATTTGCATGTTGAATAGGATGAGTGACGCCATACCTAGGACCATGTTTCCAATGACTCTCGTTCGATCAGTGTATTTTGTCTCAATGTCAGGCGATTGTAGGCATTGAACAGGATGACACATATACAAATTTAGTGTCAGGCGATTGTAGGCACTAAGTTTACATGAGAAGTCTAAATAGTTGGAATTAATTACAAGTTGTGAAAACGTAAATACGACCTCTTAAACTTGCGAAATTTGTGATATGTCTTTCTTCACGGTGCTTCGTTGTTTTATGCTTGAGTATTGATTGACCATGTTTTGCAAATAAGTGTCTTTATTTTCTTTATATGTTTCAAACCATTTCATAAATCCCCGATAATATTTTGTATATATGTTTATACTTGTAATCTTTTGAAAGTACTAACGATTTGTTTTGCAGAATATAAGTCCTTCCCTAGTGTCCCCGGCTAGAACGATACCCTACTTACTAATACTACACGATAGGGTTTTAAATTGCAGGTTGTTAAGCGACGGCCTCGTCAATATACAAAATATTATGGGGGATTTATATGGTGTAGTTCGAAAATAATGCAGAAAATAAAGACACTTATTTACAAAACATGGTCAATCAATACTCAAGCATAAAACAACATAGCACCGTGAAGAAAGACATGTCACAGATTTCGCAAGTTTAAGAGGTCATATTCGCGTTTTCACAACTTGTAATTAATTCCAACTATTTAGACTTCTCATGTAAACTTAGTGCCTACAATCGCCTGACACTAAGTTTGTATATGTGTCATCCTGTTCAATGCCTACAATCGCCTGACATTAAGACAAAATACACTGATCGAACGAGAGTCATTGGAAACATGGTCCTAGGTATGACGTCACTCATCCTATTCATCATGCAAATCTCTCACCCTACCACCCTTGGTAGTGACTAAGAATCAAGACCTACAATCGCCTGATCTTAACCCTTAGACACTACGGCATATGAAACTCCCCCCTAATAGCTAACTTGTCTAGATTCAAGCTAACCTAGAGTTCGATTACGTGCTCAGGTGAGGATTAATCAATTCAAGTTATTACTTACGTGAACACAAACAACTTAATCTAAATCGTCATCCTAACATGCAATTCTACACGTTACAATCATAAACACAATCACATGAAAATCACCAAGAAGAACATGAAAACATGCTTATAACGTAAAACCGAAAACCAATACAAGCATATATATAAATAACCATCATCCATACAGTAGATACACACATAAACCTTGAATGAATTCATACCTAAACCTACCCTAAGAGTCGGCAAGGATTGAAGAAGGGATTGGTGGCGGCAAGGCTATGCAGTCGGCAGCAAGATGCAGTCGGCAGCAAAGTTGGCGGCGGTGGCAAGGCTTTGGTATTTCTGTGTAGGGAGGGTTTTTAAGTAGAGCTAGGCTATTCTAAGGCTTAAAGCAATTGAGAGACACGAAATTTGATGTACATAGGTCCTATTTATACAGAAAATTTCGAAGAGAAACCCTAGAGAATTCAGGAGCTTCAAGGAGACACCTTCCTTGTTGAGCTTGGTTTCCTCCTTTTATCTTTGGACAAAGATTTCGACTTGGACCTTGGATTTCTGATTTCTTGGACTCCTCTACATGTTATTGGATCCATGTAGGCCTTATACACAAGTTCTTGGGCTCATAGGCAGCCGAAATCATGGACAAACTCGGCAAGGACAGACTTTCCCGGTTTGACCAGAAAAGCTCCATACTTGGTTGTTTCGGCTGCCATGATGACTTCTTCGAATCTCCTTCTTCAATGCAGCTTCCCATGACTTCATTAAGCTTCTCTTAAGTCTTTTGACATGCTTGGGAAGAATTTTGGTGAAGAAACATCCTCCCAAACTCGTGTGACAACTTAGGCAGAAACTGCCCAGTTTTGCAGCTTGACCTCCGTCCATTGTTTTGATCATAACTCCTTCATCTGAACTCCAAATTCTGTGATTCAAGAAGATCTGAAAACTAGACTTCCGTAGCTTTCCAATGATATATGGCTCGTCCTCAGATTCCTCCTGGATATTTAGATATGATTTTCCGAAGTTGATGTAGGATTTCTGTTCGCGGGAGAGATTTCTGTTCGCGAGTAAGATTTCATTCGCGGGAGAGTTTCATTCGCGAGAGAGTTTCATTCGCGAGACTGACCTCCGGCCATTGTTTCCGGCATAACTTCTTCCTCAGAACTCGGATTGCTGCGATTCCAAAAGATTTAGAAACTAGACATCCACAGCTTTCCATCCATATATGGCACGTTCCCTGGTTCCTTCTGGATCGTCCTAGGGAAATTTTTGAACTTGAGTTATGGTTTCTGGAAATTCCTGCTCGGATCAAAACCTTATGTTTCAGAGTTTCTTCTTTTCCATGGCCTCTCTTGTTGTCTTCCATGAGTCCAATCTTCATGATTCTTGTTCTCATATGCTCATTTACATGTCATCTACACATTAAACCAAATTCATCAAACGTGACAATGCAAAATGTAAAAATTCATGAAGAGAAATAACCAAGTCTTTGTTCCAAATCGAATTTGCAACACTTAAGCACAAATTTCTGTATAAATGCATGTTTTAGCCATTGCTCTACAGAAAAACCCTTTTGACTCAAAATAAGTAAAAACGACATTACTAAGGAATAAACCAAGTACAAATGAGGGTAAAAACATAGCGTAAAACGCACTTATCAAACTACCCCACACTTACCCTTTGCTAGTCCCTTAGCAAACTGACTCTAAACTAAAAACAAAACAAACGACTCAAAAACTTCTAATACCCTTAGAAAGATTGTCTCAGGATCTTTATCATGCATAATCTTCAAGTTAGAACATTCGAATGAAAAGCATAATTGCAAAGCTTCATAAACATGTATCATAGCATGAACAAGTAAGATATGAGATCATATAGCACAAACATGTATGATAACCGTTCCACCTCACAATGGCATACTCTCTTCTTTTCACTCATCAATGGTATTCACTCAATCGTATATGCAAGGGAAAAGATGATAAGATAACAAATAACTTGCATATTTCATCAAATAAAAGCACTTTGTGAATAGAAATTTATGGAAAAACCTCATATAACAACTATGTGCAATAATGGACCAAAACCATATGCTTGTCTTATGAGAAAATCTCCACAAATCAAAGTTAGCTTTCTTAAGAATCATGAATTTTATCTCAATAAAAATGGTTGTAATGGGGCTTGGTTTCATAAGGTAGGAATTTTTGGATAGGTGGTGCTATAAGAAATCACCAAGACTTAGCAAATCTCGCTCCTCCTCATGTCTTCACTTCAAGGGTCGAGTTTCTTCATGTTGGACCCATACGTTGATAGGAGCATTTTACGCTACGTTCTTAACATGTTTTTACCCTCATTTATGCTTTGTTTATCCATTATTTGATTAGTATTAGTAGTTATTTAGCATAAGGGGTTATTTGTAGAACATTGGCTAAAACATGTGTAAAATAGATAAAGTATGTGCAATATCGTTAAAAGCTGAAATTGGAAGTGTTCGTGATTTTCTTAAGTTTCTGTAAACCAATACATTGTCACTACTTGATTATATCTTTTGACTGTGTAGGTGACATGTATATGGACATAACAAAACAAGAATCGTGAGGATCGGACTTATGGAAGGTAGCAAAAGAAGCATGGAAAGACAAGAGGCCAAAAGCATGAATTCGGAACAAAAACAGAGGATTTCCAGAAACCATAACTCAACTTCAAAGATTTCCCTAGGACGATCCAGGAGGAACTAGGGAACGTGCCATATATGGATGGAAAGCTGTGGATGTCTAGTTTCTAAATCTTTTGGAATCGCAGCAATCCAAGGTCTGAGGAAGGAGTTATGCCGGACACAATGGCCGGAGGTCAGTCTGCTGGAAACAGGACAGAATTTGCTGAAGTTGTCCACCGAGTTCGTGAGTGTGTTTCTTCACCAAAATCCTTCCCAAGCATGCCAAATGATTGATGAAGAGCTTAATGATGATATGGGAAGTTGTTTAGAAGAAGAAGAATCGAAGAAATCACCAAGGAGAAGCCGAAAATAACAACTACGAAAGTTATCCCGGTCAAAACAGGATAACTCGGTCTACCGAGATTATGGAAGCTTTTCGGCTGTCCTAGGAGTCCATGAGCATGAAAGAGAGCCCAATGCCGACCCACACATAAAGAAGAGTCCATGAAATCAGAAAAAGAAGTTTTTAAAGTATTTTCCAAGTCAGCAAATTAAAGAGAAGGAAGACAAATCCAACAAGGAAAGAAGAGAAACCTACCCGGTTTGGAACACAAGGGGCTGCCGATTTTCATTAGGTTTTCTTAGGGTTTTTTCTCTATAAATACACATGTAATACAGTAGAAAAAGTGTCTTTCAATTGCTCAAGCCTTAGTATAGCCAAGCTCTACCAAAAACCCTAAACACACAAGCTGCTGCCGCCGCCGCCGCACCAACCAATTGCTTCCATCCGCCGCCGATTTCACCTTCTTCCCTAGCCGATCTATATAGGTAGCCTAGGTATGAAGTTCATCAAGGTTGTGTGTAAAAATCTACTGTATTTTATCAAATTTTATTATAGATTATTCTATGGTTTTCGGTTTTATATGTTGCATGTGTTCTTAAGTTCTTCTTTGTGATTTTCTTGAAACCATGTGTGATGTATAACGTTCTAAGTATATTTTAGTTTCATGATTTAGATAAAGTTGTTGTATGTTCTTGTGTGTAGTATGTGTTAATTGATTAATCATCACCTGATCATGTAATCAAACCTAAAGATAGTCTAGGCCAAGACGTTTCTAAGGGGGGAGTTTAATAAGCCGTAGTAATCTAGGATCAAGTTAGGCATATTTGATAGTTTGATTCTAGTTGCTGCAAAGGGTTTTTAGGGTGAGTGATTTGCATGTTGAATAGGATGAGTGACGCCATACCTAGGACCATGTCTTCAACCGACTCCAGTTCGTAAGTGTATCTTGTTTAGATTAGGCATATTTGATAGTTTAAACAAGGTGACACATATGTTTTAGGCTCAGGCATATTTGAAGTTCCTAAAAACACATGAGAAGTCATAAGAGGTTGAAATCAATGAAAACATATGATAGTGCGAGCATCACTATTTAATCTTACATGAATTTGTTATATGCTTATTGCGGTGTTTGTTATGTTGTGTGCTTGAGTATTGATTGACCATTGTATGTAAATATTTCTGTTTTATTTTCTTTAAATTTCGAACCACCTTATAAATCCCCCATTTAAAATCGTAAATATGTTAATACTTTTGCATTTGTGTATACTCGTATATTATGTGACAGATAATTGTGTATGCTATGTATTTGTGTATTTTTGTATAAAGTGTGTGAATATTACTAACGATTTGTTTTGCAGACATAATCCTTCCCTAGTGTCCCCGGCTTGAACGATCCCTACTTACAGTTACTACACGATAGGGTTTTAAATTGCAGGTTGTTAACAAACGGCCTCGTCTTGACTTCTCCCCATATTGTGAACAGGACAAAGGTCATATAAACACTTTTAGACCTTCAAATAATCACTAACTCCAAATTCACAAAACATTACAACACACCATGAAAGAATTTGTGCCTTGAACTTTAATTTTATCCGATTTTTTTTTCTTTATTTTTTTTTCTTTTTCTTTTGTTTCGGACATATTTCTTTCTTTTTGTTCATACATGACACATACATTTATAATCATATGGTGTTTTACCCCACACTTGCTCTTTATTACCTTGTTCACCCCACACTTGCTCTTCAGCATCACGCATTACAGCTCCATCAGAAGTACTTTGCCAAGTCTTGATAACAAGGTAAAGGTTTAGCTATTCTAAGCAAAGGAATTCTGTTTAAAGGTGATGAAATAAAAGACTCAATGAAAGCTCAAAGGGTTTAAGACTAAGGAGTCCCACGACGGGCACAAAATAGGCATATGCTTTATTTGGCAATGGTGGTGATCCTAATGAGATTTAATTCAATCATATTCAAAATCAAGACATGTTATGATTATAAAGCTTCGAAAATCACATAAGCAAGTTCTAGTAAATTCTAGAGTCCATTAAAAAGCTATAGCACATAGTCATTGAATATGCAAAGAATAATGAGGTTTTAAAAGATAGTGAAATTTCGAAAGATATGGTATTTATCACTCAAAAAGAAAGTATGTTGGCTCAAATTCTCATATAGGTTTTTATGGAAACAAATTAATCAAACATGCATACTTCATTATCAATCAAGTCTCAAATATTCATACTAATTCACAAAATCCATGAAACTTACAATTTCTTAAGATAAATGTTAAACCGTCAATCATGCATTCAAAGATATAGTTCATCATAGACTTTTAAGGGTATATCCTAAGACTCAAAAAACAAATAAAACAAAATTTAAAAATTAAAAACAAATTTCGAAACAAAAATAAACAAAAGTTTTTTTTTTTATAAAAATTACGGGAAAAAAAAATTTAAAAATTGGAAAAATTTCGACACAAATTGAAAAAAACACAAATAAATAAAATATGTTACTATGTAACCTCTACCCCACACTTAGAAAATTACATTGTCCTCAATGTAAACCTAAAATCATGTCATAACTTCCTAAGCATGTGTCTAAGTCACATAATAAACCAAAATAACAAAATAATTCAACCATAAAAGTGAAGGGATTAGATAAATGCAAACTCTCGTTGATGGCTCCTCCACAGCTACGGTTGAAATGAGTTGCCTCTCATGCAGCGCTTAATGTTTATAGTCTATCAGCCTAGACTCTTCTCTTCTTGCTTTGATGGCGCCATCATTTGTTACCATGGCTCTCCCACATTGTGCTTTTCAACATTTGTGCTCTTATTGCTCATTCAACGATGAAGACACAATATCTGGTAAAGTGGCATCTTCTCCTAGATATGCATACTTCAAGTGCTTGGGGAGAGCTTTTAGCTCTAACTCAGGGGCCTGTTCCACAGATGGTAACAACTTATTAGTGGAAATTGGAATTGACAAGGGAGAATACTTATCGTAAAGTGGTTGTGAATCAAGCTCCTTCACAACTTCAAGTATGGACGGCTCCAAATCTTTCAAAGCCTCCTCATCCCGTTCTCCAAACTTGTCAAATCCGACCCCTTGCTTGGTCACTATGAAAATCAAACAACACAAAAATGCAATATGCACACGATATGCAAAACAATAAAACACAACTATGATTGAATGCAAAATGGATGTAATGCAAACACAATCCGGATAACATGAAACAAAATGCAATACGGCATGATGCAAACAAAACAAAAAATGCAATATGCAACATGATATGCAAAATGATCGATCATAAGTATAAATGCAACATGAATGGCACACATAACACACTTCAATAAAAACCTACAAAACAAAAACTGTTAGCTAAACATGGCACACGACATGTCAATATAAACACATATGATACACGGCATGGCATGGTATTAACAAAGCAAGCAACTAGAACACATAGGGCACACGGCATCACATAGGCACATAAGACTTTCAAGCACAAGATGTCGACAACCTATAATGTTTCTAGTTGATTTTATTAACCCCTAATTTTCAAGGTACGTGGAGCAGGGAAGACCACTGTGCAATGGACTGATACAGCCCAAGGTAGTGTTATACTTCGTTCGATATACCTCAAAAATTAAAGTCAAATTAATTTGAAGTTCATGGCGTCATTCATGTCTGAGTAAATTCTAGCATTTAAAGTGTGGTGATGCTTCGGCCCAAGCATTTGGCTAGTTCGAGCGGATTCCGTGGTTTCAGAAGGCAAGTGTCAATGTCACGGGGGGCGAACCCCCTACAAGAACCAGGCAGGACTCGTTTGTGATCAAGGAGGCGGACCCCTATCGACCCCTTCACCGAGAAGAGTGGTCAGTCATGATCTTGAGATCCAATTGAACAAACCTGAATTCCATATCTATGACAGAACGACCCCTTACTCAGCTAGGAACAAACTCGGGTCACTAGACCACTCGACAAGTGTTAATCAAAGCCGCCCTCAACCTCATGAAATCCGCAAATAACATGAAGGGTTTAGGCTAAGATTAACAAATGCGGCTTCTCCCTACATGTTACACTTTAAAAACCACAATAAACGTCACTCACATATGAAACAATAAACCTCCTAAATATTTACTAAGTGACAAAAGTTACAACAAAACACATATGGCACAAAAATATACAAATATAACACATACAAGTTCGGCACATACACAAATATACAATGTACAAATTGGCAATATACAATATACATTCGAAACATATGTGTTTTGACACACACATGCTTCGGCACCTACAAAAGAAAACAAGATTAATTCACAAACATATACATATACAAAACAAAAATCCTTTTTAGCATCCCCGGCAACGGCGCCAAAAATTGACGAGGCCAAAAGTTGACCTGTGCAATTTAAAAAACCCTATCATTGTAGTAACTGTAAGTAGGGATCGTTCAAGCCGGGGACACTAGGGAAAGATTATATCTACATCAAAACAAGTTAGTAACATAATATAAACATACAAGTACAATTCTGTCACAACTATACAAGTATAAACATATATACAAAATATTATGGGGGATTTATATGGTGTAGTTCGAAAATAATGCAGAAAATAAAGACACTTATTTACAAAACATGATCAATCAATACTCAAGCATAAAACAACATAGCACCGTGAAGAAAGACATGTCACATATTTCGTAAGTTTAAGAGGTCATATTCGCGTTTTCACAACTTGTAATTAATTCCAACTATTTAGACTTCTCATGTAAACTTAGTGCCTACAATCGCCTGACACTAAGTTTGTATATGTGTCATCCTGTTCAATGCCTACAATCGCCTGACATTAAGACAAAATACACTGATCGAACGAGAGTCATTGGAAACATGGTCCTAGGTATGGCGTCACTCATCCTATTCATCATGCAAATCTCTCACCCTACCACCCTTGGTAGTGACTAAGAATCAAGACCTACAATCGCCTGATCTTAACCCTTAGACACTACGGCATATGAAACTCCCCCCTAATAGCTAACTTGTCTAGATTCAAGCTAACCTAGAGTTCGATTACGTGCTCAGGTGAGGATTAATCAATTCAAGTTATTACTTACGTGAACACAAACAACTTAATCTAAATCGTCATCCTAACATGCAATTCTACACGTTACAATCATAAACACAATCACATGAAAATCACCAAGAAGAACATGAAAACATGCTTATAACGTAAAACCGAAAACCAATACAAGCATATATATAAATAACCATCATCCATACAGTAGATACACACATAAACCTTGAATGAATTCATACCTAAACCTACCCTAAGAGTCGGCAAGGATTGAAGAAGGGATTGGTGGCGGCAAGGCTATGCAGTCGGCAGCAAGGTTGGCGGCGGTGGCAAGGCTTTGGTATTTCTGTGTAGGGAGGGTTTTTAAGTAGAGCTAGGCTATTCTAAGGCTTAGAGCAATTGAGAGACACGAAATTTGATGTACATAGGTCCTATTTATACAGAAAATTTCGAAGAGAAACCCTAGAGAATTTAGGAGCTTCAAGGAGACACCTTCCTTGTTGAGCTTGGTTTCCTCCTTTTATCTTTGGACAAAGATTTCGACTTGGACCTTGGATTTCTGATTTCTTGGACTCCTCTACATGTTATTGGATCCATGTAGGCCTTATACACAAGTTCTTGGGCTCATAGGCAGCCGAAATCATGGACAAACTCGGCAAGGACAGACTTTCCCGGTTTGACCCGAAAAGCTCCATACTTGGTTGTTTCGGCTGCCATGATGACTTCTTCGAATCTCCTTCTTCAGTGCAGCTTCCCATGACTTCATTAAGCTTCTCTTAAGTCTTTTGACATGCTTGGGAAGAATTTTGGTGAAGAAACATCCTCCCAAACTCGTGTGACAACTTAGGCAGAAACTGCCCAGTTTTGCAGCTTGACCTCCGTCCATTGTTTTGATCATAACTCCTTCATCTGAACTCCAAATGCTGTGATTCAAGAAGATCTGAAAACTAGACTTCCGTAGCTTTCCAATGATATATGGCTCGTCCTCAGATTCCTCCTGGATATTTAGATATGATTTTCCGAAGTTGATGTAGGATTTCTGTTCGCGGGAGAGATTTCTGTTCGCGAGTAAGATTTCATTCGCGGGAGAGTTTCATTCGCGAGAGAGTTTCATTCGCGAGACTGACCTCCGGCCATTGTTTCCGGCATAACTTCTTCCTCAGAACTCGGATTGCTGCGATTCAAAAAGATTTAGAAACTAGACATCCACAGCTTTCCATCCATATATGGCACGTTCCCTGGTTTCTCCTGGATCGTCCTAGGGAAAATTTTGAAGTTGAGTTATGGTTTCTGGAAATTCCTGCTCGGATCAAAACCTTATGTTTCAGAGTTTCTTCTTTTCCATGGCCTCTCTTGTTGTCTTCCATGAGTCCAATCTTCATGATTCTTGTTCTCATATGCTCATTTACATGTCATCTACACATTAAACCAAATTCATCAAACGTGACAATGCAAAATGTAAAAATTCATGAAGAGAAATAACCAAGTCTTTGTTCCAAATCGAATTTGCAACACTTAAGCACAAATTTCTGTATAAATGCATGTTTTAGCCATTGCTCTACAGAAAAACCCTTTTGACTCAAAATAAGTAAAAACGACATTACTAAGGAATAAACCAAGTACAAATGAGGGTAAAAACATATTAAAAACATAGCGTAAAACGCACTTATCAAACTACCCCACACTTACCCTTTGCTAGTCCCTTAGCAAACTGACTCTAAACTAAAAACAAAACAAACGACTCAAAAACTTCTAATACCCTTAGAAAGATTGTCTCAGGATCTTTATCATGCATAACCTTCAAGTTAGAACATTCGAATGAAAAGCATAATTGCAAAGCTTCATAAACATGTATCATAGCATGAACAAGTAAGATATGAGATCATATAGCACAAACATGTATGATAACCGTTCCACCTCACAATGGCATACTCTCTTCTTTTCACTCATCAATGGTATTCACTCAATCGTATATGCAAGGGAAAAGATGATAAGATAACAAATAACTTGCATATTTCATCAAATAAAAGCACTTTGTGAATAGAAATTTATGGAAAAACCTCATATAACAACTATGTGCAATAATGGACCAAAACCATATGCTTGACTTATGAGAAAATCTCCACAAATCAAAGTTAGCTTTCTTAAGAATCATGAATTTTATCTCAATCAAAATGGTTGTAATGGGGCTTGGTTTCATAAGATAGGAATTTTTGGATAGGTGGTGCTATAAGAAATCACCAAGACTTAGCAAATCTCACTCCTCCTCATGTCTTCACTTCAAGGGTCGAGTTTCTTCATGTTGGACCCATACGTCAATCTTGACTTCTCCCCATATTGTGAACAGGACAAAGGTCATATAAACACTTTTAGACCTTCAAATAATCACTAACTCCAAATTCACAAAACATTACAACACACCATGAAAGAATTTGTGCCTTGAACTTTAATTTTATCCTATTTTTTTTTCTTTATTTTTTTTTCTTTTTCTTTTGTTTCGGACATATTTCTTTTTTTTTGTTCATACATGGCACATACATTTATAATCATATGGTGTTTTACCCCACACTTGCTCTTTATTACCTTGTTCACCCCACACTTGCTCTTCAGCATCACGCATTACAGCTCCATCAGAAGTACTTTGCCAAGTCTTGATAACAAGGTAAAGGTTTAGCTATTCTAAGCAAAGGAATTCTGTTTAAAGGTGATGAAATAAAAGGCTCAATGTAAGCTCAAAGGGTTTAAGACTAAGGAGTCCCACGACGGGCACAAAATAGGCATATGCTTTATTTGGCAATGGTGGTGATCCTAATGAGACTTAATTCAATCATATTCAAAATCAAGACATGTTATGATTATAAAGCTTCGAAAATCACATAAGCAAGTTCTAGTAAATTCTAGAGTCCATTAAAAAGATATAGCACATAGTCATTGAATATGCAAAGAATAATGAGGTTTTAAAAGATAGTGAAATTTCGAAAGATATGGTATTTATCACTCAAAAAGAAAGTATGTTGGCTCAAATTCTCATATAGGTTTTTATGGAAACAAATTAATCAAACATGCATACTTCATTATCAATCAAGTCTCAAATATTCATACTAATTCACAATATCCATGAAACTTGCAATTTCTTAAGATAAATGTTAAACCGTCAATCATGCATTCAAAGATATAGTTCATCATAGACTTTTAAGGGTATATCCTAAGACTCAAAAAACAAATAAAACAAAATTTAAAAATTAAAAACAAATTTCGAAACAAAAGTTTTTTTTTTTATAAAAATTACGGGAAAAAAAAATTTAAAAATTGGAAAAATTTCGACACAAATTGAAAAAAACACACAAATAAATAAAATATGTTACTATGTAACCTCTACCCCACACTTAGAAAATTACATTGTCCTCAATGTAAACCCAAAATCATGTCATAACTTCCTAAGCATGTGTCTAAGTCACATAATAAACCAAAATAACAAAATAATTCAACCATAAAAGTGAAGGGATTAGATAAATGCAAACTCTCGTTGATGGCTCCTCCACAGCTACGGTTGAAATGAGTTGCCTCTCATGCAGCGCTTAATGTTTATAGTCTATCAGCCTAGACTCTTCTCTTCTTGCTTTGATGGCGCCATCATTTGTTACCATGGCTCTCCCACATTGTGCTTTTCAACATTTGTGCTCTTATTGCTCATTCAACGATGCAGACACAATATCTGGTAAAGTGTCATCTTCTCCTAGATATGCATACTTCAAGTGCTTGGGGAGAGCTTTTAGCTCTAACTCAGGGGCCTGTTCCACAGATGGTAACAACTTATTAGTGGAAATTAGAATTGACAAGGGAGAATACTTATCGTAAAGTGGTTGTGAATCAAGCTCCTTCACAACTTCAAGTATGGACGGCTCCAAATCTTTTTGACTCAAAATAAGTAAAAACGACATTACTAAGGAATAAACCAAGTACAAATGAGGGTAAAAACATATTAAAAACATAGCGTAAAACGCACTTATCAAGTCGTGGTAGATTCCTGTCTTCAATGTCACCAGTTTGCAGCCTTTCCCCGGGCCCCATCAGTCCCACTATCAGTAATCATTTCTCCATATCCATTTTGCATGTGGGGGATTGATTTTATTGGACCTCTACCCACAGCCCCGGGACAGCTCAAACACGCCATTGTCTCAGTGGATTATAATTCCAAGTGGATAGAAGCTCAACCCCTGGCTCGGATCACAACCGCAAATGTTAAGAAATTCCTCTGGAACAATATCTTTTGCCGGTTTGGAATCCCAGAGACGTTTATCACAGATAACGGGACACAGTTTGACAATGACGAGTTCCGGGAGTTCTTACATTCTAATGGGACAAAGGTGCTATATGCCTCCCCGGCCCACCCGCAGACTAATGGACAAACTGAAGCTGTTAACAAGCTGATCAAGCAAATTCTGAAGAAGAAGCTGGAGGACGCAAAGGGTTTATGGGCTGAGAAACTCCCAGAGGTTTTGTGGGCACTTCGAACAACTCCGACAGAAGCCAATGGGGAGAGCCCATTTTTTATGACCTTTGGCTCTGAGGCAGTGATCCCGGTAGAGATGGAAGTCCCGAGTAACCGGGTACAACTGTTTGACAGGGAAACCAATAATGAAGGCATTCGCCTTAACTTGGACCTCCTGGAGGAACGCCGGGAGCGTGCACATCTCCGAAATATCAACAAGAAGCAAAAAGTGGCCAAACATTACAATTCCCGGGTTATCAAGCGCCCACTCAAACTCGGGGATTGGGTAATGAAGGAGGTTATCCCTAAGCCAACGGGGTTGAAAGCTCCATGGGATGGTCCATATGAAATTGTTGAAGTCGTGGGCCCGACAACGTTTTACATCAGGGGTACAGATGGAGTTACGCTTCCACGACCATGGAACGCCCAACATCTACATCTCTTCCCCAAATAGGTACCAAGTTATCTATGAATGTCCAAATTTATTATCTATGATGTTATATATAAAGCCTTTCAGGCCCACAATGCATAAAACCCCTACCGGGTTATGTTTATCAAACAGTTTGTTGAGTGAATGCAGCCTTTAGCGGCCCTACTTGTATGCCTTAACCGGCAATCTCCGATAATCTCCGGTCTACATGACGTGAAATATTGCAAGCCTTAACGGCCTTATTTCACTGTCAAACTCGGCAATCTCCGATAATCTCCGGTCTACATGACGTGAAATATTGCAAGCCTTAACGGCCTTATTTCACTGTCAAACTCGGCAATCTCCGATAATCTCCGGTCTACATGACGTGAAATATTGCAAGCCTTAACGGCCTTATTTCACTGTCAAACTCGGCAATCTCCGATAATCTCCGGTCTACATGACGTGAAATATTGCAAGCCTTAACGGCCTTATTTCACTGTCAAACTCGGTAATCTCCGATAATCTCCGGTCTACACGACGTGAAATATTGCAAGCCTTAACGGCCTTATTTCACTGTCAAACTCGGCAATCTCCGATAATCTTCGGTCCACATGACGTGAAATATTGCAAGCCTTAACGGCCTTATTTCACTGTCAAACTCGATAATCTCCGGTAATCTCCATAACTTGAAATATTGCAAGCCTTTCACGGCCTTACTTCAGTCTTTGAAAGTCCTCACGGACCAGTAAAGCCCTAGCGGCGCTATTGTTATTTACATGCCAAACCGGCACTATATGTGTGAATTTTGTCAACACTTGCAAATTATGCATCAGTTTAACGTGTTATTTTACAGGGAAAAATACCGTGTTATAGAAAGACATTCCCCCGCAAGGCCTTAGCGGCCCATGGAAGTCCTAACGGACCCGTATACCCTAGCGGCACTATCTTTATTTACATATCAAACCGGCATTATGTGTAAATTTTTATACTATGCATCAGGTTACTGTGTTATTTCACATGAGGAATTATGCGAAGGAAAAGCTTGATTACTTCAAAGAGGTCAATTACAAAAAGTAGTGAACCGCTACAAGTAAAGTCTAGTCTACAAAAGCAAAAACAAAAATATTTGGCTCCAGCTCATGGCGCTGCAGACCCGCTAACCCCGCCAGTTCTCGAGCAGCCACGTCCTCCCCGGGGCCGTATGATAAATTGTCCCCTACGGAGCGGTGGCCGGTTTTGAGGACCACCGACAATCCCACCACGGGAAGTACCTCTCCGGGCTGCTGAAGAACGAACCTGGGGACTCTGAACCGGGTTTGCAGGAGCCCTAGGGTTTGCAGCCACAGCAGGAGTCGACCGGGAGGTGCCTGCAGCCTCATCGGGTCTGACATGACCTTGGTGACCATCATAGCCAGCTTTGTCGAGCCAGCCTTGGCGAATCCCGGCGCTAACAATTTCGGCATGAGCCTCGGCCCTTGCCGTCCGCAGCTTCAGGTCAAACTCGGGGCTCGCCAGAAACTCGGAGATAGCAGAGTCCTTGGCCCGGGAAACTGCCTGGACTAAATCTCCTTTTGGTTGCTCCAAGGAAGTAACTTGTTGCTGCAGCGCCTGGTTTTGCTCGGTCAGCTGAGCTATAGCGGCATCTTGAGAACACCGGTCCTCCCGGTGACCCTCGATAACCCTCTCAAGCTCCGAGTTTTTGGCCACCAACTCTGCCATTTGGTCTTCTGCCTTGGACAACTCCTCCCACGACGAGACCGCTGCTGCACTGGCCTCTTTCCGGAACCGAGCCAGGCATTCTTGGCTCGCCGTCACCTGGTCCCGAGCCGCTCGGAGGTCGTCCCTGAGCACTCTCTCTCTCTCGGGGATGCCTTCGTTGATGAGCCGGTCAGTTGCCAAGTACGACATCCTGACCGCCTACATAAAACAAATAACGGGTTAGTATTCAAAAAAAAAAGAACGGGTTAGGGGAAGAAGAAAAACTTACCCGCATCAGTTTCTCCTGTGTCCTCCGGGCTACAATCAACGGGTCCTCATGCTCCAGGACGCAGGAGTCGGCGGCACAATTCTTCAAGTCTGCTACCATCCTCTGGATGGCCACGTCCGCCATTCCCCCGCTCGCCAATTCCTCCATTATCTCATTAGTGGCCCGGTGCTGCTTCCTCTCCCTCCTCTCTTTCCTCTCCTTCCTTCTCTTCCTCCTCTCGGACCTCGCCGAGCTGGATGCCTCCCGGGTGCGTTTGCGAGAGGGAACGGGTTCCACTTCGTGAACTTCGTCACTCCCGTCACTCCCCTCAGGGCTCTCACTCCCTATCACCCTTTCCAACCCTCCAACCTCTTCACCCCCGTTGTCATCCTCTTCTGTAAACTCCTCCTCACCCGGGAGCATAGATGAGGGAACTGCGCTCATCACCGGTTCTTCAAACTCCCCCTCTTCGTCTGCTAAGGGGAATTGAGTCACCGGTTCTTCAATCACCGGGTCTTCCGCCACCTCCTCCGCGGGGTTCCCCACAATCTCTTCATCTAACTCCTGGTACGTCTCCGTGCCAAGTACCTCAGCCAGGTACCCGGGGATCTAGTTGAAGTGCAAGGTATCCACGAAGAATTTCTCAGTATCCCCTTGCTCGGCTTCTGGGCGCAGGAAAGCCGCTTTCGTGGTCAGGTTAATGTCGTATAGTTGACCATCCGTTGCTTGCGTTCGGATCCCGGCCCAAACAGCCTTATCCTCGAAGCCGTCATATATTCTCGGGTTCTTCCGTTTGGTGAACTCCATCGGAAGAAGAGCTGCAACAAAAAACATAACCCGTTACACAAGAGCATGTGACAACAAAAATTTGAAAGAACACCGGACAAACCTGGTAGCTCCATCAACCGGCACCTGCTGTACACGTACAGCCTACAAAGCCGGTATGAACTCCGGTCATCTTGACCCCGGAAGGCCCATAGCATCCTCCGGATCCTCTTCTCCATCACCGGCTCCAGAGGAATGTCGGGGACGTCTGCAACACAAATAACATAATTATAACCCGGGACAGAGAAAAGAAAGAAACCCTGAGGGAGAGGACTTACTCATCAGTGGTTGGAAGTCACCCGGTACTTGAAGCGCGTATCCCGGGTCTTGAAAGTTTCTTATCAAGAAACTTTTCTCCCTCCAGGTCCGGCTCACGGAGGTTGGCAGGTCCTCGACAATCTTCTTAAAGGTCGCCTTGGACTTCAGTTGGATAGTCCCGCTAAAACCCGCCTTCCGGGAGTACTCGGCCCGGTACATGGCGTGCAACTCGTGGTACGTCGGCATCTGCTGCTTCAGTACTTTGTACATCACGCACAACCCGAATAGCTGCCTCCACATGTTCGGGCCAATTTGCCCGATTGCGAAGTTGCTCGCAGCTAAGAGATACTGCACCTCCACCTTTAGCGGGAGTGACAGGCCGCAGCGTAGCTGATACTCGTGGCACAGCGTCCACCCATCCCCGGGAGCGAAGAACTGGTCCTCGGGTTCTAAGGGCCGTATTTCAACGGACTCGGGGATCTTCCAGTTGCTCCTCAATTCCACGATCTCCTCCGCTGTTAGTGAGTACCCGGGAGGGTCGAGAGCGGTACCATCGGTGAAAGTTACAGAGGCAAACTCGGGGACGTGAGTGTCCATTGCTTCATTGCCATCTGCAAAGACAAAAACACGGGAACATCAACAAAAACCCAGGTAACCCGGCGCCACAAAGCTAAATTCCCACAGTAACGCAGAAACCCAGAAAACAGTACACAAATCGTCCCAAAACACTCAAAAAGGAGGGAAGAAGAAACAATACCTTACTTGTAAAGGCCTGAAGAGGTTTTGAGACGGATTTGAGTTTGGGAATCAAGTGAAACAGTGACAGGAGAGAGCGAAAGCAAATAAGCACCAAAAAGTTATCGAGTTTAGAGGTGAGACAAAACTGTCACCCTCAACCCCTATTTATACAGTTAAGGGCGTGCACTGAGGGGACGTTTCAGTTTCTCGAGGGAAACGACACGTGTCACGCATGCCGCTTCACAAAACCGAAAAACTTTTCAATTTCCCCCCACTACAACCCGGAGACGTCGTTTTGAATTCTCAACGTACGAAGTGTCTACGGGTTACGCTTGCGTATGGACTTGGGGGACTGGGTACCCCGGGTTTGGTTGCTATCTTTGTAACCTGGTAAAGAAAAGATTCTAAGTCCCCACCCAAGCGTACCCCTTGACTGAGGACTTGGGGGACTTGTTTATAGGTGGAACCTAAAATTTCACCTTTACCGGGTTACAATTCAAGAAGGAACCTCCAAATGTCTGGTCAATTATTAAATATGCATTGTTTATTGTGCTTGAAGTGCTGTTTACAGGGTGAAAGCCCAATCAGACTTGAGAAGCCACTCTGGGTCCTTTGACAGGGCCATTTCGCCTTAAGGCTAAACAAAAACAAGGGAAGTTGCTCCCACATTGGAAAAGGACAAGGCAGGTTGCCTTTAATGCTACCATAAATACCAGCGTGGGCCTCCCGGTAAGAGGACGCGCAACTTCTTAACTATTCTTGAGTTTTCTGCTTAGCTCACAGTGTCTGACTTAAGCATCGGAGTGGCTTCCCTCGGTAAACCCGGGGACGCCTCTTTGACGTGTTTGTTCTTTACACAGGAAAACTCGGAGTACGAGGAAGTTCGCTATTTCTGGAACAGTGCAACCCGCTAAAGGGACCGCGAGTTTACCCGGAAACATCAACTACAAAAGAGAAACCCAATCCAGTTGCCCTAGTTCTTCGTTATGTGCCACAGTCAAAGCGCAAGAAGGGAGAATCCACATTTGTGAGAGCAAAGAAACATGAAAGCCCTCGGAGATTGGGAGAAGATGACATAAAATTGTTGAAGGAGGCGTCGATACTACCGTTGACGAAATTGAATGACCAAACTCCTATCAAGCAACCATTGAAGGGGTTTGTCAAACCAGTCCAAGGTAAGATAGAGCATGGGCCTCTACCTGAGGAGAGAACGAATGAAGGGTTCGACCCCAATGCCTACAAATTGTTAGCTAAGGCTGGGTTTGTTTTCAGTTCATCGGGCGAAGGAGGTGACCAAGTTGTCGGCGCGAAAGCCCATGAGCTTAATGAATCTCAAAAGATATTAAGAGAGCGAGGAAGTATTGTTGATTTGGCTAGAGCAGGTCTTGGATTTGTCACAATAAGAGAAGGAATATTATGACCTCTTGCTCAAGTACAAAGATGTCTTTGCTTGGTCGTATAAAGAAATGCGAGGTCTTGACCCAAAAGTAGCAGTTCATCGATTGACTATTAAACCCGATGCTCGACCTATCAAGCAAGGGCAACGGCAGTTTCGGACAGAGTTGCAAACCCAAATTGAAGCGGAAGTGGACAAGTTGATCGCCACAGGATTTATTAGAGAGGTGTAATATCCTAAATGGATCGCAAGCATTGTCCCAATAGAGAAGAAGAATAAGCAAATTCGTATATGTGTAAACTTCCGTGACTTGAATGCCGCATGTCCAAAAGATGACTTCCCTCTGCCTAACATTGAACTCATGGTAGATGCAACCACGGGGCACGAAGCTCTATCCTTTATGGATGGGATGTCCGGCTATAACCAAATAAGGATGGCATTAGAAGATGAAGAGCTAACCGCATTTCGCACACCCAAAGACATTTTCTGTTATAAAGTCATGGCATTTGGACTAAAGAATGCTGGTCAACATACCAACGTGCTATGCAAAGGATCTTCGGGGACATGCTTCACATATATGTTGAATGTTACGTTTACGATCTGGTTGTCAAATCAAAGAGAAGGTGTGATCACTTACAAGACTTACGAATAGTGTTCGATAGGCTACGCCAGTACCAACTCAAAATGAATTCTTTAAAGTGCGCTTTTGGTATGAGTTCCGGAAAGTTTCTCGGATTCATCGTGAAACATCGGGGGATTGAAGTTGACCGACCAAGGATTAAGGCCATTCAAGAAATGCCAGAGCCGGGCAACTTGCGGGAGCTAAAAAAACTACAAGGAAAGCTCGCCTTCATCAGGAGATTCATCTCAAACCTAGCAGGTCGATGTCAACCTTTTAGTCGATTGATGAAGAAGGATGTGCCTTTCGTATGGGATGAAGCATGCCATATTGCCTTCGAAGGTATAAAGAAGTACTTGACTAATCCTCTAGTGTTGGGTGCTCCCATACTTAGGAAACCCCTTATTCTCTACATAGCAGCTCAAGAGAGATCGATCGGAGCACTCCTAGCTCAAGAGAGATCAATCGGAGCACTCCTAGCTCAAGAGAGATCAGGAGAAGAAAGAAAGAGCTTTGTACTACTTGAGTCGCACTCTAACGGGAGCGGAGCTAAATTATCCTCCAATAGAGAAGACATGTCTCTCTCTCATCTTCGTGATCCAAAAGTTAAGGCATTACGTGCAAGCTTACACAGTGTACTTGGTGGCGCAAGCTGACCCAGTTAAGTTTGTCATGTCAAAACCAGTTTGGCTGGACGAATGGCCAAATGGGCATTAACCCTGAACCAATATGATATTGTCTATGTGCCCGCCAAGACAGTTAAATGGCAAGCCTTAGCCGATTTCCTAGCTGATTATCCGATTCCGGCAGATTGAGAAATTTCAGATGACTTACCTGACGAAGAAGTTTTCCTTACGGAGGTCCTCCCCGCTTGGAAGATGTTCTTCGACGGTTCCTCAAGGGCAGATGGAGCGGGAGCTGGTATTGTCTTCGTCACTCCACAAAATCAAATATTGCCTTACACATTCACTCTTGGGGAATTGTGCTCCAACAACGTTGCAGAATACCAAGCTTTGATCATGGGGTTACAAACAGCATCCGAAATGAGAATCGCAAGGTTGGAAGTGTATGGAGATTCAAAGCTAGTCATTGATCAATTGCTGACAAACTACGAGGTCAAGAAAGAGAACTTAGTCCCTTACTTACATATTGTTACACAACTCATGGAAGGTTTCGAGGCAATCACGCTAGCGCATGTCCCAAGAAAAGAGAATCAAATGGCAGACGCCTTGGCTAATCTAGCAGCAACCTTAGCATTGTCAAATAATGTAATAGTAAACTTGCCTATTTGCCAAAGTTGGGTTGTACCAACTGTTAGCGTTCAATTGTGTGAAAGTTCCAATGCAGTGTCTGTCTATGTCATTGATGTCGAAGATTGAAGGCATTCTTTGATTGACTATCTTGAGCATCATAGACTTCCTGATGACCCGAAAGTGCGATCGGATATCAAGCGAAGAGCCCCACGTTTCTTCTATTACAAGGAAACTCTTTACCGACGATCATTCGATGGGTCACTCCGATGTTTGGGGAAAGAAAAAGCAGTTAAGGCCATGGAAGAAGTTCACTCAGGTATTTGTGAAGCCCACCAATCTGGTCCTAAGTTGCACTTCCAAGTGCGGCGGATGGGTTACTATTGGCCCACAATGGTCAAAGATTGCATGGAGTTTGCACAAAAATGTCAAGCTTGTCAATTCCACGTGAACTTCATCCATCAACCGCCCGAGCCATTGCATCCTACAATTGCCTCACACCCGTTTGATGTTTGGGGGATGGACGCCGTGGGATCAATAACTCCGAAATCCTCCGCTGGTCATGTGTACTTCCTGGCGGCCACAGATTCTTTCTCGAAATGGTCAGAGGCAATACCACTTAAAGAAATAAAGAAAGAGACAGTCATGGACTTTATCAAGACTCACATCATCCAACGTTATGGTGTACCACGTTGTATCATCACAGATAACGCCAAGTACTTCTCTAATAGTGCAATGCAAAGGCTTAGCAAGAAGTATCACTTCAAGCTACACTATTCTTCGATGTACAACGCTCTAGCAAATGGTTTGGCAGAGGCATTTAATAAGAAGCTTTACAACATTTTGAAGAAGACAGTCGGTAAGTCACAAAGAGATTGGCATGAGAAAATGGGCGAAGTATTGTGGGCATATAGAACGACATATCGAACTGCCACAAACGCTACACCTTACTCTTTGGTGTATGGCGTCGAAGTTGTCCTACCACTAGAGAAGGAAATTCCATCTTTGAGGATCGCATTACAAGAAGGTCTTACAAACGAAGAAAACATTAAGCTACGGCTTCAAGAGCTGGAAGCTCTAGATGAGAAGAGGCTTGATGCGCAACAACATTTGGAGTGTTACCAAGCTCGAATGTCACTTTCCTTCAACAAAGGTGTCCGACCTCGTGATAGTTCGTATTTGCACACGCATCAATTAACCCTGTACACAGTCATTGTCATCGTATAAAGCAAGTAAGGGTATCGTTCTAAACCGGGGATCCAACCACAGGGTAGATCCATCTAATCTAATCAAAGATGTCGAAATAAACATAGAGTTTTAAAGATTTGGAGTTTATATTTTCGGAAAGATGCAATGAAATAAAGTCCTATATTACTTTTATACATATAAACATGTGATCGATCAACAATTACACAAACCAACACCAAACAACAATGCAAGAATATAGAAAACAATTTCTAATCTCATATCAATCTATGCCGAAATACCTAAATCATGCTAGAATCGAAACATGCACATTAGGTTCCTACGTGGTTCCTAAGCCATTAGATGCATTCGAAATCGACTACTTGTTTCATTCGAAACCTTTCACACATCCATGCTCAACGTATCAAACACGAAATCTAACATACTAACTCCCTTATGCAATTACGTATCACACAAATAAACTAACATGTTCATTAGCACCATCTAAATCCAATTCTAGCATGTAATTTTCGAACACAACAAAGAACACATCAACCTATCCACTACGTGTATCAAAATCATGTAATTCTTTGAAGGATTAACTAATGCAACATCAACTACTTGTCTTAATCACACGTTAATATTATGGAGCACATCAAAAATTAATAAAACCAAACACTAGGAATTCTCGGCATAGACTTCAAATCCTTGATTAAAAACTAAAAACTATAATTCTTACATCATTCAGAAGTACTTAATATCTCATAGACAAGAATTGAATCATACTCAAACAAAAACCTAAAACAAACATCAACCATAACAAAGACATACCAATTCGAAAATAGAAGATGATTACACTTTGAAATATTCCTACGTGGTCTATTCTTCAAGTGCACGGGGATCCTAGACTACGTGCTTCGGATCAAGGGATGGAATCGGAATTGGGGTCTTTGAATGGTGATGGAATTCTCGGCAAAGCTTTGGCTTGAGTTTGCAATGTTGATGATGCCCTCCTTTTGCGATTAAAAGGCTTTTTATAGGGGAAAAAGCTAGGGTTTTGGTCGCCCCTAAAGCAATCCCAAACCAAGTAGG
Source organism: Comarum palustre (assembly GCA_951800085.1). NCBI lineage: Eukaryota > Viridiplantae > Streptophyta > Magnoliopsida > Rosales > Rosaceae > Comarum > Comarum palustre. The sequence continues at coordinate 22,692,235 of OX637573.1, forward strand.
TTTTCCTCTCCTTGTTGGATTTGGTCTCTCTCTTTAATTTGCTGAATAGTACTTCGACTTGGACCTTGGACCTCTTGATTTTGGACTCTCCTACATGTTGATAGATCAATGTAGGCCTCATTACACAAGTCTTGGGCTTCTAGGCACCTCCCAAACTCGTGTGACAACTTAGGCAGAAACTGCCCAGTTTTGCAGCTTGACCTCCGTCCATTATTTTGATCATAACTCCCTCATATGAACTCTAATTGATGCGATTCCAGCTGATCTGAAAACTAGACACGCACAGCTTTCCAACGGTGTATGGCTCGTCCTCCGATTCCTCCTGGATCTCCAGATATATTCTTCCAAAGTTGATGTAGGGTTTCTGGAACTTTCTGCTCGGATCAAAATGCAATGTTTCGGAGTTTCTTCTTTTCCGTGGCCTCTCTTATTGTCCTCCATGAGTCCAATCTTCATGATTCGTGATTGAATAAGTTCATTTACATGTCATCTACACATTAAACAAAATCCATCAAAAATGACAATGTAACAATATAACGAACCATAAGAAAATAACCAAGTCTTCGTTCCAAATCGAATTTTCAACACTTAAGCACATTTTACCAAAAACTCTTCAAAACAACATTAAACTATATTATGACTCAATCTTAACCTAAATAGACTCAACAAAGCATAAACAAGGGTGTTTAGCACATAATAACGTCACCTTTTAGGCTCCTATCAACAACCCCACACTTAAGCTTTGCTAGTCCCTTAGCAAACACTAAACAAAAACATACTACGATGACTCAATCTAAAGCCTTCAACGAAATTGTTTCAGAGATCTTCAACATCATAGTATCAAGAATAGCACAAGAGTCGAAATCGAAAGAATGAATTCACTGGTTAATAAACATGAGATTTCGATGTAACAAGTAAGACATGGTAGAAACAAAGGTGAATTAATCTCGACATGTTCAAAACAAGTTCAAATTCAATTCACAAGGGATATGCACTCCAAATCTTTTCTCTCAAGAACATGGCATATGCTTAAAAGCTTTTCACACACAAGAATTATATAGATAGTGAATTTCAAAATAGACCTCAAGAAAGATACCAATTACATGCACAAATGAACCACAACCATATGCTTATTCATGAAACAAACTCCACAGATCAAAGGCTACTTATCTTAAGAATCATGCGGATCTTTAGAAAAGGGATAGCTCAGGGTTCGAATAAGGTAGGATATAATCAAAGAAAGAGGAATCACAAAGGTCATCCTCAAGGCTAATAAAAACATGAATATCCTCCTTATATCACCAACTAACATCAAGGCCAAATTTCATCATGTTGGACCCATCCTTCACTATAAACATAGTAAAATCGAACAAAGGCTATGTATAACTTTATTGAGCCTTCAGCAAATACATATCACAACTCCAATTTCACAAAAATAAATCATGCCATGGGTGTCCAAATCAAATCTCCACATCGAAAATCTTCTTTTCTTTCCTTTTTTTTTTGGCATAGACTTCATAGCATTCACAAGTCCAACCCCACACTTAGATCTTTCGATCACTCCATATTCATACCACAAAACAACATCTCCATCAAGTTTGCAACCAAGGTGGAGATAACTATTCTAGGCAAGGTAAAAACATGTTGGTAATCAAAGAAAAGGCTTAACGTAGGCTCTAAGGGGTTCATACTAAGGTGTCCCGAACAGGGCTCATATAGGACTCATGGCTATTTAGATAAAGTGGTGATAACCTAATAAAGATCCAACAATCCTTTTCCAAATCAAAGTAAGTTATGATATAAAGCTTTGAATGTTTCACAAACAAGTTCTAGTAAATCTCTAGTTCATTGGTTTATCTCTATGGCATGCACATTGATCAAATAATGTAATATGAGGTCATAAAACCAATAAAACGATAGATTAAACACTCATCAATGAAAAGGCACATATATGGCTCGAAACTCACAAAGTTAAACATGAAATCAAACATTGTAATGAACATGCTCTGTCTGTACCTAGGTTTCAGTTCCTCATCTACTACTTAAGTGCACGATCTCTTCACATCTATTAACCATTCAATAGCAATGTAATTCAAGAAATCAAGTCCATGCAATCCAATCAACTATGAGATCAAAGATCAAAAATTCATCATCGACGGTTAAAGGCGACTTTCTAGACTCAAAAACTAAAAATCAAGTTTAAAGATCAAAATAAACTCCAAAAATCATGAAAATTTGCCAGAACACCTAAAACAGTATCACAAATACAAACCTAAACTTAAAAATCAAAAACCGAACCTAGAACAAAAACTCAAAATCACTGTTCACAGAGACTTGCAATAAGCCATTCCCCACCCCACACTTGAAAATTACATTGTCCTCAATGTTCAATATCTAAAACAATGAAAGAACGAAAATAAGGGTTAAGAAAAGCAAACGCTCGTAGACGGCTCCTTCTATGGGTTGCCTCCCATGCAGCGCTTAGGTGTTTATAGTCCTTTAGCCTAGACTCATGCATCCTCATGCTCATGCCGTGAGGTCCTGAAGAGGAACCTCCTCGATGGTGTGATCCACCATGCTCTCCAAATACGGTTTCAAGCGATGACCATTAACTTGAAATTCAGATCCCTTGACCATGCTTTTGATCATTACTGCACCAGAAGGAAAAACATTAGTGATAACAAAAGGTCCTATCCACCTAGAGCGTAGTTTGCCCGGAAACAACCTAAGTCTAGAATTAAATAAGAGAACTTTCTGGCCAATAACAAAGTCTTTCTTTCGAATCATCCTGTCGTGGAACGCCTTGGTTTTCTCTTTATAGATCACGGCAGAATCGTAGGCCTCGTTCCGGATCTCCTCAAGTTCACACAGTTGTAGCTTCTTATGCAATCCGGCCTCATCTATGTCCATGTTGAACTGTTGCACCGCCCACCAAGCTTTGTGCTCTAACTCCACAGGCAAGTGACATGCCTTACCATAGACCATTCGAAAAGGGCTCATGCCTAAAGGATTTTTGTATGCTGTCCTATAAGCCCAAAGAGCATCATCCAGTCGTTGGCTCCAATCTTTGCGTGATGGCTTCACACTCTTCTCTAAAATCCGCTTAATCTCCCGGTTACTAAGCTCTACTTGTCCACTTGTTTGGGGGTGATAAGGTGTAGCAACCTTGTGCTTTATTCCATACTTTTTCATGAGAGCTTCAATTGTCCGGTTGCAAAAGTGAGAACCTCCATCACTGATGATAGATTTCGGCATGCCGAACCTGGAGAAGATGTTAGAACGTAGAAAATCTGCAACTACTCGAGAATCGTTAGTCCGGGTGGCCTTGGCTTCCACCCATTTCGACACATAATCAACACAAACGAGTATGTACAGAAAACCCTGAGAATTTGGAAAAGGTCCCATGCAATCAATACCCCAACAGTCAAATATTTCAACATGTATAATAGGTTGCATAGGCATTTCATCCCTAGGTCCTAAATTCCTTGTTCTTTGACATCTATCACATGAAGCACAATACATATGGGCATCTCGAAAAATAGTAGGCCAGAAAAATCCACAGTCAAGAATTTTCAATGCAGTCCTACGTGAACCAAAGTGACCTCCACATGCTTGTTCATGGCAAAAGTTAAGAATAGATTTATGCTCAGTTTCAGGAACACACCTCCTAATAATTTGATCTACACAATGCTTCCACAAATAAGGTTCATCCCACACATAATGTTTAGCTAGTGCCTTGAGTCTTTTTCTAGCATGATATGACATAGAGTTTGGAAAATCCTTGGTAACTAAATAATTTACAATGTCTGCATACCAAGGATCACTTACCTCACTTACCTTGAAGAGCTGCTCATCCGGAAAACATTCTTGGATAGCAATGGCATCTTCATCACGCACCAAACGTGACAAGTGGTCGGCAACCACATTGTCGGATCCTTTCTTGTCCTTGATCTCCAAGTCGAACTCTTGTAGGAGCAGAATCCATCGAATTAATCTCGGCTTGGCATCCTTCTTTGTCAACAAATACTTCAAAGCAGCATGATCAGTATAAACAATAACTTTAGATTGAAGTAAGTAAGAACGAAACTTATCCAAAGCAAAGATGACTGCGAGAAGTTCTTTCTCGGTGGTGGTGTAGTTTTGTTGCGCATCATTGAGCGTCCTTGAGGCATAATAGATGGCATAAGGCTGCTTGTCTCTCCTTTGCCCTAGCACGGCCCCAACTGCATAATTTGAAGCATCACACATAAGCTCAAATGGCAAACTCTAATCCGGTGGCGCCATGATCGGTGCCGTGCACAATACTTCCTTCAACTTCTCAAATGCGGCCTTGCACTCCTCATCAAAATGGAATGGCACCTCCTTTTGCAATAAAGAACTCAAGGGTCTTGCTATTTTCGAAAAGTCTTTAATAAACCTGCGATAAAATCCTGCATGTCCAAGAAAGCTTCGAACATCCCTCACACTTGTGGGAATGGGTAAGTGACGCACAAGATCTATCTTCGATTTATCAACTTCAATACCCCTAGAGCTAACAATATGACCTAACACTATACCCTGAGTAACCATGAAGTGACATTTTTCCCAATTAAGCACAAGATTAGTTTCCTCACATCTCTTAAGCACAAGTTCAACATTATGCAGACATGAATCGAAATCTCCACCATAGACAGAAAAATCATCCATAAACACTTCTATCTTAGAACCTATGAAGTCAGAGAATATATGATACATGCATCTTTGGAATGTACCTGGAGCATTGCAAAGTCCGAATGGCATGCGTCGATATGCAAAAGTACCGAATGGACAAGTAAAAGTGGTCTTCTCTTGGTCCTCCTCCGCAACACTTATTTGATTGTAACCGGAATATCCATCAAGGAAACAATAAAACGAGTGACCGGCTAACCTCTCAAGCATCTGATCAATAAAGGGCAGCGGCATGTGGTCCTTCCTCGTAGTAGCATTAAGCTTCCGGTAATCAATACACACTCTATGACCGGTCACGGTTCGTTGAGGCACCAACTCGTTTTCCGCATTCTTCACAACTGTGATCCCACTCTTCTTTGGCACAACTTGAACCGGCGAAATCCACCTCGAATCCGAGATATGATAGATGACTCCACAATCAAGTAACTTAGTCACCTCATCCTTCACAACTTGCATCATAGGTGGGTGAAGTCGACGTTGACCCTCCTTGGTCGGTTTCGCACCATCCTCTAAAAGAATTCGATGAACACACATAGCAGGGCTGATTCCCTTGATGTCGGCTAAAGTCCATCCAATAGCCGTCTTGTGTCGCTTCAACACTTCAATCAATCTCTCCTCTTGGTCCTTCTCTAATGATGATGATATGATAACCGGCAATGTCTCATTCTCTTCCAAGTACACACACTTCAAGTGTTCCGGAAGAACCTTGAGATCTAACTTTGGAGCTTGAACAATGGATGGTAGAAACTTGTTAGATGAAGAGAAAATTGGACTAAAGGGAGAGTAGGTTACCTCAGCAGCGACCTCAAGAGAAGCCGCGGTCTTTATGAGAGCAAGAGGCACGGTCTCTTGCTGCATTGTACAAATTTTTGATCCAAACTTGTCATATCCGATCCCTTTAGCTAGGGTGAGAGCCAAGATGTCTTGAGTTATCATTTCAACATGTTCTTCTGCAAGAGAATCCACCACATCAATAGAAAAAGAATCACGAAAAATTTCGGGAAGTGGATACCTCATAGCATCGAACACGTTATAACTAATGATGTCGCCATCAATTTCAAACGTTATCTCTCCAGAATGGACATCAATCTTGGTCCTAGCAGTCCTCATGAATGGCCTTCCCAACAAAATGGGAATTTCCTTGTCATCTGCATCTGTGGGTTCCATGTCAATGACATAGAAATCTGCAGGAAAAGTTAGACTAGCAACCTGCACCAAAACATCCTCAAACATATCCCAAAGGGATTTTATTAGAACGGTCAGCTAGTCTAATAATAATATCATCCTTTTTCAATGCACCTAGACCTAAGTCCGCATAAAGATAAGAAGGCATGACATTAATAGATGCACCTAGGTCTAACATGATCTTGTCAAAACTATGAGTGCCAATAGTGCAAGGAATAGAAAAACTCCCTGGATCCTTAAGCTTTGGTGGTAGTTTCCTTTGAAAAACCGCAGAGATGGTTTCATTCATAACCGCCACATCCTTCTCTCGTGGAAGCCTCTTGTTAGTGCACAACTCTTTCAAGAACTTAGCATACTTAGGATTTTGTTGAATGCACTCCAACAATGGCATGTTCACTTCCACCTTCTTGAATAACTCAACCATTGCACGATCAGCTTCATCGTGCTTTGATTTTGCAAACTTGTTTGGGAAAGGGTATCGAGTATGGACGTTAGATGAAACTAAACCACTAGAACTAGAAGACTTACCTTTTTCCTTTGCACCTTTCGGATCAGCAGGGACTGCATGAGGGTGAGGCACGGCCTCACCACCTTTCACCTTCTCGGACTCGGCAGAAAAGTCTGCGGGACTGCCTGCCTGACCGCCGCCTTGCTGCTCGGATCCTGACAGGGTTGCTGCCGGATTTTGCTCCACAAAAACCTCCTCCACATCCTCATCTTCCTCCTCTTACAATAGCTCAACACCTTCTCCTTTAGAAGTCACCAACTTCTTCAACAATGGCTCCTCAAAAACTCTCCCACTCCGAGTTGCAACTATCTTGAATTGTCCTGCATTTGGATTTGGCAAAGTTTGTCCTGGCAACTTACCACTTTCATGGATTTTACCCATGAAATCAATAACTTGTCCCATCTGCTTCTTTAACTCCGTGATCTCTTTAGAATTAGCCTGTTGACCTGTCACTAAAGCTTGAGTTGCAGATGTTAAATTCTGTTGCCCTTGAGCAAGGGACTTCAAGAGTTCATCATAATTTGGAGTAGAAGAACTAGCATTATTATGTGAACCTTGAACATTAGCATTATTAGGCACAAAATTAGAAGAGTTAGGAACAAAACCTTGAGGTACCTGAGGCCTCACAAACAAACCTGAAGGACGAGGCCCTTGAGCTTGAGCATTGTTCGGTTGAGCACCATTACTCCAACGAAAGTTGGGATGATCTCTTAATCCAGGATTGTAGGTGTTCGAGTAAGGGTCATACTTCGGCCTCTGTTGTCCCATGTAATTCAACTCCTCCTCGCTCAATGCACCATTCGGACATGTATCCGAATTATGATCTGTCATTGAACAAATTCCACATGTTTGTCGACCAATAGTCGAACCGGCCATGGCCTTGACCAAGACATCGAGCTTCCTCTCCATGGTGATCATTTGGTTCCGAGCTCCCACGTCATACACGCCTCCACCTCGGCCTCCTGCTGTATTCCTTGAGTTCTTGGTACTAAATTGACGATTGTTATCCGCCAAGTCCTCAATCAAAGCATAAGCTTGAGTTCCGGTCTTGTTCATAAATGTGCATCCACTAGCAGAATCGATCATACCTCTGTTGGCATTGTCCAATCCTTCATAGAAAAACTGAACCAACTCATCTAAACTGATTCCATGGTGTGGACACTTGCGCTGAAGCTCCTGGAACTCCTCCCAAGCCTCATAAAAAGTATCTCCATCCTTCTGAGTGAAGTTCTGAATCTCCCTCCTAAGTTTCTTAGTGAGTTGAGCGGGGAAGAACTGCTTCAAGAACCTCTTGGTCATGTCATCCCAAGTTGTAACCACTCCTGAAGGCAAAGAGTACAACCAACGCTTGGCGTCATCCTTCAAGGTGAATGGAAACAAAAACAACCTCAAAGTGTCTGAAGGCAGATGGGTGATAGCTTGGAGTTGACAGATGTCAAGAAACTCCCTCAAGTGCACGTTCGGATCCTCCATGGCTGAGCCCGAGTCCTTAGGCAGTTGCCCAAGTAGCTGAACTGGAATAGAGAAGTGAGCTTGATCCGGAACTGCAACAGAAATGCAGGATGGTGAAGCTGGAGTAGTGGGGTTGAAAGCATCCTTGAGTGGCGTGTTGGCCATGACAAAGTCGGACTGATTTTTCTCAAAAGCTTGCTCGGTCTCTGCCTCGGATCCGGATGAAGAATCCTCGGACTGAATTCGGAATGGGGATGGTGGTTCTTACTCTTCAAGTTCTCGAGGTGAGACCGTGCTACTACTTGCTGCCTTTTGTGTCTTTTTTTGTTTTCTGCAAACTCGGTCAATCTCCGGATTCAAAGGAACAAGATCTCCTTGTGAAGATGAACGAGTAACGCGGGGTAGCATGCACGTCTAGCACCTGAAAAACCAATTGGCCAAGATCAAGTTAGAATACATGAGGGTTCTTCTAAATAAGAGAAAGGAACCAAGGGTTCCAAAAATCAAACAAAACAAAATTAAACATGAAAATTAATTACAAAAGCATTTCAACAATCATACATGGCACCAATCTTTATAATTACAAAAGCACACAAATATATACATCGAACCAACTATACAAATATTCACATATAGACATATATACAATGCAAATTTCGACAATTAAAAAGATTGAGGATCCCGAAGGATCCCCGGCAACGGCGCCATTTGATAGTTCGTATTTGCACACGCATCAATTAACCCTGTACACAGTCATTGTCATCGTATAAAGCAAGTAAGGGTATCGTTCTAAACCGGGGATCCAACCACAGGGTAGATCCATCTAATCTAATCAAAGATGTCGAAATAAACATAGAGTTTTAAAGATTTGGAGTTTATATTTTCAGAAAGATGCAATGAAATAAAGTCCTATATTACTTTTATACATATAAACATGTGATCGATCAACAATTACACAAACCAACACCAAACAACAATGCAAGAATATAGAAAACAATTTCTAATCTCATATCAATCTATGCCGAAATACCTAAATCATGCTAGAATCGAAACATGCACATTAGGTTCCTACGTGGTTCCTAAGCCATTAGATGCATTCGAAATCGACTACTTGTTTCATTCGAAACCTTTCACACATCCATGCTCAACGTATCAAACACGAAATCTAACATACTAACTCCCTTATGCAATTACGTATCACACAAATAAACTAACATGTTCATTAGCACCATCTAAATCCAATTCTAGCATGTAATTTTCGAACACAACAAAGAACACATCAACCTATCCACTACGTGTATCAAAATCATGTAATTCTTTGAAGGATTAACTAATGCAACATCAACTACTTGTCTTAATCACACGTTAATATTATGGAGCACATCAAAAATTAATAAAACCAAACACTAGGAATTCTCGGCATAGACTTCAAATCCTTGATTAAAAACTAAAAACTATAATTCTTACATCATTCAGAAGTACTTAATATCTCATAGACAAGAATTGAATCATACTCAAACAAAAACCTAAAACAAACATCAACCATAACAAAGACATACCAATTCGAAAATAGAAGATGATTACACTTTGAAATATTCCTACGTGGTCTATTCTTCAAGTGCACGGGGATCCTAGACTACGTGCTTCGGATCAAGGGATGGAATCGGAATTGGGGTCTTTGAATGGTGATGGAATTCTCGGCAAAGCTTTGGCTTGAGTTTGCAATGTTGATGATGCCCTCCTTTTGCGATTAAAAGGCTTTTTATAGGGGAAAAAGCTAGGGTTTTGGTCGCCCCTAAAGCAATCCCAAACCAAGTAGGTTTTCCTCTCCTTGTTGGATTTGGTCTCTCTCTTTAATTTGCTGAATAGTACTTCGACTTGGACCTTGGACCTCTTGATTTTGGACTCTCCTACATGTTGATAGATCAATGTAGGCCTCATTACACAAGTCTTGGGCTTCTAGGCACCTCCCAAACTCGTGTGACAACTTAGGCAGAAACTGCCCAGTTTTGCAGCTTGACCTCCGTCCATTATTTTGATCATAACTCCCTCATATGAACTCTAATTGATGCGATTCCAGCTGTTCTGAAAACTAGACACGCACAGCTTTCCAACGGTGTATGGCTCGTCCTCCGATTCCTCCTGGATCTCCAGATATATTCTTCCAAAGTTGATGTAGGGTTTCTGGAACTTTCTGCTCGGATCAAAATGCAATGTTTCGGAGTTTCTTCTTTTCCGTGGCCTCTCTTATTGTCCTCCATGAGTCCAATCTTCATGATTCGTGATTGAATAAGTTCATTTACATGTCATCTACACATTAAACAAAATCCATCAAAAATGACAATGTAACAATATAACGAACCATAAGAAAATAACCAAGTCTTCGTTCCAAATCGAATTTTCAACACTTAAGCACATTTTACCAAAAACTCTTCAAAACAACATTAAACTATATTATGACTCAATCTTAACCTAAATAGACTCAACAAAGCATAAACAAGGGTGTTTAGCACATAATAACGTCACCTTTTAGGCTCCTATCACCTCGATCCTTCCAAGTGAGTGAACTAGTCCTTGCTGTGCGCAGACCTATCATCATGTCACACAAGACTGGTCCGAAATTCAAATCAAAGTGGGATGGACCTTATGTTGTTAGGGAGGTCTACACCAATGGTGCCTACAAGATTGTGGCTCAAGACGGCTTGCGAATTGGTCCGATCAATGGCAAGTTCTTGAAGAAGTACTATGCATGAAGCAAGTGAACGCTCCTAGCCTGCACGAGCATAAATTGCACAAGGCATCCAAAAAACATCCATATGTTGAGGTGAAAACCTAAAAGGGCAGTTCAACATAAAAAAAAGGACCAAAAAAATAATAAATAAATAAAAATCACCATCATCTTCCCATAAACCCTTGAACTACGTGATGACTTGATTCATTCTTTGGAAGGGTACGTAGGCAACTTGAGAATAACATTCTTGAGTTCAGTCACATCAAAATAAAAATAAGGGTTTGTTTGCCAATAAGGCAGAACAAAATCATTATTTCAAGAAAGGTGGTTGTCAAAATAAACTTATTACAAACTCATTGCTCATTGCATGATAAGTTCTAATTGTCAAAGTTGACTTATTACAGTCACTAAAAGGGAACAAGAAAAAAAGAGAAGAGAAAACAACATGAACTACTACTAATCGGTCTTTCACATCCAAGTTAGACCCTTAAAGCTGCTTCGCTGTTCTTCAAAGACCCATTTCAACCTTTGGGCCTCCTCAAACTCCTCAACAGTCAACACCGGAGTCTCTTTGATTTGGGCTTTCTCCTTCTCTAGATCAGCGATTTTCTTGTCATGAAGTAGAAGACTCGTGTCAAATGAAGCTATTGTCTTTTCCAACACTTGTAGCTCGTTCTTCAAGTTCTCCAAAGATTCAATCACAACTTGACGTTGATCACGGTCAGTTTCGCGGAATGCATTGACTTTGCAAGTTCTGATTCTGTGAGTGTCAAGCGTTGATCACATGTGCGTGGAGTTGTCTTATGTAAGCATACGAGTAGCGCTAGTCATCAAGCTCTCCACCCTGCCTCTTACTAAAGCGGGATTGACCCCATAGTATTGAAGTGCAGATACCAATTCATCAAGCTCTTTCTTCTTGGATAAGATGGTTGTCGTCGAATGCTTTGTTATCATGTCTTCAATTTGCTCGCAAACTTGGGTGGCAGCTTGCAGCGGATATTGCGAAGCCTTTGGTTTGTGTCCAGGACGTTAACTCCACCAATGGTGGCTTCAGAAAATGTCATTTTGTTCACGAACTGCGGTGGATCTTCCTTTGCAATCAAAACTACACATAAGATTCATAAGTTAGAAACAGATGACATAGAAGAGGTAAGAGAGATACAGGTTCAAAAGTACCTCCATGATCAGCTTGTGGCGGTTCATCTCCTTTACTGCATACTACATCTTCAGAAATGGAATAGACTTGAAACCCTTCGGTGGCAAAAACAGAAATTTCATTCGAACAAGCTTCATCCTCAAAAAGTGGGTGGCCTCTTAGCTAAAAAAAAGCAGAAGTTCAAATCGTATATATACGTGCACATGACATCAAGAGTAACAAAGGCAGAAACGTACCTCAACATAATGCGACAACGGCTGTGGAGAACTTGGAACCTCACCAAATAAATTATCAGAATCGAGAGCAAAGTCATCATTAGGGTTAAAATAAGTGGAGCCAAAGTCAGGTTCAAGCCTTCGGCGTTTAAAGTGCACATCTCCAGATGTGTTGCAACTGTCGCTAGACCACTTTGCTTTGGGTGTTGACTATTGGAGGACTTTGAACCGGGTGATGATCAAGCGAATCCCCATGATTTTCTATAACTCGGGGCGACTCATTTGGCGGACTACTACGTGGGGGCAACGTCCGGATATGAGGCACATCATAGGGAACTAATTTTAGATGAGATGGTGTGGCACGAGTGACGTTCTTATCTTCCCTCGCTTTCATGGGCTTATGTTGCATCCTCTCTTTCGTCTTAGTTTCCTTTGGCGAAGTGCGGTTGACATTCTTCTCCTTCGTTGCATTCTCCCTTGGCGTGGTGCAAGTAGTGTTTTGGTCTTCCTTCGCTCTCATAGGCTCATGTTGGGCCTCTCCCTCTTTCGTAACCTCTTTCGGCTTAGCGCTGGTGGTGAGCTTATCTTCTTTCGCTTTCATGGGCTCATGATGCGCCTTCCCCTTTGTTGTAGTCTCCACTGGCATGAAACGATACACCTTAGACCACCATTCAACATAGTCACGGGTCACCATGTGCTCCGTGATAGTGTTCTCAAGCGGTAAAGTCACCGTGCTTCGTGTCTCACGCCTTGTGAAGCTTTCCCAATGCCAATACATCAAGGGTAATGCGTCCACACGACTGTCATTGTTCTTCTTAAGGCTAGTTGGAATGTCTTGAACATAACCGAATTGTCGACTGAATCGATGGGGGCTATAGGGTTGGACGACTCGTCGTCTATCCTGTCTAAGAGAGAGGAACCCTGATCGAAGGCAAACAAGATATGTGTAGTCTGCATGTGTAATGTCTCCATTATCATAGATTACCTTGCGCTCTGAAGGGGTCTTGGCTAACATGTCCATCTACATATTGTCGCATGCAGTGAATAAGGAACGAGCTTGTGTATCGTCGAAGTGTTTTGCTGAAGATGCCCCTGAAAAATGAACCATGCCAGGCGCAAATTCATCACGAAGAGGAGCGAAGGAATGTGTGTCAAAATAGGTCGCCAGCCATGCATACACATAGTGAAAAGGTAATGTGGGTGAGCAATTTCCAGGGTCTTTGGATGCAGAAATTTCATTCAAGCCTTGGTAAATGGTAGCCAACACAGGTATCGCTAGACAAAATGAGTGTCCCTGAGACATCTGACTTGCGGCACAGAAAACACCAGGACGGATCAAACCTGTGTCATCCATAGGAAAGACAAATAAGCACAACCAGCACGCGTAAAAAGCGGTCAAGTAGGTGGTCTCTATATCCGCATCACCGACCCCCAAGTCATGAAAAGACATAAATTCCTCTTTAGTTCGTTCTTGAACCTCAGAAATTTCACCCGATGGATTGAATGTATGTTGAGGAGCGTTGTTTCGGCCATTTTTGGGAGGTGGCTTCTGGTATCTCTGGATTCCTTTGTACCAAAACGTAATCCACGATGCAATCTTCACCTTATGCCCTTCACTGTCTTTGCGAAGCTTGTGGTATGCAAGGAATAGGTGACGACAAGTTACAGGAATGACCGGCTCACCATTTTGGAACGTTGCCGAAAATTCATCAACCGATGGAACCACCTCATCATAAAATCGTCCAATAACAGGTAAACCCCCGAGCCGTTCCAAGTCCCGAAGAGAGATAGACATCTCGCCACGAGCTGTATGGAGAGTATTGGTACTCGGGCACCAATACTCGCAGAAGACCCGTACCACAGGCACAGCACGGTCATAGCTGAAAAGTGATGCAAAGACTGCCCGATAGAGACCGGTTTTGCGGATGAATGCTTCATGTCGTCCCAAGATGTCTTCTAACCATTCCCAATAACTGTCTATGTGGGAGAAAGCTCCATTGGCACGAAACCCACTTCATCGCATGGATCCTTTAGACACACGGTCGCTGAGAAGCATAAATGGCGTATGGGAGGCATGTTGATCATGATGGGCAGACTTCAACATCCACACGTCTGTACTTCGCTTCTCATCGGTCGGTGGAAAGGTTGTCAGTCGACGAGATTGTTGAAAAGTCCACCGCGGGAGGTGACCTGAATTGTCATAAGGGAGAGTCTCGATGGCGTCCGGCCCAATCAATGGAAGGTAGGAGCAAAAGGTGGTGCCTTTGCTTTGGATGTCCGCAGCGTCCTCAAGGATGGTGACAGTGTCTTTCTTGAAACTCTTGAAAACTACCATCTGGAACGGTGTGCGTTTACGCGAAGCCTAAACACTTTAAGCGGTTTGTCCCACAGTCAAGATGTGGAAAGAATCTAGCGGTTAGGGAATCACGTTCTTCAAATCGCTTTCAATGTACGCAAAGCCTAAACACTTTGAGCGGTCTGTCTTACAGTCAAAATGTGAAAGGAACCTAGCAGTTAGAGAATCACGTTCTTCAACTCTAGTGAAAAATCTAAAAAAAAGGCACAAAAGATTACGGTTAGGTAATTACAGTGCGACTGAAACTGTAATTATCATAAAAAAGAAAACAAAATACCGAGTTGGACCGTCAATCGTTGCTAATTGCTATGCGAAGATCCGTGTGTATATGCTATGCGAAGATCCGTGTGTCAATCGTTACTAATCCCTCTACCAATCCGATGACTAAAGGACACTAGTTTCTGCAACATTAAACAAGACAAGTGAATTAAGAAAAAAAAATGATTGGTTACGTTGTGGGTTTCATTCCCCACGTGAGGGCAATCATGCATGAATAAAGATGATTTCTTTGCAAAGTGACATGAATGAAGTCTTGTTTAAATAGACATGTATACGTGAAGCAACAGTGGCATTAGTACCTCAGCTCTCTGCCGATGACAAGTCGGTCTTGGGGGAAATTCGACAGAGCTTGTGGCCTGTGGATCGACAAGAAAGGTTGAGTCTGTAGATAGTCGATATTGAAGGGAAATCACACACTGTTCACTCACTGAGCCTGCAGTTCAGATGAGATTAAACAAACATAAGGTCCATGGTATCAAAGTTGGCGCAGGCTACCTATGTGAAGACAACTGCCCATCTCAAGAAAATATGTGTAATTGATTTGAGGGATGTCAGTTGGCCTTTGAAGATATATATATATATATATATACATATATATATATATATATATGTATAATTGATGTCAGTTGTCCTTTGAAGATATATATATATATATATGTATAATTGATGTCAGTTGTTATATATAATTGATGTCAGTTGTCCTTTGAAGATATATATATATATATGTATAATTGATGTCAGTTGTCCTTTGAAGATATATATATGTATGGTTGTCCTTTGAAGATATATATATATATATATATATATATATATATATATATGTATAATTGATGTTGAAAGATGTGAGTTGGTCTACGAAAACATATATATATAGTTGATATTGCTATAACATATACATATATATAGTTGATATTGGACTTTGAAAGATGTCAGAGTTAGCAATATGGATTATTTTGATGTATAGGACGAGACAAACCTGTGCCTGGTCAGCGAAGGTGGCTTCTGATGTCGACGGGATGGCCGAATCAAATAAAGAGGTTTTTTGTAACCTGTAGATAAAAAAGAAGTACTGCTCAGTCTCAACCTCACAACACCGACGACTGCTGAATGGTTTGGAACGATGGAAGTTGTAAATCGGAACCCTAATTTATATTGGGATAGTAGGGTTTGCTGCACAAGTAACTTTCTGATTGAGATTAGAGAATTATAGAGAGAATAAGAGATTTCCCGCCAGATGGCGCTAAATTATTTGGTGATTAAGTCATTGATTGAAGAAATATTACAAATAATCAATCAATTAAAGTGAGAATATATCAAAAGTTTATTTCTATTTGGAGCCTTAAAGTCTTACCGAATCAAGTCAAATATTTGAGGATCCTTACAAATTTAAGGAATTTCTACAAGTTAGGGTATCTTGCAAATTTAAAGAATCCCTACCAATATGGAGAATCCTTGAGAATTTGGGAGTCCCTACAAACGCAGGAATTCTAATAAACTTAAATTCCAATCCAAATTCGTCCATATCAAAAACATAGACTTCAAGCTGCATCTCCGACACGCGGCGACGACATGACTACGACGCATCTTGAAGTGAGGGCATTTGTAGACACATAAAAAATTCAACAAAAATAAAATCGTTAAATTGTCAAACCACATGTGAACCCGATAATTCATATACGTGGCACGTGAGTCAGCAAAATCAAAAAGAATTCGGAAGTACACGTGGCGACGTGTGGGTGGTCGATCAATAACAAAATCGTCAAATCCCGACCGAAAACAAATATTAAATATCAATCGATAATCATACATCAATCAAGTTAAATTGATTATCTGAAATTTAATCAATTTGACGTAATACCTTATCGGTCATAATCAAGTCAATCAATAAATACCGATTGATTTAATTATGTAAATAATTGTAATTAGACCAATCAATCAAAATTGATTGATTTAATTACACCGTTAAGGAAATACGATTAAATGGTGTCTACAAAACATTCCTTACACGAAGAAGCATTGACACTATAAATACCCCCTCTCATATCAAGAGGAGAGCTTCCGACCAGAGAGAGAAAATTGCTCCCGAAAGCTCAGAAATCTCAAAACCTTTCCGAAGAACAACCAAGCTCCTAAATAGCCTGTTCTTCACCAAATCCAAACACTCGTCACGTGATCAATTCTCGTGACTACTTTTCCACCTCAAGAACAAGTGTGTTGTCACCCTTGAGTCAAATCTAAATTTGGAGATAGAATCAGAGGAGTTCACAAAGATTTGTAACCCGTAAATTCATCAATAAAATTATATTATTTTATACACGTGTTGTTTTGTCATTTACGCAGATAAATTCGTGTTTACGGTCTTTGGTCTGCCCTTTGGTTTTTTGGGTGATCTTATCCCTTACCGGGTCGAGAAGGAGATGAAAATCCAAGAGCCAACCAAAAAGCATTGACTTGCATTATTGGTAATCAAGCAATCACTCTCCCAAAGTCTCAAGTCAACATCTTCAGTTCGCTGATTGCCAACCTTTTTCACTTTCATGATTTTCATCACATCCCATTCATTCACTACTTCTGAATCTCCTCAGACCAATCGATCATCTCTTTGTTTCATTGTTTTCATTTTGCCTCTGAATGTTTCTGTCTTCCTTGTTTTGGTTTTACTTCGTGCTTGCATTTGTTGCTCTGCTTCTAAAATTACAAAGCCAGCTCAGAAACACAAAGAAAAATGAAAAATATTTAGTAGTGTGATTCCTGCTTCTGCAAGTGTCATCTGCTTTTTAGCTTGCATCTGTTCCCAGAAAGAACCTTCTTCTGATTTCACTTCTTGCTTCTATTATTTGCTCTACTAAAGAAAACATGAAGGACAAAAAAAATTGTATTGTAAGATTTCTTGTTTCAGAGTTGTAATTGTAGCCTTCCATCTGTGTGTACCACTGTACTTCTTTCTAGATTGAAAAGAAAATTGCATTATCCTCCATTCTAAACCCTTATCCTCCATTACTGCTTGCCTTCATACTTAAGGTTAAATAAGTCGCTGTAAAACCTTTCTGAGTCTTCCTCGGCTTTGAGTCTCAAGTGGGGGTCCAACAGGTAACCACTTTAGTCGGATCTGATATCACAGAATCAGAGCATCTCCCGTCAAATCATTTATCTTGTGTCTTTGTAAATTGGTGTGTGTGGAAGAGATAAAGATCATCACCGTGATCTAAGAAGAACATCAAGACAACGTGCCTGATTGGAGCTGTGAAAAGCAGTTGCATAACAAGGCAGCAAGCCTTGGATCAGAAGGGGTGAGTAAGCCTTGGAGCTCAACCCCAACTCTTGGGTCATACAACTTCAAGCCAAAGGAATTTAAAGAGACTAGCGGCATTCGGCACTTGAGAAGCAAAGTATGTCCTTGTTTCTAACCATTTGATAGTAGTTATTAGCTACATGTACATTAGCTGTAGTTTCTTTCTGTATATTCAATTGCCCTGTTTTTCAATATTCCTGTTTTCTTTTTTGGTTTCATATTCAATATTCCAGTACATTAATTTGCTCTATTTGATTGATATTGTTTTGTATTGAAGTTTTATTGTTTTTGGTTTGGTTAATATATATTCAAAAGGCAGCATGGAGGTTTTGTCTGCAATTGTGTCTGGGGTTGTGACAAAACTTACCGAGTACGCAGTTGCACCAGTTGGACGCCAAGTGGGATATGTGATTCAATACAAAAGCAATCTTCATGATCTAAGGACTAAAGTGCAGAACTTGAAAGACCGCAGGCGACATATCACCGATGTAAGCATGCTGACACAGGAAGTAGATGAGCTCACTGGCGAGGTAGAAACATTCTTGGAGAATGAAGGACGTGCAAACACCAAGTGTTTCCACAGCTTTTGTCCTAATCCGATTCTGATTTATCAGCTAAGCAAGAAAGCAAAAAGATTGTTGCAGAAGATTGATCCCTATGAGATAGCAGAATTCCCCCCACAAGAGATATGTAGTGTACCTGCCCAAGACTACCTGGCTTTTGAATCAAGGATTTCAGTTGTGAAGGAAATCATGAAGGAGCTGAGGAATCCCAATACCAAGAAGATTGGAGTGTGGGGAGTTGGGGGTGTTGGGAAGACCACACTAGCCAAAGAAGTTTACCGACAGGCCAATGAAGGGAAGTTGTTCGATGTTGTTGTTATTATAGTAGATGTGAAAAACTATTCAGGCCCAGAAAGGATTCCGACAGAAAAGTACACTGAAAGGATTCAAAACGAAATTGCTGAAAAGTTAGAAATTAACTTTCGTGAATGTCTGACTGAAAAGGGAAGCGCACGTCATTTATGGGACAAGCTAAAAGAGAGGAAGATTCTACTGATTTTAGATGATGTATGGGAAAGAATTGAATTGGAGGGTGTGGGAATTCCACCGACATGTAATATATTGTTTACATGTAGAAGTCGAGACAGGTTATTCTCTGAGATGGATATAGAAGAGGACTTTTGTCTTGATACTTTGGATGAGGAAGATAGTTGGAGTTTGTTCGAAAAGATGGCTGGTGGTGTGGTTAGAGATGAGGATATACGAGTAAAAGCAAAACTTGTATCGAAGAAGTGTGATGGTTTACCTATTTTAGTTGTCACAGTTGCAAGGACTTTGAGAAATAGTAGCAAATTACATGAGTGGACGGATGCCTTGCGACGGTTGACTGATCTTGACATGTTTGATTCGGAAGAAAAGCCATTGCAAGCTTTGGAGTGGAGTTACCATCAGTTGGGTGGTGAGGATCTCAAGTCGCTGTTCCTGGTTTGTGCAATTCTTACATCGTCAGAGTCGGACAATTTTATAGATCGCGAAGATTGCTTCAAATATAGTATGGGATTGGGTTTGTTTAAAAAAGTAAATACAATGGAAAAAGCACGAGATGCATTTGATACATTGATACAAAAACTTCGGAACCATTGTTTGTTGCTAGAGCATTATGGAGCTGTCATAATGCATGATCTCCTCCGCAGAGTCGCTATTAGGATTGCACGGAGAGACAAACATGCCCTCTTTTGTGAAGGTGAAGAGGAGTTCAGAGCATGGCCAGACAAGGAATTCTTCAAAAAATGCACTATGATTTGTATTAATCGATCGAAAATTCCCAAATTTCCTCAAGTATCCTGGGAATGCAGAGAACTAAAACTGCTGCTACTTGATAAAGTTGATATTGCACATGATTCAGTGGCACTGCCATGCAATTTTTTTGAGGATATGAAAAAACTCCAAGTATTGGATTTATCTGCATTTCATATTCAGTCCCTACCTCCATCTCTTCCGCTACTAACAAAACTCCATACTCTGTGTTTAGATCGGTGTGTTTTGCAAGATATAGCTCTAGTTGGCCAATTAAGAAACTTGGAAATTCTTAGCTTTTGGAAGTCCAAAATTAAACAGTTGCCTAAAGAAATAGATCAATTGACTCATCTAAGATTGTTGGATTTGACTGGTTGCTCAGATCTAGTACTGATACCACCTAATGTCTTATCAAGCTTGAAAAGTCTTGAAGATCTAAGAATGGGAGGAGACAGCTTTAGGCAATGGGAGGCTGAAGGAATCGCTGGTTGCAAAAGAACAAATGCTAGCCTTTCAGAGCTGAAGCAGTTGTCTAAGCTAACCGCTTTAGACATCCATATTCCAGATGCTAGCGTTCTTCCCCCAGGCTTGTTCTTGCACTTGGAAAGATTTCATGTGTTCATTGGTGAAGCATGGGAATTGCTTCCTTTTGATTATAGTTTCAGCACGCTAAATCTCAAGCTAGCAAGAAGCGATCAATTGGACGAAGGTCTTGAGAGGTTGGTGAAGATATCTAAGCATTTGTACTTGGATGTGATGAAAGGTGTCAATAATATTCTTCATCTGTTCAATAATGATGGTTTTCAACATCTGAAGCATCTCCAAATCCAAAACAATGCTGAGATTACACACGTCATCAATCACACCGGCTTCCAGAACTTACAATCTTTGACATTGATGAATCTACCAAAGCTTGTTAGCTTCTCCTCAACGACGGATGAGCAATTGAAGACTGATGGAGAGTACAATGAAATCATTTTGCAGAATGAGATCGGGAGTCCTGTGCAACTTTCCAAGAATGGACAGGTATTGCTCGATTTTGACTTCCTTTACTTTGTAGCATTAGGATTGATTGTTTCCTGACCAATGTGACCATTGTTTAATTATGAGCAGAAATGCTATTGTTATTTTCTTCGCTTTATTTTCATTTTTGTCTAGTCAAGAAAGAGATGCATACTCTCCAAGCATTTAAGAATATATATATTTTGAAGCATGATTTCTTTCAATTTAGTTTTTCTTGTCAAAGACTCGGAGAGAATTCGACACACCATAGAGACTTAATTGGCAGAATGACAGTAATTTGTCATTATCTCGCTGGGTGATAGCTAATGATTCAATATGTTAAATCATTTCCTAATATATTAAGTATGTCTACCGCAGATTGTGATGCCAAACTTAACATCCTTGACAGTGCATCAATGTGATGGTTTAAGGGTCTTGTTATCTTATTCCATGGCCAGAAGTCTTGTGCAACTCAAACATCTTGAGGTACAAAATTGTCAACTAATGGAAGAGATTGTATCAACAAAAGAATGCGGTGAAGAAAATACATATAACATCTTTTGTAAGCTGAACCATTTGAAACTTCTACATCTACCAAAACTCACCAGATTCTGCATGGGAAGCTATATTGAATTTCCGTCCTTAGAGATATTGCATGTAGAAGATTGTAGTAAACTGGAGACTTTCATCTTTGATCCTGCTTTGATCGTAAGAGAAGAAGCTGGTTCAAAGGATAATCTTGAGACACCTGGACCATTTGTTCTGTTTGATGAAAAGGTGAATGATTTACATCTCATTTCTCTTTGTTTTTTGAATTTAATACAATTCTGGTTATTCTACTTGTGGCTTTGATGTCACTATTTAAATTTGGTGCGAAAGAGTAGTTGAGATAAGTTATGACAAAGATGAGACGTTGAGTTTTAAGAGGAATTGTTGGGAGAAGAAGTTTGGGCCAAATTAATTGGAAGCAGGACGCTAAATTTGAAAGAGGAAATGAAACAAAGGAGGAAGATGGAGCTGCTTCACTTCTACCTTAGTTTATTAACTAGTTTCCACTAACATTTCTTGCAATTACAAGATTTCATTCTCATGAACACACACACACTGCCTTACAACACCACTGGTAAAAATGAAAGTTTTATTTTTATTTTTTTATTTTACAAGTTCTTATTAACACCATATATGTGCAGGTTGGATTTCCAAGTTTGGAGAGATTGGTCATCTATGACGTTCCCAAGTTGATAACTATATGGCACAACCAACTGTCCCAGGACTCCTTTTGCAGACTCAGAACAGTTCTCGTACGAAAATGCCACAATCTAATACACATCTTTGGTGCTAGTATTATGACAAGATTGAATGCTCTGTACATCTTAATTATTGGTGAATGCAAGTCAATACAAGTGGTATTTCAACTTGGAGGCCTCAACGTGGAAAGAAATGATGTCGACCCATCAACTACTGATCAGTTTTGTCCAAATCTCGATTTCATACGAATAGTATCATGCGAGAGTTTGAAGAATATATTTCCGGTATTAGTGGCCAAGTGTCTTAAGCAACTAAGGAGGCTGGAAGTGTTAAGGTGTGATGGAGTGGAGGCAATTGTTGCAATGGAAGGACAAGAAGAAACTACGCTTCACTTTGTGTTCCCGAAAGCAAAAACTGTGTGGTTCTATTGGCTGCCCCAAATTAGGCGTTTCTATAACGGGAGGCACACTTCCAAGTGGCCGTTACTCGAAGATTTAAGGGTGATTGGATGCGAAAATGTGGGTTTATTTGCCTCATTTTCAAGATTTCAGGAAAACCTCGGGTCTACACGGCCTTTATTCCTGATTGAGAAGGTAACTGCATTTGATAATAAATTTTCTAATATACACGATCTTTTCTTTATTAGAATAATATTTTTCTTGAAAATAGATGAATAAATAAAATCTGATTTTACATATTTTGCACATATAAGTCTATCATGTACGTGTGCATGTTCTCCACTTGTTTGATTATAATTGCTCGGAAATGAGTCTTCCATTATAGAAACATTTGATCCAAAGGAATAAACTATAATATATTATCATAGTAAAGAACCTGATTATTTGCCTTGAAAAAAAGTTCATTTGAGAATAAAAGCATCACTTAGTATGTATAATTCATTTTAGGACTCGAAGTTATTTGCAACCTATTAGTTTATTGGAGTGTATGTAATAATATGTTTACTTGTTCAGGATTCATTCCCCAAATTGGAAAATTTGACTTCGGAAGACATGGAGATTTGGGATGGCCCACTCCCACCGGAGTTGTTTACCAAGTTCAAGCATCTTGTCATTGCTTTTCCGCTCTCGTCATCTTTTGGTTTTAGATTTATTCTAAAATTACATAACCTTGAAACTCTTATAGTGAATCTAGCTCCTTTCACTGAGATATTTGTCAACCATAGTAGTGGGGAAATACATGCAGATGGGATCCAACTCCGACGTCTAAGAAAATTGAAGCTTTCAGGAATGCCCATGCTGATGCATCTGGGAGTGGAATACTCCCAACCAGTGGTTATTCCAAATTTAGAAATGTTAGAGGTGGAGGATTGTGTTAGACTCCAGAACCTGAATTCACCAGCAACATCCTTTCAGAATCTCACAACTCTGAAGGTATCTGGTTGTCATGGCCTGCAATATTTGATAACTAGCTCGATTGCCCGGAGCCTAATACAAATCAGACACTTGGAAGTTAAAGATTGTGAAAAACTAATGGAAATAGTGGGAAGCAGCAGCGAAGACGAGGCTGCGAATGAGATTGCTTTTAACTGGTTGGAGCATTTGGAACTTTCAGGATTGCCCAGTTTGCAATGTTTTTTCTCGGGAAATTGCATTTCACAGACTGCAAAAGAAATTGATGAGAGGGAGTGGCCTGGAACTACTGTACCATGCTTTCTTTTTAACGAAAAGGTTTTCACTCACTTAATACGTCTTGGTTGTCTCACTTGTCTGTGACAATTAATATATATATATTGTGAGTGACCAGTGTTACTTGTCTATTGAACAGGTGGGGTTTCCAAGCTTGGAGAGATTGGGCATTTATGACATTCCCAAGTTGACAACAATATGGCACAGCCAACTTTCTCAGGACTCATTTTGCAAAGTTAGAAAAGTTGACGTACAAAGATGCCAGAATCTAATAAATATCTTTTGGGCTACTAGTCTAGGAAGGTTGAATGCTCTTGAGACTCTGATACTAAAACAGTGCAGGTCGCTACAACTAGTATTTGAACACGGAGGAACCACTGCTAAAGAAGATGACGATAAATCAATCATTCTGTCCAAATTGCCTGCAGCATGCTGTCAGAATTTGGTTTCGGTGGAAATAGATTCCTGTGAGAGTTTGAGAAATATCTTTCCAGCCTCAGTAGCCAAAGGTCTTCCGCAGCTGAGGAAGCTGTCAGTAGTGAAATGTGATAGCGTGGAAGAAATTGTTGCCATGGAAGGAGCAGGAATGGCTACACCTGAGTTTGTTTTCCAAAACGCAACGTCTGTTGAGTTTCATCATCTACCCCGACTTGCAAGCTTTTATCCAGGGATGCATGCTTCCTTGTGGCCTCTACTGGAGGACTTGAAAGTGATCTTCTGTGATAATGTGGAGGTCTTTGCACTGGACTTTGCAGGAAATCAGGTTAAACCTGAGTTGGGCCTGGTTGCCACACCGACTAAACAACCTTTGTTTCTAATCCAAAAGGTAACCTTACTACTTCTATCTTGTTTTTCTTTGAAATTTTGAATTGCAGCTCGAAACTAAATATATATACACGGAATTTCTCTTGTTCATGTTGATCATATTCAGGGTTCGTTCTCCAACTTGAAATTATTACACATTTACGCAATGGTTAGTACAATCCAGAACTGGTGGAGTCTACTCCCAGTAGATTTATTCAGCAAACTAAAATCTCTTGGCTCTCAATCTGGTGTGTATGAATCTGGTTTCCTTGTGAATTTACCTTATCTTGAAGAGCTTGTGCTTTATGGTTTTGAGAAAGAAGTATTTGTCCATCAAGGAAATAGTATTGGGGAAATCCAGGCAGCTGGAACACTGCTCCCGCACTTAAAAAGGTTGACTCTAAATACTATGCCCGAGCTGATGCATCTAGTGCAGGACAACTCCCCACCAGTTATTCCAAATTTGGAGATTTTACATGTGTTGCAGTGTGAGAAATTAAAGAATCTACGGTCATCCGCAATATCTTTTCAAAATCTACAATCTTTGCAAGTAAATGATTGTCACGGACTGGAATATCTGGTTACTTGGTCGATGGCCCATAGCTTAACGCAACTCATACATCTTGATGTTAAAAATTCTCGAGGAATGATAGAGATAGTGGCAAATAGCAATCAACATGATGATGCAGTAATTGAGATTACATTCCTGAGATTAAGACGTTTGGAACTTTCTGGTCTGCCAAGTCTGCAAGGTTTTTGCTCTGCAAATTGCATTGTGAGGCTCCCCATCTTGGAAACTTTGACCGTTACTGACTGCCTGATCGAGTTGAAGATGTCCCATGATAAGGTACTACTGAGCAATTCAAAATTGGAAAGATTGAAGTTAATAGAGGAAGAGGTAAAAGATCATGACAAACCGGTAAGTTTAAATTTTGGTTTTTCCAAATTCATCCTAAACCAGGACAAACTATCCACTCTACCACAATGAGACCTACTAATTTATTTCGGTTGTATTCCTTTTTTTCCTCTTCTCTGCAGGAAGGGTCGGGTACGAAATGAAAATTGAAATCATGCCACATAAAATGGTGCACCTGTTTGACTCGAAAGCAGAAAGAGTGGAAATAACAGAGGAACAAGAATGGGATGATGATGGTGATTGATGAAATTGTAAGTTTCATTATATTGCCAAACAGATTTTGATCTCATTTCCAGGCATGCATTCATCTAAATATTTCCATTTCATGAATGGTACACAATGCATCACAATATGGACATTGTCCATTTTATTCTTTGTAATATATGCTGAACTTGTTGCAACTTTAAATGTGCTTCTTTCTGCTTAAGGCACAATTTTGAACTAGACTATTACTGAAGGAAGAGATTGTCAATCACAACTCACAAGTCTACAGCTGGTGTTTCGCAATCAAAATCTTTCTCCAGGTTTGAACGTGGTTTCCTTTTTATACATTGTGTGGTTCTATAATGGGCAGCTAAGTAACTACTGCTTCTATCTCCCTAGCTTATTTTTGCAGAAAAGTACAAAGAAGCTCTTGATTGGTGCTAAGTGCTAACATTGCCTCAACTGGTTCTTGTTATTGCTATTCTCCTGAAAAGTTAAATGTAAGATATTGCATGCTAACTAGATAAAAGTTTTAACTCTCTTTCAGAAAGATGTGATACTGATGCAGGTGCATTGTATATATCTTGGTGTTGCAGTGTGCAAATCCAGTGTAACTAAAGCCGGTTCTTCATAATGAGGTACAATTTGTGTATAACCACTACATTGGATCCTCCAACATTTTGATGTTCTCCACATCCGATGGAAAATTCAGTCAGGTTATTCTTCCTCATGCCTTTAACATAGATGAAAAATTGATCTAGAATAACTCATACACCGATTTTTGGTTCATAGAATGATGTCAAATCATCAAGAATTACTTGAACATAATGTCTCAACCTTATTTTGTAGTAATTCACCAGTGGTAACCGAAGATTTGAAGATGCAAGTGGGAGATCGATGGAAGATGGTATTAACCAAACTGGTAATTCTGTTTCATTTCAACCAATTTTAAAGGCTATATTAGTGTTTTACTGTAGCTGAGAACTGAACATCCAGTTTTGCTCAATGACAGGTTCACAAGATTGAAGAATTCAGGAGTGACCCTTCACATGATGTATCCCCCCGTATGTTGCAGCAACTCACTAGTTGTACCAAACACTGGGAGATGATACTATTCGCAAGTCTAGCAACCCCTCTTCATTTCCAACCAGTTTTCGTCAATCAATGTTAGTGTGCAACTGGAAATTTGAATTCCATTGTTGCTGAATAAGAGACTACAAGATTGATTGGGGATACAATCTGGTTCCTTGACCCACTGAGACACAGCTCCATCAGTTGCTGCAAAAGATTATAATTTTTATTTGACAACATGTCAGATTGAGTAGCACAAAGTCCATGATTTGGTGCGCTCAAACCAATCTGGGTGCAGATTGACCGAGTTGATTGATCAAATTTAGCTTGTAGCCTTCAAAGTCCATTATATGGTTTATAATGATTTGTGAAACCTAATATAGCTGAACGCATGGATTTCTGCAAGTTGACTATAAACTGATGAGCAATATTGAGAACTTTTGAACAGTGTTTGGGTTTCGTGACGTTCGATCTTGAAGGAAAACTGCATCATATATAAATGCTTTCCAGGACTCGTTTATCCCTTCACATGATCATCTCCTATCAGGGGTGATGCTTACAATATCACATATATGTTAACCTGCCTAGCCTTGATTACTTCGTTCCCTAATATGTCTGGTATAAAACATCAAGTACACAGGTACCTCCTATCGTGCCATGAAAAATCGTCTCACATTTTTTCCTGCTCCCAGGATATTAGAAAATATGAACTCAGAAGATCCTTCGGCATTTGAGGTGCAGTTACCTCTTTGGCAATGCTGTTCTCACCACACCTTCCTTAGTTGTGTTCCTTGTTGAGGTCAAAAGAAATGGATTTCTGATATTGCAGCAAAACCTTTCCCTGCTGATCTATTCTTTGAGGTCCATGTCATGAGAAACTGAAGATTGTACATCTCTGAAAGCAATGCAACAGAGATTAATCCATGAAACATTAACCATCAGCAAATTCAATCTAATATTATGAAACAATTTATAACTTCATTCCAGACATAACATCAGAATTTTCAGATTCATATTACTCTTTATAAGGCAGGCCAATAAGAAAGTAAGCAACCAATCCAGATATGCAGAAAACAGTTTCTCATTTTCATGTTGTTTTGTTACCACACCCGGCTGACTACCAAGTACGAGTTCTCGAATATTATGATCAGAAATTATAAGGTATCATACTTGAGGTAGGACCTAATCTCTTTGTGACTCCTCTGTACACCAGACATGTTAACAATTCTATGGAGGTTGGAAGGTAAGGTGACAAGGAAGGAGAAATAGTCCAAATAATATTCATCTCAATAAGGGCAGACAGAATTATTAATTCAAATCATTTCCTACTGAGAAAGTTTTACTTTGTCCTGCAAAATTAATTAAACAGAAATCCAAAATTGAATCAAACTGAATTCTTTTCCAATAAAAATTCTGGCTTGACCTATCTAAGACTAATGAAACATCTCTCGCTTCATCTCCCCCAGATCCTTTACCACCACCCCCTTTGGATGTTCTTCACACTTCATATTTCCCAGTGAGTTGAAATGTACCTCAACTTTATATGGGAACTTGTGTAGGTCACAAACTAGCTGAAAAAGTTCCTTGTTCAAACAGATGTCATGGGAATGACCATCAATAACAGAAAGAGCTTCAATTGCACCAAGAATTACATCAAGAATTGGGTACCTGGAATTGTAGATAAATGAATATCAATCTAATCATACTCAACAATTTTTCAGATAACTTAAGACGTAATAAAAATTAGAGAAAATGTACATTTACTACAAAATTTGACACTTTACTTTCAATTCTAACATTTTTTAAAAATATTGACTATTTGAACTTTCAAAAGAGAATTTATGTCTATTAAGTCTAAACTCTTAAAACACCCTTAAAAACCTATATTATTTTAGTATCATTATACTCTCACTCTTTAAACATGGTTAGAAAGAGAAACTGAAATAGAGAAAATGTTTGACCGAAACCTCAACTACTCCGATCATGGGTCGTCGGACTCCGGTCACCAGAATCTCATCAGACTTGTTAAAACGTCACCAAAATTTCATCTGACATTGCCGCAACCAAATCAAGTTTTCATTGGAAGTTCTACTAAGGGTAGTATACTTTATAAGAGAATTTATTAGGAGTAGTATCTGTTAGATCCAAAAGTAAAAAGCCCATTTATGGAAAAGCAAGTGGACCGATGCCTGCGGTCAAGGAGGTCAGAGGACACTTAGAGAGTCAAAAGCGCTCGCGAGGAGCACAGTAATGAAGCACGCTCGCGAAGGGAGATAGTTTGCTCGCTGAGGGAAACACGCTCGCGAAACAGGGTGTTTGTTAGCAAAATACGTTCGCAGGTGGAAAAGCGTTCGCGAGAGTATTTAAGAAACGGAGCACGTGGTTACAAGATGTTAAGTTACCAACAGAATAGTGTTGGGCTTATAGGATTGGGCTTTAAGAGTTTGTCTTGCACTACAAGAAGGATTATTTGAAGCCATGCCTTGATTCGCAAGTAAATATCTACCCTAGTGTTCACTATATAAAGGGGTTGAGATACAAGAGAAAAGAACAACGACATCTATCAACAAACAGACAACAACTTTGCCACGCGAAAGTCTTCAAGCCTCTCCGGAGCAACCAAGCCTGATCCGTCAGCAACCGTAGCCTGATCCGTCAAGCTACACAAGGGACTTAATCCGTTAAGTCTGACAGGTTTCAATCCGTTGAAATCTTTCCACTCCCCTGTTCAATCCGTTGAGCAGTTTTACTCCCGCAACCAGTTCTGGAGAATCCGTTCGCCAGTCCATATCCTGCATATCTTGATACCCGCTGCTTAGTTTCTTTGCATACTAAGTAAGATTCGGCCATCCGCAAAGGTTGGAGAAAAATCCTAGAGAGACTTTTCCCTTGTAGGTCTAAAGAGAGAACCCAGCACAGAGGAAGAAGATCGGCGTCTGTCACGGTCGCTGTGAGAAGAAGTCAGAAGAGGGACGCGAGCAGCATCCAACTTCAAGGTTGTACCTGACCCAAAGGTACTGGCACGCCTAGCACAAGTTTACAAGCCGGTTGTTTGAAGGACTGCAAATTCTACACCAAACATCTGGCACGCCTAGCACAAGTTTACAAGCCAGTTGTTTGAAGGACTGCAAATTCTACACCAAACATCTGGCACGCCCAGTGGGACAGTGTCAAGATTACAGGCTTCGGCGAATATCAAAAGGAGTATCCTTCTTGTTCTAAACCGGAACACGTAATCGCAAAGCCGCATAACTCGGCTTATTGTAGGAGGCTATCTACAGAACAAGCCATTAGCAAGTTTGGTGCTATGACTAAAGAAGGTCAGTCACAAAACCTTGCTGAGCAAGTAGGAGCGTTGAGCTCCTCATTGGATAACCTGACAAAAGGTTTTCAAGAGGTCCGCGATCGAGCCCGGCAGCAGGACAAGAAGGCCGAGATTCAGGACCTAAGGTATACAGACCTAGCAACTAAGATGGACGAAAATCAGCAAGCGCTGAACAAGAGGATGGATATGTTCATGGAGACTTTAAATGTCATGAGAACTGAACAGCTTATCCGCCAACATCCTCCAGAAGAAGAGTTGCTAGAAGAGGTAGATCACCAGGTGGATAGAAGAACCGTGCACCGAGAGGGTTTTGGCCCACTTCGCGTGGGTGATGACCAATTAGCGGTGCACAATAATCAGAACCCTGGAGGAGCTAGAGGACGACAGAGAGCTCCAAGGCAACAACCACGTCGTTCGCCTACGCCTATTCAGAGGAGACCTCAGCTGGACTGGGATGCAGTCCAGAATATGATACAGGAAGTAATAAGGGCAACTCCCATTGTTGCTGCTGTAAACACTGCGTACGCGCATCCGTATCCGGAATGGGTGGCTGAGAGCCCATGGCCAGAACATTATCGACAGATAAGACTCACTTCATTCTCAGGAGAGGGGTCTGAAGATGCAGCCACCCACATTGCAAGGTTCACAGGCGAGTGTGGACCATATGGCACAGATACTGTTTTTAAGTTACGCACGTTCGGGGCTTCATTGTCAGGGTCAGCACTGACATGGTATACCAAGTTGATACCAAGATCAGTTCCTGATTGGAACGTGATGGAGACCATGTTTAGAACCACATTTGGAACTGTGGAGCCGGAGGTTGACTTGTCCTCTTTGACAGCTATGTATCAGCAACCTATGGAGTCATCTGTAGAGTTCCTTAAGAGGTTTAAAGTTCAGCAAGCCAAGTGCAAAACTCCAATCCCAGAGCCTGACCTGATCAAAATTGCAATCCGAGGGTTGGAGAAGAGGCAGAGAGCAAAACACCACGATGGAGTGTTCTCTAGCATGGCTGACCTAATGAACAGGGTTGGCAGTTACCAGTACTTCCTGAATGAGCTAGACGAGGAAGCCAACAATTCCAGGAACAATTTGGCTCTCATCCCAGGAACGCTGAGACCCAGAATGCCTCCAGCAAGGCACAAGACTGTGGGGGCGATATATTCCCACATGGATCCTTATTACTCGGCTCCACAAGCCATGCCCTATACAGACCCATACATGATGGGATATGAGGAAGAAGTGGCAGCAGTGGAACTAGCTGGTAGGCAGCCTATCAAGTCCCAGGTGTTAAAGATGTCCAAGGAGCCAGTAAAGATTTCGTTCGCCGCGTTTGCCAAGCCGGAGTACGAATCTTATACATATAATGCACACAAGGCACTGGAGATTTTAGAGGATTTGACGGCATTGGGGAAGGTGAGGAATGACTTTGGACCTCCCCCTACCCAGGAGCAGCTTAAGGGAAAGAAGTACTGCAGGTTCCATAATCTTTGGAACCATAATACATCAGAGTGCATTCGCTTGAAGGACACTATCCAGACTTGGATCAACGAGGGAAAGCTTGGAGCGAATGAAGAAAAGACTGCAGCTTGGGTGGACATCGATCCTTTCCCCACAATCAATATGGTTGACTTAGTGCCGTGTGAGGGAAAGAAGGAGAAGCCAATGCAAGCAAGACCAAAGTTCAAAGAGTACACCTATGATGCTGGTAGGGCTCATGTTATCTTGAACAAGCTGATCATGGCCAACGAGGTGGCCATCCCATGGGGAGTCTACCCCCCAGAAGAAGCAATAGCTGGTAAGACCTATTGTAAATTTCATAACTTGTGGACTCACAAGACTTCTCAGTGCATGCAGCTCAAAGATCAGATACAACAGTGGGTCAATGAGGGGTCAATCACTTTTTGTGATCCAGCAGTAGCGGATATGGCTGTAGTTGATTTGGTTCGGGGTAACGGAAAACTGACGCTTGACCTGAGTACTATAGAGGGAGAAACTGAAGTAGTCCAGCGGAAGGAATCAAGAGCAGGCGCATCAGCAGTCATGTTGTGTGCTAGGTGCAAAACTGAATGTGGCATTGCTAAAGAGCCACAACACGAGCAGAGGAGCGCTGTTACTACACCCCCTGAAGCGTATCAGCCATACAGTCCAAAGCGGTTGAGAAGATCAGCAAGTCCTAGTCAGAGGGATTCTAACCTCTACCTTCGTTTGCGCCAGGCAAGAATGGAGGGGAAGAAGCCAATGGTCTACCCGCAGGATGCAGTGACTAAACCTTACATACCACCAGCTTCCCGGAATATACTCAAGGACAACGTCTGGATGGTCAGAGAAAGAGGAAAGGTGGTAGAAGCTACGCCTACTCAGACTAGGAACGTGCAGCGAAGATATGACAAGACCAAGAGGCTTTTGGAAGCGTTGGATAAAGGTTTGGTCAACCCAGACCAAATCAGAGAGACTCCAAAACAGCTAAGGCGAAAGCTGGATTTATTGTCAGCTAGACCTTATTGTCCTGTCAGAAACGTTCGCGATATCCCCGAGACTCCTACCACAAAACATAGCGGACAGAAGAGAGTCTCACGAGAAGAAAGTAGCGGCGAACGAAAGTCTGTATGGTCAAGGGTTGGCGTCGACAAAAGTCAACATACGCGGGAATCAGTCTGGTCGCGTGTAGGTCAAAAGGTGGTGGGTGAAATATCTACTTCCACCTCTAATAAGACACCTGAGACGTCTCTGGCAAAAAGGGTTAGGATCTCAGAAGGTCCTAAGAACGAAGACAGGAGGGAGACGTCGAAAACAAAGTGCGAATGGAGACCAAAAGCGGTTCAGCGTTAAGAGCAGGGGTCTCGAGAAACAGATAAGGCTGAACCTATTACTGAGGTTGAGCAGCAGAAACCTGTTCCAGAGGTTTCTTTAGTAAAGCAGATGGCTGAAGCATTTGCCCGTGCAGAAGAGGAATCAGAAGTCGGTACGCCTCGCGTTACAGAAGACGATATGGAGGAAGACGAAGAAGGAACCGGGGGCATGGACGGAAGTTTGCCATGCAGCATGCTTTACGTGGAAAACGAGCATGGTGAAATGATCACAGACCAGTCTGAATCTGCTCAGGTTTACGTGACAACCGAAGCTGTGATACCAGCCCTAGAGACAAACACTTATTGCAATATGGTGTATGTCTTACCTTCTATGTACGCATTGGATGAGCCAATTTCGTCTGAAGTTTTCCTCAACATGTCAGCAGATGAGACTGGAGCGGAATCATCTATTCGCGGAGAAGAACTTGCCGCGAATGAAGATAAAGAAGACAAAGGCTCTGAGCTACGAAAGAAATATGTTTTGTTCTCCAAGCCCACATTCGCCATGAGGCAACATTTGCGACCATTGTACGTGTCTGCTGACATGATGGACAAAAGGGTCAATAAGATATTGGTGGATACAGGGGCTGCCGTAAGTGTGCTCACCGTACAGACTATGAATTACCTTCAGATTCCAAAGGAGAAGATTCTAGAAAGCAAGATGAAGGTGAAAAGTTTTGCCGGTAACATAGCTTAGACACTCGGTGTGGTGATACTAAAAATTAGGGTTGGTCCATCAGAGATGTATCAGACCTTCTTCGTGGCTGAGTGCACAGCTCCTTATACTATGATCCTGGGCAGAGACTGGCTTCATCAAGCTGGTTGTGTTCCATCGTCTCTCCATCAAGAGCTTGCTATCTGGAACCCAGAGACTGATGAGTCTGAAATAATCAAGGCCGATCCTAGACCGTTTTCAGTAGCAGCTTGCTTTGTTGATGCAAGCTATTACAGTGAGGATATGAGGCCTTTGAAAATCAGTGGTGTTACAAAGAAAGGACATCCATATGGGGTGACCTCCACTGAGCTTACACAATGGGGATTGGCGCAGCTTCAAACAGACGCCAGTAGACCAATCTCCATGATTTTACCCCAAAACAATCAATGAAGCCACAACTCAGCAAGGAGGAGTTGGAAGCCTACGCTTCCCTGCACCAGAGATTATCTATTTTTAGGCAGGAGCAAGAGGCTTACCAACAGGTGGCAGCAGTAGAATGCATTAACGACGATGTTTTGGAATATGACAGAGAGGAGGAGGAGATTATCCAGGCAGCTCCGGCAGCCTTGGATGATACTCCACCTAAGGTCAAGGATCCAGTAGAAAAAAGTCAACCTAGGGACCCCAGAGGAACCAATGGAGGTTGGCATAAGTGTGTATTTAGAACCTGAACAAAAACAGAAGCTCATTGAGCTACTTCATGAATACAAGGATTGCTTCGCAGAGAAATACGAAGACATGCTTGGATTAGCACCAGAGTTAGTTTGTCACAAACTACCAATCATGGATGGTTATAGGCCAGTCAGGTAAGAACCTAGGCGAATGCATGCCGATACAGCGGCTTCGGTAAAAGAAGAGGTGGAAAAAATGCTTAAGTCTGGAATTATTCGACCTGCCAAGTATGCCAAATGGTTATCTAACATAGTGCCAGTCAGAAAGAAGAATGGTAAGATGAGGGTGTGCGTGGATTATAGAAACTTAAACACAGCCACACCTAAGGACGTGTATCCTATGCCAATGGCAGACATGTTAGTTGATGCAGTAGCAGGGCATGAGCTGTTGTCATTCATGGATGGAACCGCAGGATATCACCAGATTCCTGTGGAGGAAGAAGACAAGCACAAGACGGCCTTTAGGTGTCCAGGCTTTACAGGAGCATTCGAGTATCAAGTCATGCCTTTTGGGCTTAAGAATGCTGGTGCCACATATCAAAGGGCAATGAACCTTATCTTCCATGACATACTGGGAAAGATATTGGAGGTTTATATTGATGATGTGGTAGTGAAGTCCAAGATTAAGGCAGACCAGATAGAGGATCTACGAAAGGTCTTCATAAGGATGCGAAAACATAAACTCAGGATGAACCCAGCTAAATGTGTCTTTGGGGTTCAGTCAGGCGATTTCCTAGGGTTTGTGGTTCATCAGCGTGGCATCGAGATTCCAGCGGACAAAGTCAAGTCGGTAATAGAAGCTCCAGCTCCAACTAACAAGAAGGAATTACAGCAGTTATTGGGTAAGATTAACTTCTTGCGCAGATTCATCTCGAACTCGGCAGGAAAAGTTCAACCCTTTACGTCACTGTTAAAGTTGAGGGCAGATACGGAATTTCGTTGGGAAGCGAGTCATCAGGAAGCATTTGACAGGATAAAACAGTATCTAACTTCACCGCCAGTTTTGATGCCTCCACGGCCTGGTCACCCTTTGAAACTCTACATTTCAGCTTGTGAAACGTCCATTGCTGCGCTTTTAGCACAAGATGAGCGCCCAGATAACAATAAAGTGGTTGAGCATGCTGTGTATTACCTTAGCAGGACGTTGATAGATGCAGAAACCAGATATAGTGACATGGAACGGTTGTGCCTCGCATTGTATTTTGCCGGTTGCAAGTTACGTCATTATATGTTATCTTTCACAACGGTAGTGGTGGCACAGACAGACTTGGTGAAGTACATGTTGACCAGACCTATTCTCAGGGGTCGTATTCGCAAATGGGTGTTAGCTTTGTCTGAGTTCTCACTACAATATACACCTCTGAAGGCACAAACCGGACAGGCAGTTTCGGATTTCTTGCTTCATCATCCAGTGGAACAAGATTTACAGTACAGAGAGTTAGACGTGGTGGCCATTCTAATGCAGCCTTGGGAGTTGTATTTTGATGGAAGCAGCACTGAAAGTTTGTCTGGCGCTGGGATATCTTTGGTAAGTCCTCTGGGGGTTCGTCATGCGTATTCTTTTCAACTAGAGTGGAAATGTACCAACAATCAGGCTGAATATCAGGCACTCATAATCGGATTGGAAATGTTGCTCGCAATGGGGGCAACAGTGGTAAGTGTGTTCGGCGACTCTTTGCTGGTGATCAATCAGCTTAAGGGATTATATAGGTGTACAACCTTCACTTTGGTTCCATTTTGGGAAAGGGCTACAGAGCTGCTGGAGCAATTCAGTGATGTCACTCTAGATTACATCCCAAGGGCACACAACTTTGCGGCGAATGAGTTGGCACAAATTGCCACTGGCTTAACTTTGACTGATGGAGTCTGCGAGCGGATTTTGAAAGTTGAAAGGAGAACGTTACCTTCTTTCATGGCTCGGAGGGTAGACGCGGATGAATGGTATGTTGCTACAGTAGAGGCTATTGATACAGATTGGCGTCAACCACTCATTGACTACTTGGATAATCCATCTACTCCAGTAGATAGACAAATCAGATACTTTGCCACTAACTATGTGTTACGAGGTGGCGAACTCCTACGCAGAGGAGAGGATGGAGTTGATCTTAGGTGTATCTTTGGAAAGGAAGCCAAGCGAGTGATGAGGGAGGTACATTTAGGAGTTTGTGGTTCACATCAGGCTGGACCAAAGATGAGGTGGCTTATCCGTCGTTATGGTTACTTTTGGCCTTCGATCTTAAAAGATTGCATTGCCTTTGCTCAAGGATGTCAGGAGTGTCAAGCGCATGGACCAGTGCAGCATGTTCCAGATGTGCCCATGCAACCCATTATTAAGCCATGGCCGGCAAGAGGATGGGCGTTGGATTTCATAGGAATTATTCATCCAGCTTCGTCTCAACAGCATAAATTTATCTTGTTGGCAACAGATTATTTCACAAAGTGGGTGGAGGCCGTACCCTTAAAGGATGCATCTGCTCGTGCAGTTTGAAGCTTCATCTTCAGCAATATCATTAGCAGATATGGCATTCCAGAGTGTTTGGTAGCAGACAGGGGGGCAGCATTTCTAGCAAAGGAAACTGAAGACTTCATCACAGACTATGGGATTAAGTTTCTACATTCCACACCATATTAGCAAAGGAAACTGAAGACTTCATCGCAGATTATGGGATTAGGTTTCTCCACTCTACACCGTATTACGCTCAAGCGAATGGCCAAGCTGAGGCTAGCAACAAAGTCATAATCAATATCCTACGAAAGATGTTGATTGATAATCCTAGAGATTGGCATAATGAGCTTGATCATACTCTGTGGGCGTATCGAACATCTAAGCGGTCACCTACAGGAACCACACCCTATGCCTTGATGTTTGGACATGATGCAGTTTTACCTATGGAGATAAGTGTCAATTCTTTAAGGGTTCGCGAGCAACATCAGTTAGTAGGGGAGGATTATGTTCAAGCCATGTTTCAAGAGCATGAACAGCTGGATACTACTCGTTTGGAAGCCTTAGATCATATAATGGTTGAGAAGCAACGAGTTGCTCGCGCATATGATGCCAGGACACGTGGTAGAAGTTTTGGAGTTGGCGACTTAGTTTGGAAAGCAGTACTTCCCTTTGGCGAACATGTTCGCGGCAAGGGTAAGTGGTCTCCTACGTGGCAGGGGCCTTTTGTGATTGACCAGATCGTGGGTAAAGGTGCTTACTATTTGCGAGATTTGGATGGAGAAGTCCATAATAACCCTATTAATGGGAGGCATCTGAAACAGTATTTTCCAAGTGTTTGGGCTTCTGACGATCCTTTACCGCCACAGACCACAGAACAGCCTGTTTCCCAGCAAGGGGGGCAGAGTTTAGAGCCTTAGGGTTTCGTTCGTAGAACCGGGGTCTTGTCAGTTTCATTCAGGTTGCTCAACGCTTAACCTGTTTGAGGTTGTGGTTTTTTGTGCACCTGATAAAACTGGGGGGCACCATAGTTATACAGAAACCAATTAACGTGGTTTTTTCAAATTTTTCGAGATTTTCGACATTTTTGGGAAAGAACAAGTTGTGTTTTCAAGCCCTGATTTATTTTTGAACCAACACCTGTGGTTTACACATTGATATAAACAATTTATGTTTATTGATTCATACATACATTTCAACGAATACAGTGTTGAACAAGAACTGACTGCAACAAGTACAGTGTTGAACAAGAACAGAGCTGTTTGAAGAAAAATCTATTACAACTCTTTTTATGAAGTCTCTCCTCAAACTTTCAAAGTTTTGGTTTCATCCTCCACCTTGCGCGGCCAGCATGTTGAAAGTGAGCCGACGGTGGTGTAGTTGGAGTGACTTGAGCAGACCTGACACGAAAAAGGCTCGACGGAGGAATCCTGTCGGCACAGAAGCCTTCTTCGGTCCCATATTAGAAGTCAATCCCCTCACCAAGCGGAATTTGGTTCCAGTGGTGCAGTTTGAAGATACTTCTGAGACAGGCGTATCAGATCTTATACCTGAGCGTAGCTTGTGAAGTCTACCCAGGATTTGAGGTTTGGTTGTGAAGCCTAAGGGATGGGAAGGCTGAAGAAAGAGGTCTGGAGGAACTGCTTTGAGATTGAAAGGAGAATTCATGTTCTTGGTTGCTGAAGGTGATGAA
The DNA here is from genome assembly GCA_951800085.1 of Comarum palustre. Classification (NCBI taxonomy): domain Eukaryota; kingdom Viridiplantae; phylum Streptophyta; class Magnoliopsida; order Rosales; family Rosaceae; genus Comarum; species Comarum palustre. The sequence continues at coordinate 22,730,505 of OX637573.1, forward strand.
AAGAGTTGATCACTATTTATAGGCGAAACGCTAGGTTTTCACCAAAGGGATTTGGATGGTTGGCTGTTCGTTCATTGGTCAAGCATTTATCACGCGTGCTGGGTTAGTTGAATACGGTAAATGCACGAGTTAATGGGCATAACGTTGCAGTTAAAGTATGAGACAGTTTCCGAGAGGTCAGAGATATGGAATTAATTTGAAAAGATCTTCTGCATTCAGAATAATATTCGCGAACAAAGGTAGTACAGATGATCAATTAAATAAATTTACTGATATGTCTGATATTAGCTAAGGCAGTATCAAGGGCCTTTTGGATATTCTCTTCGTTGATCAGGGAATCTTCGATTCTGTCGTCCACCTGGTTAATCATTTGTTGAAGAGTTTGGTAGGAATTCTTCTCTTGCTCCAAGACTTCTAAGTTTTTTTGGGCTTCCTCTTCGGCAATTGCTAGCTGGGCCTCAATTTCAGCTTGTTGACGTCTGAGCTCAGCAATTCGGTTAGGGAGCAAATGGGTCACGTTATGAACAAGTCTAGTAAGACTGGTGGTTTTGGCAACCCATTCAGCTTGGAATTTCTCTTTTTGCTGATGATACTGAGGGGCCTCCAATCGAGTGGCTTTGGCACGCTCAGATAGGGTTGCAGCACTGGTTACGAATTCCCATAGACGCCGCAATTTCTTCAAGAGCCTTTCGTCAACTTGAACTCGAAGGATACGAATGGCATCTTTAACTTGGATCCTGGTATGTGGGTGGAGAAGATCCTCGTGCTCCAGGTTGCGAAGGAATAATGTCGCATCAGCAATTGAGCGGTTTGCTTGAAGAGGATCCAGCATTTGTTGGACTTGCTCGATGATGGAAGGCGTAGCATGATCAGAAGAGGAGGTCATTGGAAGGTTCTCTGGAATCTGGCAAGTGAAGAAACAGTTAGTGTTTGTAAGAGTATAAACAAAAGCTGTAGAATAAAATTGTTACCTATGGGTTAGCTTCAGTTGGGATCACCGGTTGAAGCACTGGTTGAGCGATATCATTCGCGCGATCGTCATTCGCGGCAGCAGTTTCGCTCTCGAGAGAAAATTCGTTCGCAGAAGGAATGTTGCTCGCAGGAATATCAGCCACTATTCTCTGCGGCGAACAGGAAATCGTCTCGCGGGGGTTTAGTTCGTTCGCAGCAACAGTTTGGATAGGAACGAGCTTAGTACTTTCACTAAAAATTTCTCCCATCATAGTGTCCAGGACCGGAGAAGCAACCGACTCGAGGAGGAACTAACTTCAAATACATGAATTGGTCCCTGAAACTTCAGAAGTATAATTGAGCTCAAGTTCGTTGAAACATTTCCAATTGAGTGGATTATCGAAACAATACCTCTTGATTTGCTTCAGCAAGAGTTTTAGTGTCCAAGTTGGTTAAAGGAGGAGCTGCCTCTTGGGCCACGGCAGAGGTTACTTCAGCCAGAACAGTTAGGTTTGGAGCACCAAAAACAGCAGGATGTTGACAGCATTCTTCGGGGGATTGCACTGCTTCAGGGCTAGACTGCATAAGCTGATCCACCTAGAAGGCAATTATATGATTAGTTGACTTGGCTACATGAGCATACGAGTTTTCAAATTAAATGAACCCATACCTGGGGTTGGAAAGCATTTCCTTCTGTAGAAAGACTTGGTTTGAGCCTCTTGAAAGGATGATCTCCATTCTTGTTCGCGCGCTTCTTGGTTCTTTGAGGACGCTGCAAGGAAAGAAGATGGTCGGAAAAAGGGATACAGATCAGAAAATTGATTATTGCAGTTAAGGAGTTTTAAATACCTGGGGGGCAGGAAGCACTTCTGTTCGCACCTCAGGAACCAAGGAAGATTCAACGCTTTGGTGAGGGCCTTCGATAGCGAACACAGCCAAATCTTCAGCATGACGGAAATGTTTCTGATATGGCTGGAAAATCTTTCTAAACGCAGATAGGTGATCTGGGTTCCATCTACCCTCGTTGATTGAAGTCCACCACCTAGTGAACTCATTATTAGCCGCGAAGCTCAGACGTACTCCACCAAGGGGATAGGTGTTAACAGGCTGAATGATGTCCTTGAAGCAGGAGGAAATGGATTCAGGATCGGTTCCAGCGTTATAGGTTTCTCGCCACGAAGTGAAATGGTTGCGGCTAGCCAATGGGGGATATGGAATGCTTTAGCACATTCCAAATTGCCTGGCGAAGAAGTTGGGAGCATAGATTTCTACTCCGGCTCTGCCTGGCAGTTTGAGGTCGCGATTGGAGAGGAGGCGTAGAAAGAAAAAGAGCTGCAGGACGTTGTGACGGTTACTAAAAATAAAGTCTTCATTTACAAGTGAAGGGTATGTCCGTCTACAAACAAGGGTAATAGAATCTGAAGGCAGGTTTTCCATACTATACAGGTGGTGGAAACAACGCGAATAACTAATGGCTGGAGGATGTGAGGCAGACACGATGGTTTGGTCTAAAACCTTATCTTTCAGAAAGCTGGTGACAGAAGAACGGAAAATAGGAAAATAGGTTTGAAGCCACAAGTCTAAAATCCAAAGAGGACCACTAATAGATCTGTGTTTGAAGGGTTCTAAGGATAGGAAGTGTAACGCCCTATATAATAATCCAGTGGCTAGCTCTAGGAGGTTAAGAGGGATACCATTGTAAAGCAGCTCAGCAGTTCTGGCCCAGGCGAAGGTGGGTTTATTGGTGGCGCTGCATTCGACATATTTGAGTAGCCAGAATTCCAGGAATGCTAGGCCACTTAGATCGTCATCAGTACTCCCATAGTGACTGACCCACGCGGTGTATGAGTTGGGGCGAGGCTGATCAGAGGGGATTTGATGTTCCAAAGCAAGGTCGTTGAGAGGGCTTGGTGCGTTGGAGAATGGAAACCCGGTAATTGTATACACATCCAGCAGAGTAATGCCCATTGGGCCTGCGGGGAGATGGAAGGTGTTTGAAGAAGTGTCCCAGAAACAGACTGCTGCTACCAGGGGAGCTCTGTTGCAGCCAGACTTCAGAGAGAAGCAGAGGTCAATGGGATCGGCGATTCCAACGGCTTACCATCGTTCAAGGTCTTTACTGCGGCGTTGTTGGTACCATTGGATCTCGGCATCATTGGTGTTCGGCCATTGCCCAAATCTGGTCTGGACGTCTGACTTCTGCCAGTCGACGAAGGAAGCTTCTTCCTTGCGAAGGATTAAAGGAGGAATTCGAGATGCATTTTGACGGTAAGGCAGTTGAAATTGGTTTGGGAAGAGATCGACCCAAGGACCCAGGTCGCAGGAATTGTCAGGCTTAACTTTCAACCAAGAGCCTTTTTGTTTTGGAGCAGGTCGGAAATCAGCCATGGCTTGGACGAAGTCTAGAGCTTCATGCTCAGAAGGGGTTCTAGGTGAGGTTTTCACAGCAGAGAAAGTATGTTTGGGTGCCATTGATTTGGAAGTAGGAACGGCGGCGGTTTGTCTCAGGAAGGTTTGAAAAGAGTTGCAGAGGGAAATGATGGTTGAGTGTTCTGAGGAGTTTGACAATGAAAAGACGTTTGCTTTTGTTTAAATCAATGCCAAGGTATAACTCTTTTCGATTTTCTCAAACGGGCTTAATCTCAAGAGCTGGGGGCAATGTTAGATCCAAAAGTAAAAAGCCCATTTATGGAAAAGCAAGTGGACCGATGCCTGCGGTCAAGGAGGTCAGAGGACACTTAGAGAGTCAAAAGCGCTCGCGAGGAGCACAGTAATGAAGCACGCTCGCGAAGGGAGATAGTTTGCTCGCTGAGGGAAACACGCTCGCGAAACAGGGTGTTTGTTAGCAAAATACGTTCGCAGGTGGAAAAGCGTTCGCGAGAGTATTTTAAGAAACGGAGCACGTGGTTACAAGATGTTAAGTTACCAACAGAATAGTGTTGGGCTTATAGGATTGGGCTTTAAGAGTTTGTCTTGCACTACAAGAAGGATTATTTGAAGCCATGCCTTGATTCGCAAGTAAATATCTACCCTAGTGTTCACTATATAAAGGGGTTGAGATACAAGAGAAAAGAACAACGACATCTATCAACAAACAGACAACAACTTCGCCACGCGAAAACCTTCAAGCCTCTCCGGAGCAACCAAGCCTGATCCGTCAGCAACCGTAGCCTGATCCGTCAAGCTGCACAAGGGACTTAATCCGTTAAGTCTGACAGGTTTCAATCCGTTGAAATCTCTCCACTCCCCTGTTCAATCCGTTGAGCAGTTTTACTCCCGCAACCAGTTCTGGAGAATCCGTTCGCCAGTCCATATCCTGCATATCTTGATACCCGCTGCTTAGTTTCTTTGCATACTAAGTAAGATTCGGCCATCCACAAAGGTTGGAGAAAAATCCTAGAGGGACTTTTCCCTTGTAGGTCTAAAGAGAGAACCCAGCACAGAGGAAGAAGATCGGCGTCTGTCACGGTCGCTGTGAGAAGAAGTCAGAAGAGGGACGCGAGCAGCATCCAACTTCAAGGTTGTACCTGACCCAAAGGTACTGGCACGCCTAGCACAAGTTTACAAGCCGGTTGTTTGAAGGACTGCAAATTCTACACCAAACATCTGGCACGCCTAGCACAAGTTTACAAGCCGGTTGTTTGAAGGACTGCAAATTCTACACTAAACAGTATCCTTTATCAGAAAACTTTACTAGGTGTTGTAAACTTGTATAAATCAACACATGTAGCTGTTTTTTGGGTTTAGAGTATAGTAATGTTGAAAAATGGCTTATTAGGGGCAACAAAACTTTATAAATAAACTTTACTGAGGGCAATAAACTTTATAGAGACTTTATTGGGGTTAGTAAACGTGAATAAATCAATACATGTAGCTGTTATTTTGGGTTTAAGGTGCAGTAATGTGGAAAAATAATTTACTAACCATCAGTAGTAATAACCCCAAATAATACATTACTAGCCCTAGTAAACATGTTTTAATCTTACTCAACCTGTATGTCAATTGAGAACCTTTGTTCTCTGCAGACTCGTATGTTTCTCACAAAATCATTACAAAACGTTGACGTGTAGAGCTCGGCTCAAGAAACTCAACAACGAGTCGCTGACTCAACCTGAGGTCTCCGACTCCACCAACACTCCAGCCAACAATTTTGACATTAAATCAGTGGTCTTACCAGAGAACAAGGAGCTCGAGCTCGACAACGTCGAGGAACTTGGAGGAAGGAGATGGAGGCGAGACTGAAAGGGATCTCAAATAGCGAATGGATGCCAAACTCAGCAAGCAGCGCGCGGCTCAGCCCGGTAGTGTTCGTTGAAGAGAGAGCCCAAGGAGTAGGTGGCCCAGGTGGAGCCAAGAGTGGACATCACCTTCGTTTCTTTGTTTGAAAGGAAAGGAGAGTTCGTCGTCGATGTGGCACGAGATGTATTTAGATTGATGACCCCCTCCCCTACTTAAGGAAGTGACACGGGGCATACCGAGAAGCCTTAGAAGGCTACGACCCTAGTCTAGATGACTCATTGTCATGGTGAAACCTCTTTCCATGTTTTTAATACTGATTTTTAAGCCAATCTTTTAAGCCAATGAGATTGACATGACTTAATTTGTTTTCTAAATGATTATTTATGTTTTTTCCCAATGTGCATGCATATGGGGTTTTAAAGGAACGAAATTTTGTGAAAGCATAAAGATATGTTTTTATTTGAGTAACTTTTGATTTTATGCACTCACTCTAACGTTTATTTTTTTAAAATGTTTTCCCCTAGCCCTTCGTTTTCAAATGCAGATCTGTTGTGAACCGTTCGATCAGTTGACTTTTTAAATCGGTTGACCAATGTAATGGTTCACTGTTGGCGTGAGTCAATCCATATACTATTAGGATTATGTATTGTTAGGAATATGTAGTATAATTAGTTTCCTATTAGGATTGATATATGTAATCTTGTATATATACTTCATTCTTGGAAGGTGTTAATATATCGCAGAATTCATAATCTCTTTAGTTCTTCTTAACTTTCACAACAGATCTGCATAGTATGAGAAGCTTAAGATTTTTTTTAAATCTTAGAATTTGCTTACGGTAAAATTTGTTGTATGTTGAATTATAGTTTGGTTTTAGATTTTGGTGGTGATAAAATATCAGTGCTTTCTTTTTTGCACACTACAGATTTGTACTGCATTTTAGATTATTGGTTTTTTTTAGTTTTCTGGTGTGATGGTTTTTGATAGGTCTGTTATGATCAGAAAATCTGCAAGCTATGCAGAAGACTATCATAATTCCATGATCGGATTAAGATGTTCACAGTTCTGTATTTATTATGCCTTTTTGTTCTAATATATTTCCTTTAGTGATACAATGTTCATTGATGGAAAATTACTGTAGACATATGTGATGGAAAAATGTCGAATTCTTCACCCAAACGGAACAATGTTTTTTGGAATTTGAAGGTAATGTGACCTTTTGATGGTTTCTATGTTTCGATGTGTAGAGGAGAAGGCTATAGATTGTTCCAAATTGATCAGCATAATGTTTCCATGACATTTAGTAATTAGACACCATACATTACTGAATTTTCTTTTGTCTTGGTTGCCGAAGTTGCTCATTCTGTGTATAGTTATTCTGCAACCCGCAGTTCAAGTATTCAGAAGAATCACATGATATTTGACTGATAAGGGAAAAAGGAGTACTCATGAAGGCATTGATAATGGGTACTGGGATTTTTTCTGATTGTAAACCTTTTATCCAAAATTCTACTTATACTCTGTTCATATGAGTCGAATGTGCGTTAGATTGAACCCCATATTGTTTGGTGAAAAACTGCAAACATATTTCATAATCTTTCATATCGTATGTCTATCATATCGTATTAGTGAACCTGACAAATCCGGTAGCAAAGCGCGGACAATCTGTCTAGTGTAAAACTGAAGTCGAATAGCTATTCTCATAAATAAAAACTGAAACTCAATAGTAGTTATATATAATAATTTAACCTAGTCTGTTTTTGTATCTTCCTTTACTTGTGACGATCAAACTATTCATAGTTTTCCTGATTAATCTATATTCAATAAACATTCGAGCGAATTCAAATCTATGCAAATTTTACAAAACTCACCAGTTTACAAAATTCATCAGGATTCTCATTTAAATAAGAACAATCAATGTTTTTTTTGAAGTGGGGCCAAACCGGCTACCCCTCGGGTCTTAACATTACTGGAACTTCAGAATACATGAAGGGGACATAATGTCTAAACACCTTGTTACAAAAACCATAACGAGAACATCTCTGGATAATCACAGAGCTCTCAACTAAACATATGTATTCTAACAAATATCATTTAACAAAGAGTGCATCATTGGCTACTCCATTTGCTTTACAAATTTGGCTACATACCGGAAAAGTAATGCTCGTGCGGAGTCATAAGTTGCTATGTTTTACAGTCTTCCCACTATGTAGCCACCGGAAGACCAATCCAGTGGTCTTAAGTTTCATTTTACCACTGGGAGGTTGCGGCCATTTAACGAAGCAAAGAACTCGCCATCTACCCGTAACAGTCAAGACACACAAAGTGTGCAGCCCGGGATTGAACCCATGTCGCCCTACCATAAGAAGGTAGCGGCTTATTGCTGACATAATGCCACATCCTACAAACAAATAATAGCAAAGAACATAAACATGAAAATTCAAAAGAATCCCAAGGCCTAATATTATAGCCCCGGTCCAATTATTCCTGAAGAATTGGACAGCCTAGCTTCGAGCCCAAATCTCAGTGAGAGAACACCAGCCCATCACCCAGGCCCAAAGCAACATCACCATCGTCGCTCCCTGCAAACCGGCGTTGCTACCCTCTTCGTCACCACCTCTAAACCACCGACGTCGGCACACCCTACTCAAGTCAAGGCCCCGATCGCCGCCACACCGTGCAAGCAACTAGATCAAACCAATCGGGTTTTAATATCCCATCTCAGGGATCAGAGTCGAGACAAAATCAACGCCTGATCCCGTCGTCGCCACCTAGGTTGCCCCCTCCCATTCATACCTTCGAACTGAACTTGACCCACCCTATATCAATGTTAATTCAAAAAAATAACAATCAATGTCATTTCATCATACCCTATATCGGATCTATACCCTAACACATTGGTGGTGTTCTTACCTCAACTTGATTACTGTATTAATGAGTCTTGGGATGACGATGTGTCTCCCTCCGGGTGCACCATGGGCTCTCTCATCTCCGCACCGATCGAGTCTCACTCATCGCTAATTCACTCCCTCTGCCAAATGAGGGACGGTCGTCCTAGAGCACCTAAAGAGAAGAGAGTGTTGAGAGATTCAGATCTAGAAAAGAAAGACCAAAATTGATAGCGACCGAAACTAGACGTTTCAATTAAACACTGTGTCAATTGTAGTATATAGCAAATAAGAGTATCGTTATAAACCGAGGATTGATGGTACTTTTACAATGTACGTTAATTAAAAATAAGAGAAAACAACTAAGATATGAGGATTTGTGATCATAAAGAAAAGAAAACAAAGAAACAAAATAAAGCAAAGAAGATCAGACGGAAGAGATGTTAGAGACTTGGAAATCCACCACCAAGCATGTTTCAAGACTTGTTAACAATCAAAGCTTCAATCATTAAGTCACAAAATAGTTCAATCAATAACAAACTGTGAACACACTGTGTAAGTCCTTATTACTTCCCTTAAATACTTAAAGCAAGATGACACACCGTTACCAAAACCTTTAGAATAATAGATCAAGGTATTGGACGCCTATCCTATCAACATATTATCTTAAGCGTTAGGAAGATCTTTGAAAGTTTGATTGAACAACTATGCAAAATCTAAGTGTGGGGAAATTTGATAGGAGCATAAAGTGCTACATTTATAATGTATTTCCGACCATATTTAGTTACGTAATTCCTTTAACAATGTTCAATTTAATTAAGTTTATGTTTTTAGGTTATAAATAAACCTAAGGAGTATAAAAGAGACAAAAGATGAGAAATCTTGAAGAAAAATAAATCCATGTCTTGCAAGGAAAGAAATCCTAAAATCTACCAGAAATCATGAGTCAACTTCGATAGAAGATTGTGATAAGCTCACAACGACCTAGGAGATGTGCCATATATCAACGGAAAGCTACAAGAGTCTAATTTCTATAAATGTTTACGGATCGTCAATACCTATTTTTATGAAAAAATTATGACCGTTTTAGTGACTGAATGAAAGAAAGAATAAAAAAATAAGAAGAAGAATAAGAAGAGAGAGAGCGTTGAGAGAGAGAGAAGAGAACAGGCAGGGTGGGTGTAATTCTTTGAATTCAGTGAGGGTAACCATTTTTATTTTGAATAATATCATTAAATTCTCTACGGTGGATAGCGCGGAAGCCCGCTTATCGCTTCTAAACGTTAGGTTTAGGCAGCTTTGACTTTTTGAGAGAAAAAAATAGGGGCTTCAAAGCAAAGGTATCTCAGGGTGTCTAGGTTTTTTATTGCTTTTAACATGGTTGTCAGATCCTTGTCATGGACATGGGGGCATGTGAGAATCGATTCTATGCATCTGTGGTTCGTCCGTCTTCCATTCTCATTGCGGATTTACCTGCACCAGTGGTACAAGGTGGGAGACTACTGTTATGATTTCTGAGGGCAATTGGCTTAGGGGATAAGCCGTATTCTCCAATTGATTTACATCGCAAGCTTGGCGCTATATGGAGTGATTTGGGTAATTGGAAGATCATTCCAATGGGGAAGGGTTATTACTTGTTCAATTTTGCCTCTGTTGATTCCTTGGCTAGGTTTTGGGCACAGGGTGCTATCTCTCTCAAGCCCGACAGATTAAGGTTCATGAAATTGGAAGATCATTCCAATAGGTTTCCAATATGATAAGATAATCATAACTCAAGAAGAGAGACAAACCTGTGCAGTTATGCATAGAGTTTGTGCAATAAGTTGTGCTTTTCCAAACCTGAAATCAGTATTAGTCTTTATTTTTAGGTCAATTTCTGCCAAAGAACAATCACATAGAGGAAATCCAACTTGAACATTTACAGTTTCAAAACAATTGGGACTGAAATTCACTATACCTTCTTGGTATGCAGCATCGATCAAGCCATTGTTTGTTTAGGTACCTGAAACATAGATGGTCTTCACAACTTTCAAAATTGTGCAAACAGCCTCATCCTTGGCTTGACTTAAAATCAGGAATTAAATCACAGTATCATCATCGGTTCATAAGCCCTAAACTTACAAACATATGACCTCTCAAGTTCTCCACTGAAACTAAATTGGAGCACCATACAATACAAACAATCGTTCTTCCCTAAATTTCCAAAAAGAAATCACAAATTAATTACGGCCAAGAACTTCAATTGGAAAACTTAGAGCTCAGGAAGATTTAAGAGTAGACCTTACCGAATTGGAGGGAAGAAATTCGAGGATGAATCGTGAACCGCAACACTGTTGCCTTACCACCAAACGGTGTAGTCGAAAAAACCTTGAAAACCCCCAATCAATCTAAATAGACCCAAACGAAACCCACCAAATCAAATTCGCACAATTCCAAATTACTACCATGTAATCGATGACCATGAGAGAGACGAAAAGAGATAACCAACGGAGAAGAAGGTAGCGGCATTCGAGATTGAGTCGTCAAAGAGCAGGACGGTTGAGGAATCTCATCACGAACTGTAAAGGTTTTAAAAAAAATTAGGCGAATACAATAACTTGTTTAAGTCGTCATTATATATTTTAAACTGCGAGACAAAATCTTAGTGAATACTATGTTTCGTCTCCCATTAGAGGTTTAGGGGACAAAATATTGGTTTGTCACAGATAATTTCGTCTCTAAAGGGGTTTATCCTTGTAGTGAGTAGGCTCGGCTCTGGTGTTTAACTTCTTACAGGCACCCCATCTAATTTCATAGAGACTTTGTGTTGTTTGGGATAATTGTTTGCACCGTATATCGCAAATGCATTTCAAATCTTCTCATATTAAATTTTAGGAAAGATAATCAGGTGGCAGATGCACTTGTTAATGTTGGTTTGTTATCATCATGCTTGATTTGGTGGAATGAGACTCCCCATTTTCTTATAGATCTTTGCCAACATGACTTTGCTTGTCTTCCAAACTTCAGGTTTTGCTGAGTTATTGATTGTTTTTTGTTAGTTTTATTTTGTTAACGTGAAAAAACGTATTTACTAATAGGGCTTTTATTGATATAAAAATAATAATAAATTAAAATTAAAATTTTTATTCATTTATTCTTTTCTTCTATGGAAAAGGAAAGGCCTATATTGAAAGATCAAGAATTAGACAAAAAAAGAAAGATCAAGAAAAGCAAAGTATTAAAAGGTGGAAAAGGAGTTCCACATAGAAGAAAGATAAGCAAGCAGCCTAGATTGAGCCTAAGCTACAGCTGCATTCCTCTATAATAAAACTGGAATGTTTATTACCATTCATAAAATGGGTAAAATACAGACGTCAGAATACAAATGATAAATGAAGAAAATATTTAGACATTTTAAGCAAATTGCAGCGTCTACACACCTTTTAGGGGCTCTTTCACTCATTAGTTTTTCTTACTTCAATATTCAAGAGATTAATCAATAGACTAGCGAATTAAGCCCAGCTTCATCAATGGTGGTAAGACAATATGCACAACATCCTGCGAACTTTCGACGATCGCCAACAATAGTTCAGCACTCTGTTGAAAAATAATATTAAAAAAAGAGTAAGTAAGACAGTAATGACATTTAAGATGTAGGATAGAGAAGTAAAATGTTTGGAAGTGACTCACTGATATGTATTACTGTCCAATTGTTGCAATGGAAGGACAATAAACTACGCTCAACTTTGTGTTCCCCAAAGCAACACATGTGTTCCTCGGTTGGCTGCCCCAAATTAAGTGTTTCTATAACGGAAGGCACACTTCCAAGTGGCCGTTACTCGAAGAGTTATGGGTGATTGGATGCGATCATGTGGGTTTATTTGCCTCATTATTTCAGAAAAACCTCGGGTCTACACAGCCTTTATTCCTGATTGAGAAGGTAACAACGTACATTTGATACTAAATTTTCTAATATACAGGATCTTTTCTTTATAAGAAGAATTTTTTCTTCTTCAAAATAGATCTAATGTTCTAAAAAACGCTAAACGCTAGTCGGGTGGTCAACCAGCTAGTCGGGCGATTAATCGATTAACGTTTTTAGGCGGGAATTAATCAGTTTCAACCAAAACGGTGAAACACCGTCTAGCGCCTAGACGGAGGATTAATCGGTCTAAACGGGAATTTTTAGAACATTGGTTAAATCTGATTTTACATATTCTGCACATATAAGATATTATTAAAGATTTTATTTCTATCATGTTCGTGTGTATATTACCTTTTTCTTTTATTATTCTCCTACTTGTTTGGTTAAAACTACAAAGCTAAACTTCTTGTGCACATATTGCTCAGAAATGTCTCCCATTATAGAAACACTTGCCTTGGAAAAAAAGTTCATTTGATAACAAAAGCATCAAATGAAGTTATTTACAACCTATTAGTTTATTGGAGCTATATGTGATAATATGGTTACTTGTTCAGGATTCATTCCCCAAATTGGAAAAATTGATTTTGGCGGACCTGGTGTTTTGGGAAGGCCCACTCCCGCCGGAGTTGTTTACAGTTAAAGTATCCTGACATTTCGTTAAAGCATCTTGGCATTGCTTTTCTGCGCCCGTCATCTCTTGATTTTAGATTTCTTCTAAAATTACATAACGTTGAAACTCTTACAGTGAGGTGTACTTTCACAGATATATTTGTTTTCCAAGGAACTAGTAGCGGGGAAATACATGCAATTGGGATCCAGCTCCGACGTCTAAAAAAATTGAAGCTCTCAAGAATGTCCATGTTGATGCATCTGGGGGTGGAAAACTCCCAACCGTTGGTCATTCCAAATTTGGAAATTTTAGTGGTGAAGTATTGTTTCAGACTCCAGAACCTGAATTCATCTGCAATATCCTTTCAGAATCTAACCACTTTGAAAGTAACTGATTGTGACGGACTCCAATATTTGACAACTTGTTTGATAGCTCAGTTTAACGCAACTGACACACATGGAAGTTAAGGAATGTGCAAACCTTATGGAAATAGTTGGAGGCGACCAAGACTATTCCGGAGACGAGATTGCTTTCACCCGTCTACGACATTTGGAACTTTCTGCTCTACAAAGTCTCGGAAGATTCTGCTCTGGAAATTGCCTTGTTAAAATGCCATCCTTGGATACATTAGTCGTGACTGACTGCCTGCTCAAGCTGAGCATTTCTACTGATGGGGTCCTTACCGACTCCAACCCAGAGAGGTCACAGCACAACAAATATAATCTTAAAGAGCTTGTGCAGTTGTGCTTCATGGCGATCAAAGGGAAATTTATTTTCATGAAGGAAACAATAGTGGAGAAAGACATGCAGTTTGGACTCTCCCAAGTTTAAAATTGTTGACGCTCTCAGAAATGCCTACACTAATGCATCTGGGGAAGGAGAACTGCCAACCAGTTATTCCAAATTTGGAGATTCTACATGTGATGCGGTGTGAGAAATTAAAGAATATAAGTTCATCGGCAATATCTTTTCAGAATCTACAGACTTTGCAAGTGACTGAATGTCACGGACTGGAATATTTGATACTTAAACAGGTGTATTGTATATATCTTGGTGTTGCAGTGTCCAAATCAGGTGCAACTTAAGCCAGTTCTTCATAATGGGGTACAATTTGCGTAGAACCATGACTTTGATCCGCCAACATTCTGATGTTTACCACATCGACACATCTTATGAAAATTCAGTCCGGTAATTCATCTTCATGCCTTTAAACATAGATGAAAATTTGATGTTGATCAATGCTTACACTGATTTTGGTTCATAGAATGATGTCAAAACGTCAATAATTTGCATAGTAAAATATAATGTCTCAACCTTATTTTGCATTAATTCACCAGTGGTAACCAAACATTTGAAGCAAGTGGGAGATAGATGGAAGATAATATTCACCAAATGGTAATTGCGCTTCATCTCATGAAATTTGTCAGTCCATCTTAGTGATTTACTGTAGATGTGAACTGAACTGAACTGAACATCCAGTTTTGCTCAATAGGAGATTCACAAGAAGAATTCAGGAGACTGTTCACAAGATGTATCCCCCATACGTTGCAGTAACTCGCTAGTTGTTGGAACTTCAGCAGGTCCATCAGTTTCTGCAAAAAATTTCAATTTCTATTTGACAAAATGTCAGATTGAATAGCTCATAGTCTGAGTTGGTGCACTCAACAAATCTGGGTGCATTTTTATGTACGTCAGGTTATATATAGATGCTGTTCTCTTCTTCATATATAACTGCAGATTGACTGCGTTAATTAATTAGAATTTTAGCTTGTAGCCTTCAAGTCCATTGTATGCGAGTTTGTCCTGATTTGTAAAACCTAGTCATTAACTGAATGCATGGATTTCTGCAAGTCAAATATCAACTGATACAATTAGAGAAAGGAACTTTGAACAATTTTGGATTCCATGACGTTCAATCTCACAGGAGAAGAGCATCATATATAAATGCTTACTACTTACTAGGACTCGTTTATCCCTTCACATGATCATCTCCTATCAGTAATTATGCAAGAAAACAGAATGCATAATTACATACACCGTAACTAAGAAGATTGATATTGGAAGAAGTTCTGTTTCTTATTCAGCATAGCAGCAAAGTGCAGCATATATACAGGGTACATACATGTGAGATCCACGATTATAGGACCAAGAATGGTAAACTACATATACAGCTTTATTTACAAAATATCTCATAGTCATGATCCAGATTACTTGGGATACTTTCCTTCAATAGTCCCCCTCAAGTTGGAGTGTATGTTGATCACTCCTAACTTGCCCAGTAATGTAGAGAACTGGTTCGAACTCAGTGGCTTTGTGAATATATCTGCTGGTTGTTCCTTGGTCCGTATGTGTTCTGTCTTTACCAATCCCCTCTGCACCTTTTCACGTACAACATGGCAGTCTATTTCTATATGCATGGTTCGTTCGTGGAACACAGGATTTGATGCTATGTGTAGTGCTGCCTGGTTATCACAAAACAGTTTAACCGGTTGCTTCTGTTTGACATTCAAGTCTCTCAATATGTATTGTAGCCACGTAATTTCATAACATGTAGTGGCCATTGAACGATACTCAGTCTCTGCACTTGAACGCGAAACGGTACTCTGTTTTTTTGTTTTCCACGAGATAGGAGCATGGCCGAGGAAGATACAATAGCCAGTTGTTGATCTTCGAGTGTCCTTGCATCGTGCCCAGTCTGCGTCACAATATGCTCTCAGCTCCAACGATCCTGTGGAAGACAATAAAATTCCCTGACCAGGTGTCTGTTTGATATATCTCAATACCTTGTGCACTGCATCCAAGTGAGGTTGTCTTGGTTTGTCCATGAATTGACTAAGTATGTGAACTGCATATACAAGGTCCGGTCTTGTGATGGTTAGGTAAATGAGACGTCCAACCAGCCTTCGGTACTGCGATGCATCTTCCAGTAAATCTCCACTTCCTTGTGTGAGTGTTAGGCTCTGCTCAACCGGAAACTGTGATGGTTTTGCTCCAAGGAATCCCATATCTTCAAGAATTTCGAAGGCATACTTTCTTTGACATAAAACAATTCCCAGTTTGGACCTTGCAACCTCTATTCCAAGAAAGTATCGTAATTGCCCCATATCTTTTAGTTTGAAGTTTTTTGACAGGAAACGCTTTGTCTCTGTGATATCTGCTAAACTGTTTCCTGCTAGAATGACATCGTCAACGTAAACCAACAAAACTGTAAAACTACCTTGATGGCTTCGGATGAACAAGGAATAATCGGACCATGATTGCTTGAATCCGGCTGACTTGAGTGCTGTGGACAGTTTCAAAAACCATTGTCTAGAGGCTTGCTTTAACCCATATAACGACTTGTGGAGTTTGCAGACCCTATTCTCCCCCTTTCGTTCGAAGCCCGGAGGGAGTTGCATGTACACATCTTCAGTGAGGTCGCCATTGAGAAATGCATTATTGACGTCCAACTGGTGCAGGTGCCAATTTTGCAGAGCAGTAAGACTAAGAAGGACTCGGACTGTTGTTAGTTTAGCAACTGGGGCAAATGTTTCCCTGTAATCAAGCCCTTCAATTTGACTGTAACCTTTGGCCACTAACCTGGCCTTGTACCGCTCAACCGTGCCGTCGGGGTTGTACTTGATCTTGTAAACCCACTTACAACCAATTGGTCGTTTGTGATCTGGAGGGAGAACTAAGCTCCAAGTCTTGTTATCTTGAAGTGCTTGAACTTCTTGTTGCATAGCTTCCCTCCATTTGGGATCCGTAACGGCCTGAGAGAATGAAGTGGGTTCTTTTTCCAAAGTGATATTGGCAGTAAAGGTTTTATGAGCGGAAGAGAGGTTAGCATAAGACAAAACTTGTGAGAGGCTATGAGCAGTACCTGGGACATGAATGTCGGTCGGAGAAGATGGTTGCGACGGGGGAGTGCGTGATGGGAGGGCTGCATCAATATGAAAGTCCTGCAATGCAGTTGGTACCTTGGTGGCTCGAGTAGACCTTCGTGGTAGTGGTGGTGATGGTGATGGTTGATGTTGCTGCAAAGATGGTGAAGTGGGAATGAGAGGTGTAACGTGATCAAATTCATTGGCAGAAGGGACGATAGTGGTTGTATTTGGTGATGATGAGATATCGTGATCTGATGGTGCTGTGGAATAAGGGAGAGAATCAAGAGAGTGTGAGTCAGCGGAAGACTTGGGATTTGGTTGAGTAATTGTAGGAGTTGTGTGTGAGATGGGCTCTGGATCAGAATAGGGTGATGGAGTTGTCTGAGGGAATAAAGTTGGATTAGTTGGTAAAGGAAGACTAGAATTTGTTTGGAAAGGAAATACACCTTCAAAAAAGATCACATCCCGGGAAACTAGGGTTTTCTTGGTGGCTAAGTTATACACCTTATACCCCTTTTGACCGTGAGGATATCCAAGAAAAATACACTCACTAGATCGAGGATCAAACTTGCTAGGGCGCTTAGGATGTGTGGAAACAAAACATTGACAACCAAAGACCTTTAGATGAGAGTAACTGGGTTCTTTGTTGAAAAGTTGTTCAAAAGGTGTTTTGCCTTGAAGCACTAGAGTTGGGGTCCTATTGATTAAATAAGCTGCAGTGAGTATGGCATCCCCCCAAAATGGTTTCGATAAGTTGGCTTGAAACAGGAGGGCTCGGGCCATATTTAACAAATGCTGATGCTTGCGTTCAGCCACACCATTTTGTTGTGGTGTGTTGATGCAGCTTGTTTGATGAACAATCCCTTTAGCTGAGTAGAATTGGGGAATCTTGAATTCTAGACCATTGTCACTCCTAACAACCTTAACACACTTACCAAACTGATTCTCAACTAATTGGATGAAATGGATTAACAAAGTACGTGCTTCAGATTTTTGCTTCATCAAATACACCCATGTGCTTCGTGAATGATCATCGACAATGGTTAGGAAGTACTTTGCACCAGAAATAGATGGAACATGATAACCGCCCCAAATATCAGTATGAATTAAATCAAAGCAAGATTCGCTGCGAGTAGTACTCAATGAAAAGGGTTGCCTAGTAAGCTTGGCTAAAGGACAGACAGGACAATTATTTGAAGTGCAAACTTTATTTGTAAGGAATGGAAATAAGGGTAAAATTTTGTTGGAAGGATGACCGAGTCGTTGATGCCACATATGGTCTGAGATGTTGTGCACCACATTGCATGTTCCTTTCGTTGGTGGATTGAGGCAGTAGAGTCCCTCCCTTTCAGTTCCCGTCTCAATCATCTTCCCCGATTGTAGGTCCTGTATGACACAAACATCCCTCAGAAAAATTGTGATATAGAATGAGTCTCGAGCTAGTTTGCTCATAGAAATCAAGTTTAGGTAAAAGAATGGGACACATAGAACATTATGGAGAACAAAATTAGGATGGAAAACTGTTGTGCCAATGTGAGTAACATGTGCTGATCTACCATCAGGAAGTTGAACCCATCGGTTTTGTACTTGTTTTAATGAAGTAAGCATTTTGGGGTTACAAACAATGTGATCACTGGCATCACTATCCAGCAACCATATTGTTTCATGTCTACTTTGTGCAAGGTGGAATGCTTTACCTGAAAGTTCCTCATAATTGGGAACTTTACCGACCGAGTTGGCAGAAGCAGTCTTGGAGGCATTCACGAGTTGACTGATCAGTTGTTGACATAATTCTGGTGAGAGCTGCAACTCGGGTACTGCCTCCTTACTATCATGCTGAAGAGCTGCATGATTAACTGTTGGTCGTGATTGTTCACCTTCGATTGCATTCTTCCTCTTTCGGCAATAATCATAAGTGTGACCTTTGTTATTGCAATATGTGCATTTGAGGTGAGCTCTACAGTTTTTGGTGTAGTGATTGTTCATGTTGCACTTGACACAGTGCTTTGTCTCTCCTTCTGTAAAGCTAAAATCATGGCTGGTCTTTTTGACTGCAAAGGCAGACGCTTCTGGTGGCAACGCAGACTTCCCACTAGAAACCTCTGCTTGTTTCTCATGACGGAGTGCAAGGGAGTATGCCTTTTTCACATTAGGGAGAGGATCCATGCCTATAATTGTGCTTCGGATCATTGCATAATTCTCGTTCAGTCCCATCAGGAACTTCATGGTCTTTTGGGACTCCATATAGGCTGTAACCTCAGTGGCTGCATCGCAAGAACAGGGTGGTAGTGCATAGAGGGTTTCCTTCTCATCCCACAAACTTTTAAGCTCCATGAAGAATGTTGTGACTGAGTTTGTCCCCTGTTCACAGTCATGTATTGCATTCTCTATATTGAACAGTGAAACTGTGTTAGTATGACAAAACCTTTCTTGTAGTTCTAGCCAAATACCTCTTGCATTGAGCAACGCTGCGAGATATCTCCTTCGACATTGATGCTAGCAGCCATGTTTTGACAAGGATATTGCAACGATCCCATTGTTGTTGTTCATCGGGATTGTGAGTTGATCTTTTGAGGGTACCATTGATGAACCCCTTCTTGTTCTTGATGGCGAGTGCCATGTCCATTGATTGGGCCCATGTGGTGTAATTATCTTCCATCAGTGGTTGTGCCACAAGGACCGCACCAGGCTGATCCGAGTGATGGAGAGACAATGGATGATTGGATTTCTCCCATGGTTCTGAGGTTTTGGAAGAACTCGAGTCTTTGTTCTGCTCGACGAGCTTCTGTTCCTCGCTTCCAGTCATGGGGTATGGTTTTGGTGTTTTTGGTATGAATTTCTAGGGTCCCAAGAACGATTGCTCTGGTACCATAAGAAGATTGATATTGGAAGAAGTTCTGTTTCTTATTCAGCATAGCAGCAAAGTGCAGCATATATACAGGGTACATACATGTGAGATCCACGATTATAGGACCAAGAATGGTAAACTACACATACAGCTTTATTTACAAAATATCTCATAGTCATGATCCAGATTACTTGGGATACTTTCCTTCAATAGTAACACTTACAATATGACATGTATGTTACTCTGCCTAGCCTTGATTACTTTGTTCCCTAATATGGCTGGTGTAAAACAAAGTACAGGTACCTACTATCGTGCCATTAAAAATTATCTCACATTTTTCCCTGCTCCAGGATATTAGAAAATATGAACTCCGAAGATCCTTTTGGCATCTGAGGTCAAAAGATGTTGTTCTCAAAACTTGTGTTCCTTGTTGGGGTCAAAAGAAATGGGTTTCTGATATTGTAGCAAAACCTTTCCCGGCTGATCTATTCTTTGAGGTCCATGTCATGAGAAACTAAAGATGGCACATCTCTGAAAGCCATGCAACAGAGATTAATCCATGAAACATTAACCATCAGCAAATTCAATCTAATATGATCAAACAATTTCAAACTTCATCCCAGGCATAACATCAGAAATTTCAGATTCATCACTCTTTATAAAGGCAAGCAGGCCAAAAAGAAAGTAAGCAACCAAGTCAGATATGCAGAAAACAGTTTCTCAATTTCATATCGTTTTGTTACCACACCTGCCTCACTACTACCAAGTACGAGTTCTCAAATATTATGATCAGAAATTATAAGGTATCAAATACTTGAGGTAGGAAGACCTAATCTCTTTGTGACTCCTCTGTACACCAGACATGTTCACAATTCTATAGAGCTTGGGTAGAACAAGTCAAACCATAGGGTGGAAGGTCATGGAAAGAGTGGTAGTCCAAATAATATTCATCTCAATATGGTTGCAAGGACAGAATTAATCATTTCCTACAGAAAGTTTTACTTTGTCCTGAAAAATTAATTAAACAGAATTCCAAAATTGAATCAAACTGAATTCTTTTCCAATAAAAATTCTGGCTTGATCTAATTGGAAATCCAGACCCTTTGGCGCCCCCTTTTGGATGTTCTTCACACATGACACCTTAATTTCTCTGCCGTTGACTACTTACTAAGAATACAAGGCAAAAAAAGGAAGTGATATAGTCCAAAGTGATGTTCATATCATTTTCATTCTCCTCGTTTGAAGCAGTCCACTGGTTTAATATACTGATGATCCTTCTGAGCTGTAGCAAAAGTAAAGGAAAGCAGAAGATATTGCAAGACATGACTTGAGATATGAAACAGTACTAACCTTAAATATAGTATGAACATGATACAAACTGCCAACTTTATTGCATTTTAACTGAGAGTTCAACAAAAAATGTACAAAACAGGATACAGCTGTATTTCTGGCCTTTAATCCTAAGCCGTCTAACTGGCCGTCAAGAAGATCATCTTCAATCACATCAAATTTGAAAACTAGAACCGAAACATACTGCTGGAGAGTTGATACGCTTATTTCATTTTCTTTAACTCGAAGCAGTAACCTTGCAACAATGTTCCACAGTGCGCTCCTTGCTTCTATGTCATCCGAAGTAAAGGGAAACACATCTGTTAGCAATATCCCTGCTGTCACTCCCTCTATCAGATCCATAATTCACTCCATTGGAGATTTGTGAATCATTAAAGATACTCAATCTTCTCCATTGATCAAGCCACAAACCTAGTAATGATGCTGTGTAAATGCTAGGATTTGATTTTGTTAGTCAAACCTCTAATCATATTTTATTCCCTATGTGTAACAGCAATGGTAGTTGCTATATATACTCTGTATAGTTGTACAAAACAACTCAATGAAAACACATTTCAATATGGTATCAGCCTAATTTCGATCCAAACCTCTAGTTCTTCTTTTCAAGTTTTCTTCATCTGTCATCTTCCTTCTGTACTGTCCTCTGTTCTTCTGTGTCTCCTCTCTATCCTCTGTTTTTCTTTCCTGTTCTTCTGTGTCTCCTTCTATTTTCCTTTCCTCTCTCCATGGCTATCAACCAAAACTCAACCCAGTTTGAAAAGTTGTCTGAAACCAATTACTTGGACTGGACTCGTCAGATCCGATCTCACCTCAATGGTCAAGAACTATAGGGCTACTTTGATGGTTCCATACCCGAGCCTGCACTCATCATCCTGTCCACAGCCACTCAAACCACTCCAGCCTCTCCCATACCTAATCCTACCTACAAAACCTGGTTCACAATTGACCAACAAATTGTCAGCCTCCTCATCAACACGCTGACCAGCAAAGTGAAAAAGCTTACCGTGAGATTTGATACCTCCAAAAGTATCTGGGTCTGCCTCGCTTGCCATTACTCCTAAAGATCTGCTGCTAGCGCCTCCAGTCTCAAACTTCAATTGCTTGAACTCCAAAAGGGCACACAGACTCTTGATGATTATCTCCAACAGGCCAAAAACATCGCCGACAATTTAGCAGCCATTGACAAACCTGTTCCAGCAGAAGACCTTGTTCTTGCCACCCTTCATGGCCTTAGACATGAATATATGATGCTCCGCACTGCTCTCACTCAACAACCCTCTCTTCCCGATTTCACAGACCTTCGGGCTCAAATTCTGGCTTTTGAGGCACAACAACCTCGCCCTGTTGAAGCTCATTCGCCCACTGCTCTCTTCAATCACACCTCTTCCTCTCACCCTACCTCCTCTCGCTGAGATTCGTCGGCTAATTATCAGAGATATGGTGGTCGCCATTCCAACTACGACGGTAGATCCAGGCGACTCTTTGATTCGCGGTCGTGCAATCCAGCTGCAGGACCGTCTCACTCTTACACTAGCCAGTATCCTCCCTCTTGCTGGATCGGCCACAATACCTCCTTTTGTTGGATCTCATATCTCTGCAGACCCAAACTGGTATCCCAAAACTGGTGTAACCCACCACATGACTGCTATGCCAGTCTTCAATCCTCAACCATATGGTGGTCCACACAATGTCTATATGGGAGATGGTAGTTCTATGCCAATATCTCATACTCGTAACCTTCTAATTTCTTTAGGATCTTCTGATTTCTTTCTTAATCATGTGTTCCATATCCTTCTATTCATAAAAATCTTCTCTCCGTAGCTCGATTCACTAAAGATAATCATGTGTTCTTCCTATTTTCCCCTGATTACTATCAAATATATTGCTTAACTTCTAGTCTCTTATTATTTCAGGGCCAATGTAAGGATGGTCTTTATCCACTTCCTTCTCCTTCCACCTCTCCCATATCTCATGCACTCGCTTCCGTCCATTCCACCCTGTGGCACAATCGCCTAGGCCACCCTTCCTCTCCTGTTTTAGCTCGTGTCGGCCATAATATTGGCACCAAAATTTCCAATAATCTGTTTTGTAATAAGTGTGCCTTGAGCAAATCTCACAAACTCCCTTTCCCCTCCAATAATATTTTCGCAACCTCTTTATTTTCTATCATTCATAGTGATGTTTGGCAATCTCCCACTTTATCTGTGACTGGTTTCAAATACTATGTGTTGTTCACCGATGAATACTCACACTATACATGGATTTATCCCATGCGTCACAAAAATGAAGTCCTTACACACTTTCAAACTTTGGTTGCAATGCTACGCACTATATTTCATGGGCAAGTTCAATTTCTTCAAAGTGACAATGGTACTGAATATATTAATCATGCTTTCTCTCAGTTTTGTACTTCTTTAGGTATTCAACAACGTTTCTCCTGTCCATACACTCCTCAGCAAAATGGACTAGCCGAGAGAAAACATTGTCACATTGCAACTACTGCTCGAACCCTACTCCTCACCTCCAATGTACCTCAAAATATGTGGGTTGAAGTCGTTCTCACTTCAATCTATCTCATCAATCTTCTTCCTTCTCCTACACTCAATTGGGAGACTCCTCACTTCCGGCTTTATGGCTCCTCTCCCTCTTACTCCTCTCTTCGAGTTTTTGGTTCTGTCTGTTATCCCTATCTAGGTCACAATGATTCTAACAAATTCTCGAGTCGGAGTCTTGAATGTGTTTTCCTAAGATATAGTCCCTGTCACAAAAGATACAAATGTCTAGACCCCAAATCTGGTCATGTTTAAATCTCACGTCATGTTTTGTTTAACGAAAATAGTTTTCCTTATCACAGTTTGCAGGTTACACCTCTCACAAACTTGGAATACATGGACTTCACCCCTGTAAACACCTCAAGTGAGACAGTTCCTTCGCAGGCCCAGCTGTCGAGCCCACATCCACTACTAATCCAAGGCTCACCTGCCGAGCCCACATCCAACACAGGGATACAAGATATCTCCTCTCCTTCACCGATACATCCTCACGCTTCAACAACACAATCTTTGCCCCCAATCTCCGTGTCGCCACCAACCACCTCACCATCCTCGGCTTCTTCTCTGATCAACAACCAGTCGGCCTCGATTTCACCTCCAGTGCTGCCTCTCCTTGCTCGGTCTCCTCCATCACCCTCAATCATGACTTATACACGCCACCCTCAGCATGCTCTGCCTTCAGCTCCTGTCACCACCATCCCACCACTGGCTCTCGATATCCCGTCTTCCTCTGTCCTCAATGCTCTGATCCCTACCACGGACCCAGTCCTGACTTCATCATCTAATGCCCCTCCCACATAATTTACTACCACCTCAGCCACCGGCACTGTTCCACAAACCACCACAGAACCTCCTCCAACTCAGGCTGCACCCTCTCACTCGATGACGACTCGCCTTAAAGATGGAACCACAAAACCAGTTGTCAGACAAGATGGAATAGTTCGGTACCCTGTGCCTCGTGCTTTACTTTCTATACTTGAGAGTTTGGAACCTACTTGTTTTTTTCAGGCAAACAAGGATGAGAAGTGGTGTGCTGCAATGACAACTGAAATCAATGCCTTGATGAAAAACAATACATGGTCTCTGGTTCCCCCAAGTCCCTCTTAACACACTGTCGGCTGTAAGTGGGTCTTCCGTCTAAAGCGCAAATCAGATGGCTCAGTGGAGCACTACAAAGCTAGATTAGTAGCCAAGGGTTATCACCAGCAACATGGTGTGGATTATGCAGAAACATTCAGCCTAGTCATCAAACCAGCCACAATCCGAACAGTACTTTCTATAGTAGTCTCTCGAGGTTGGCCTCTTCGCCAACTTGATGTCACCAATGCCTTCCTCCATATCTGCAAGAGGATGTTTACATGAGTCAACCACCAGGTTTTGTTGATTCCTCTCATCCACGCCATGTCTGTAAGCTTCTTAAAGTTCTATATGGTCTCAAGCAAGCCCCTCGGGCCTGATTTCAGAGAATGGGCACTTTTCTCTTATCCATTGGCTTCCATCACAGTAAGGCAGACCCATCCTTATTCATTTATCAACAAAGTGTGCACACCATATTTTTCCTTCTCTATGTCGACGACATTGTGGTAACCGGCAGCAGTCACCAGCTCTTACAGACTTTCGTTGATAATCTCAGTTCAGCTTTTGATTTAAAAGACCTTGGTCATCTCCACTATTTTCTTGGCCTTCGGGTAGCAGCTCATACCAATGGACTTCATGTCCATCAACTCAAATATGCACATGATCTGCTCCAAAAATATGACCTGATGCTCTGCAAACCGGCATTTACTCCAATGTCTACTAAAGCACACCTCACAACAACAGATGGGAACCTTCTACCTAATCCCACAACATTTGGAGAGATGGTTGGCTCGCTGCAATATCTTACAATTACTCGCCCCGATATTGTCTATGCTGTCAATTCCATCTCCTAATACATGAGTCAGCCTCGACTCCCCCACTTCATTATCGTCAAACGCATCCTCCGTTATGTCAAAGGAACACTTGGCCAAGGACTTTTCTTCAGCCCTCAACATCAACCAGTTCATCTCTCAGCCTATTCAGATGCAGATTGGGCTGGCTGCCCTCACACTCGTTGATCCATAAGAATTCAAATTCAGATTCTACGGGGGCAATTGAAATGAAATGAAGCAAAGGGTGTGTGAGGTTTACCTCATCGGGCGGAGCAGGGGGATGTGTGAATGCACGTTAAGGTCTTGTCATTGTGGCTCTTCTTCTTCGTGGTGTTGCAGAGGTGCTGATTTGAGTCCGGTTCCATTGAGAAGAGCACAAACAGGGTGTTCCGGGCTTCCCTCTTTTTTCAAAATGTAAAGAGTAAATGGTGGACGAAAACCCTGTCCGTCTACAGATATAAAGAATGCAGTATAAATATATATTATATATTATAATATGATTTGAGTTTAAACATGTATAACGATAAATATAATTATGTAGATAAGCTTGTGCATTTAAATTTGAAAACTAAATTCAAGTTGGACCTGTTATAAGACAAAGTAGTGTAAGCTTGGCAATTTGACCCGGCTCTAAACTCTCACAAAACCCGTCTATTAAGGGCCCGTACGAACCCGCCCGTTTTAGAAACACGCTAAAAATTGTGCCTGTTGGGATCTATTAAACCCGTTAAAACCTATTAACAGTTAAAAAACACACTAACCCTAAATCAAAGAAAATAAAACTTGATTGTCGACGCAGACTCACAGTCTCCCACCTGGTCACCTTCAGTCCTTCACACTCTCAGGTCTCAGCCCCCTCTTCATTTCGTTGATCTCCTCCCCTCAAACCCTCACAAATTCACAATTACATGGATTGACCATCTAATAAGGTAAAACCACTCCCTGCTTCTTTGATTATGTTTTTTTTGTGAATTCGAATTTTGTTTTTTATTAGAATAGAGATTAGAAACTTGGATCTGAGCTATGTTGTTTGGGTTTAAGTCTACTGGCCCAGAATTTTGAGAATCATTTCAATGCAGTCGCTGTCGTTTTGGTCTGAAATCATGTTGAGTCCTAGGAATGCGACTCAGGAACAAACCATCATCTATTGAAATTGAAGTTTCTGATTTGATTTCAGGTATTCATACTGTATAATGGATTTTTAGTGCTTGAATTGATTGTTAAGGATTGATTGGGTTGAACGTTTAAAGAGTCTTTTTGGTAAGATTTCAACCATTCTCATATTTGTGTTTATCTGATAGCTCTGGTTTTGAATTGTCAATCATTGGTTTCTTTATTCTTGTCGTAACTCTGAATTTTGCAGATAGCTAACTTAGATTATTAACATATTATATTAGATATGTCAGATTAGTGTTCATGCTCTTGGCTTGTTAGTAACTTGATTATGAAAACAGTAATGCTCTTAGAGTTAACAGCTTTTGCCATTTTCTATTGAGTGTTGATATTGTCTTCTATCTATTGACTATTGAGTTAACATATATTCAATATTTATGTAGTAACAATTATTATTATTTTTTCAGATGAGTTTAATTGATGAGTCTCAAGATGTTTCTTTGGATGAAGAAGAAAACGTTAGAGAAGGTTCTTTACCTAGCAGAAGTCAGTCGAGAGGTGTAAATGTTAGTAAGAGGATGAAGACATCTGCATGTTGGATGTCATTTGAGGAGCTTTCATTGGGTCCTGATTCAATACCACGCGCCAAATGCAAAAAAATGTGGAAAAGTACTCAAATGTGGTTCGTCATCAGGAACCGACAGCTTATTGCGGCACCAACAAAAATGCTTATCCAGTGACACTACTGTAGTGTCACCTCACTCTGTCACACATTCAGGTGCGTTTAGTCATGTAAGATTTGTTCAGTTGATAATTGAAGCGATAGTTAGACATGATCTACCTTTTGCCTTTATTGAGTATGAAGGGATCTGAGCTGTGTTTAATTATATATCTTCAACCCTTACGCTCTCTTGTAGAAACACTGTTAAGACTCATGTGTTAAATATGTTTGAGAGTGAAAAAGGGAAGCTTCAGACTTTGTTGAGTTCAGTTAAGGGTAAAATCAGTTTGACTGCTGATTTGTGGCAATTTGTAGTCACTGATGGATATTTGACGGTTATTGCACATTTTGTTGATTTAGAATGTAGATTGCAGAAAAAGATAATCATTTTTGTCATGTCTCCTACTCATAATGGTGTTGCATTAGCTGATAAGGTCTTTACTATAATAAGAGAGTGGGGAATTGAAAACAAGTTATTTTCAATTACCTTAGATAATACATCAGTCATGGATTCATTTGTTGAGAAATTGAAGATTAAGGTGAATTTTAGAGGCTTGCTATTAATGGATGGTTGATTCTTTCATGTTAGATGTTGTGCACACATCTTGAACTTGATAGTTCAAGATGGACTAAAAGAAATTGATCCATCTGTTGCAAAGATAAGAGAATGTATCAAGTATATAAAGGGTTCAGAAGCAAGAAGAGATAAATTTTTGGCATGTGTTTCAGAAGTTGTATTGGGTGGTAGTAGAAAAGGAATGAGGCAGGATGTGCCTACAAGATGGAATTCAACTTATTTGATACTTGATAGTGCACTTTTTTACCGACTTGCCTTGTAGAATTTGAGGGTGAGTAACATTAATTTCAAGTTGTATCCTAAAGCTGAAGAGTGGGAAAAGATGGAGAAGATAAACAAGTTTTTAAGTGAGTTTTATGATGTAACAATATTGTTTTCTAGAACAAAATATACTACATCAAACTTATTTTCTCTAAAAGTGTTTGTTATTCAACATAGTATAGAGCAAGCCATGAAAGACGTTATCCCTTTATGAGCCGAATGGGGTTGAGATGAGTTTGAAGTTCCAAAAGTATTGGTCGAATTATAGCATTACCTTGGGGATTGCAGTTGTGATGGAACCACGGTTTAAGATGGAGTTTCTAGAGTGGGCTTATGACAAACTCTATGGTTCATATTCTTCGGAGTTGAAGGATTTCAAGGACACATTGTCATCCCTATATAGTGCCTACATGGAGAGTTTTAATCTCCATAGTACAAATTATCCGACTCATGAGAGCTCGTCCCTTGCATAAGGCAAGCGTAGTATACTTGAGGTAAATTAAATTGGTTTATTTTGATTATATAAGATTATGGTATTCCTTTTTGATATGTTCTTGTGTACTTGTTTGCATACTTTTTAAACTATTTTCTATATTTTTAGGATTTTGATGATTGTTACAGGAGTGGTCCTAGTTCAAGCTTGAAGACTGAATTGAACAAGTATCTTGATGAACCAAGGATGAATAGATTGGTGGAATTAGATATACTTGGTGAAAGATGGAGCGACATCGATATCCTATCATTTTCCATATGGCTCGTGATGTGTTGACTATCTTTATCTCTACTGTTGCATCTGAGTCGACTTTCAGTATTGGCGGTTGAGTTCTTGATCAGTATCGTAGTTCGTTATTGCTTGATACTGTTCAAGCTTTATTGTGCACTCGCGATTGGCTTTTCGAGAAGAAAGGTAATTTAAATATTAATTTCGTAAATATCAAGTTAGTTTTGTTTTATCGTATTAATCTTACATGCCATGATAATATTAATTAGAACTTTTTGAATCTTTAGAGAAGGAGAGTGTTAGCGTGGAGGATCTTGCCGAGGATATTTTCTATATGAGATTGGGTGACCGTCATGATGTAAGAGAAGAACAAGAATGCTTCACGTAAGAGGAAAAATTTGAATTATGTATTTTGTAAAATATGTAAGGGAGTTGGATATCTTTAAACATGAAGGAGACTTTTGCTTGCCTCATAGTTGTTTTGTTGAGGAACCTTAAATCCTTGTTTTTGCTTGACTCATGGCCTATGATCATGGTTTTTTTAACAACACCAGGTTGAAAGTGTCAAATTTTTTTGTTCTTATTTGCTACTTATAACTTGAACAAAGCAATTCATACCATTACATGTAACTAATGTAAAAAATTATAAACTCATATTTAACGTTTACATCAATGATTTTGGAAAAATAAAATAATTACAAGTGTTAGCATTTTAAAAAAAAATATTAAAAAATAAAAAATTCTATACAAGTTCAACGGATTTGAAAAAAGAAAAAACGGGTTTGAAAAAAGCTCACGGGCTTAACGGGTTCCAATGGGTCCCAATGAAAACCTGCTAACCCGTCAGGCCAAGCACGGTTTAACTCATTAACTAACGGGTTTTTAAAGGACTTAATCCGTTAAGAGCCCGGCACGGTAAAAACCCGGCATAAGCCCGGTCTGTTGCTAGGCCTAGTTATATAGACAGTTTCTTTATGGATGAAATTGTTAAATGTCTAAACTATATGTATCCATATCTGATTCTCATATTTAGTCTTATTATTGAGAGAACATAAAGGTAAAATATGAAGAATGAATGGACAATCAAAGAAATTATGGTAATTTTCAAGTCCATGTTCATTTTTCTGCAGATTTAGGATAGCCAGAGTATTTGCAATCCTAGGTACAATTGATATATATATATATATATGATGGAATCCTGCAAGTATACAGGGTGGATGTAGTTTAGAAAACGGAAGAAGAATGGGTTGTTGATCCCACGAGGATATTAGTTCAATCTGAATTATGAAATACCTAATCTAACTACTCTGAAACATACAAGAACAAGAAGCAAAATGCAACGAACACGGAAACAATAACTCAAGACTAAATGAACTTGTGATGTATGAGGTTTGAGAAAGGGTTTAATGCAACTGAAGAGTAACTCGTAAATAGAAAATAAGAGGAAAACAATTGAATTCGAAAAGAGTATGAATACGATGATGATGATGATGAACCTAGGGTGTCGGAATCTACCACAAACAATCCTATCTACGGTTTGACACAACTAATGGATTATTATGTTCCTCCAGATAACAGTTCTCGTATCTAAGTTCAGTTACGACACTTAGACCTTAGTTCTCTTAATCGTATGAATCTCTCCAGGTACGGCAGAGCTCGTATATCCTAATATGCAGTTTATCCAGTTACGGCATAAATTTAACACTTAGGACTCATGATGCTTTAGAAAACAGAGAACCATGCAAACTACCAGTCCAGTTACGGCAACAGTATAATTCACAATTCCTAATCTCAAGAAGCTAAATAGAATTCTATTGTAGTTAAGCCTCAAATTCTACTTCTGATAGCTAGATGCAAAGCCTAATGGTCGCGAATCAATAGAACTTTATCACAAGCAACAAATCAAACAGAGATTAAGAATTTATCTAAAAAGAAACTAACAATCCATCAATTGAATATCAAAACATGTAGACAGTCATGTTAGGGCTTCATCCTAGCCCTAGAAAAGAGTTTAGCTACTCATGCTTAAAGAAAACATAAAGAATCTAATTGAATGAAGATGGAACATGGAACCGGCGGAGGACAGTAGCTTCTGGAATGGAATTATAGTTTTGAATGATCCGGCTCCCCTTGTGCTTCACAAAATCTCTATTTATATGGTGTCATTTTCCTTCTTGCTTCAGGCATGGGTTTTCTCTTTAATTGCATAGCCCAAAAGGAGACTTCTAAATGTCCAAGGAAAACATGTATTGGACTCTCAAAAGGTCCATAATGCTGAATTAACTCTCTTGGAATTTTGCCAAGTCATTCTAGTCTTGCAAACTCGAGCTCTTCAAATACATTGTAGATTCGTCCTTTCTGAACAGTCTGTACTTAAACGGCTATATCTCCCTCTAGGAATATTGAAATCACAAACCGTAAAATTTTATAGAAAATAGACATCCAGGCCTTTTCGTGCATATAAGGCTCACTCTCTGATTCTTCCTGGAACAGCACAGTTAAATCCTCGAAGTTGGCTGTTCTGTCACGACTGCTTCAGCTGTCAGGATTGCAAACTACCTTTCAATCCTTCTTTATCCTGTTTTTGCTTCTTTTCCTCATCTTTGCTCTTCAAACCTACAAACACACTATTTTAAGTAAATAGGCTAAAAACAAGGAAAACTTTATACAAATATCAAGATTAAAGGGCATAGAAATATAGGAAAATACAAGCACATCAATATATAGTCAATGATTAGCTTAAACATGTATTAATCTAGCATAGCTTTCATAAATTGAGTTTTATAGATCAAGAAATTTTACACATGAGTGATAGGTGCCTCATTTTCCTTACTCGAAGCTGTTGGTGATGTGTGAATAGTGAAATGGAAAAATGGTACGAAGTAAGTTAGAGATTTATTTTTCCTGCAACGAAGTGAGTTGGATATTTTGGAGGTGGAACGTTGGTGTGGTGGTGTTTAGGGTGATTAGTGATTACCATTCTTACGAACAGATATGTTGTCGCATAGTAGCCGTCATTGTTCTTGGATAGCAGCGAGTGGTCATTACCTATGGTTTTGCACATAAGAATAACAGTTGAAACAGTTCTGAAGACCAGAATACCACTGACGCTCCTTCTCGTGCCACAAGGAATCCTCACTTGTGACGACCATGTCAACGGGATACAGATGCAAGATGCGCAAACAAGTTTGTATCTTCGAATAAAGCGGAGCAAACTTCCGAACCAAAAATATGACATCGAACATTTGAAATATAAAAGAAACATTACACGCAAAGACTGGGAGCTGATGAAAACCATGAGAATTACACACGCATTACATTAGGCAGCAATTTTATTACACTAAAACTCATTCGGTAATAACTTTAACCAAAATACTGTACGTACAGGATCCACATCATTAATATTTTATATTAAATGTAATACCACTGAAAAATACCTAGTCATACTCGACTTAACTAATGCACCCTTTGAAACCAGTCCATAATATGAATTGAAAAAAAAATCAGTAGAGCAATTAAGATGTGCCGGTTGAGTTTTATGGAGGTCCAGTTTGAAGGGCATGGTCTAAATCAGCAATGAGATCATTTACATCCTCAATCCCCACAGAAATACGAACAAGATCTTCAGTTAGACCTCTGGCCTCACGCACGGCAGATGGTATGCTTGCATGCGACATGAAGCAAGGGAGACTTATGAGGGACTTCACGCTGCCTGTAAGTTAACCAACTTTAGATTAGCCTGATAATAGACGTTTCTTCATCGAGTTTCACTCAATGAAGT
This sequence comes from Comarum palustre, assembly GCA_951800085.1. Lineage (NCBI taxonomy): Eukaryota > Viridiplantae > Streptophyta > Magnoliopsida > Rosales > Rosaceae > Comarum > Comarum palustre. Next base: position 22,762,797 of record OX637573.1, read on the forward strand.
TCATACTGGCAATCCCCGACCATAGCAAAAGCAATAATAATAAATAATAAAAAAAGAATTAATTTCAGTATACCCATCTGAGGTTAACATCATTCCACATTTCCACTCCCCATACTTTTAATTTTGAAAATTTACTCTAAAGTTTCCAATTATCATAAATGAAGCCAAATTGCTGAAATTCCGTCCAATTTGGACTTTAAATGCTAGCATGGAGTCTTAGGAAAATGGTCATATACGACGATTTTTGTTGCTAGATGACTATTCTAGACATCAACGTGAGTCAAAATTAACGTCCAAATTAGACGAAATTTCAGTAATTGGGCATGATTAATGAAAATGGAAAACTTTAGAGGGTAAATTTCTAAAATTAAAAGTATGAGGAGTGAAATGATGTCAACCCCAAATCTCAGGTGGGTAAACTGAAATTAATCCTAAAAAAAATATATCATGATGAGAATATGGTTTGGTGGTCTCAACAGTTGGGTGGAAACTATTACCAAAACTGACAGTGACACTGAAGTATTTGGTGGTCTCGACAATATGCTTTGATAATGCCAGTGAACCTGTCAGAAAGCTCAATACAGATCCTGCACCCTTTGCCTGAAAGAGGTGTGTATAAGTATGAAGAAGGAAGAATATGTTCTTTATTATAGCCAAAGCTACATTCCACTTAGTTAAATACCTGAGAATAATGCAAGGCACGACCAGGATGACCAGGAATCCCTGCATAGTTAACTTTCTTAACTCGTGGATGGGAAGCGAGAAACTCTGCAATCTTTTGAGCATTGTCCTGTGGCCAAATGTTGATAACCATTAGAAGTAGTACTGTCGCATATGCAAATTAAAGAAAGAAAAAAGAGGCACATATCAGCAATATGTGTAATATAAACAACAGAGTTGAAAACCTACCTGTTGCTTCTCAACACGTAAGGCCATTGTTTTAACTCCTCGTAAACAAATCCAACAGTCAAATGGAGCTAACCCAGAGCCTTCTGCATTCTGTAAGAAATACAACTGTTCTGCCAATCTGGTAACAAAAAGGAAAGAGATATTTGGTATAGAAACAAGAATACAAGATATATCCACGCAAAAGGTAAAAAAGATGTAGAACCTTTCTCCTCTGATAGCTAAAACACCTGCCATGACATCACTATGTCCAGCAATAAACTTTGTCGCTGAGTGCATAACGATGTCTGACATAAGGATCCATTAAAATTAGTATCAATGAAGTATTGTTTGTAAAACCTTGGAACTCTATAGCTTATAGTTGATACCTGCTCCTAGATCCAGTGGCTGTGACAATACAGGGGACATTATACTGTTATCCACCAGCACTATAGCATCATGTGCATGAGCCATCTCTGCTATTTTCTGTTTAGGCACACATTGAGAAATTTCCTTAGAAAATGCACCTGTTGCATTCATCATAACTTTGCCAAGAATCTTGTACACTATATTATGGAAAGCAAAACGAAACCTGGTAATTTTTTTCTTTTTTTTTTTGAGAAAACAAAACTTGATATAAAGTCGATGACAAAGACTGTAAACTAAAAGACGTGAGCTAAACGGTGTGAATAATCAATTTGCTTCATTGAGCAGTTTGTGTAATTAATTTGCCAAGATTCAGTGCAAAATTAGAACAAAAGGACTTTGCCTCTACCAAGGGTGTGGGACTAGCATCAATGTGGATCTGGGATTTGACCCCCTCATAGTACCTACCTAGACTTGAGTTTTCTGTCACTTAATATTAATAGGGTGCGTCCCACTTCAAACGCAGGGATCATGAAGTGGTTTAAGGGATTTCAGGTATAAAAACAAAGTTCTAAGGAAATAGGATTCAGTCTTTGCACTAGCTGCATTTAGTGGTCACAAAAACCAATGGGCTACTTAATACTTAATGATTTCCATTTAGTCCTTCAAGCATTAAACCACAAATTCCTTCACTTAAACCGTTTCTTTCCCCAGACTTGTGAAGAACGCAAGTCCAAGGCCTCATACAAAGGATTCCAAGACAGAAGGCATGATTTTAGTTCCTGTCAACAAGGGTAGGTCTTGCTGGAACTTTCATGGTTGGGAAGTTATGAAGGATTCATTCTTAATGTAGACTAGAAAGGTTCTTACATATTCTGATTTTCTTAGGTATTATTATTCTAACTGTTCTAGAATTACCTTACAGAGAGAGGCCTTGTAATGTTTTGAAATGAATCCAAATTTCCTACAATATGACACCAAAGCTTTTGCAACTTCTAAATTTCTACCCTAGATTCTAGCTTATATGTCTGTCTATGCTTTAGCCAACTTCAACTAGATTTCTAGCTTACATGTCTCATTTCAAAATATATACATTATATAAGATGTCCAGTGAATTCTTCGGAACTGAATGATATGTAGCAAATATAACCAAATTGATTAGGTATGAAATTAGAAAAATAGTAGTAATACCATTTTTTATAAGGCTCATATTTTCATTAGTTTAACAATGACAGTTCAGATACAAGGGACAATGCGTGTACCAAACTCTCAAGCAAGATGTAAAACATCTCAGAACAGTTATAAGAGATGCCAGACATTGCAAAATGCAAATCTTATCTCAAAAGTAATCTACCTCCTCATCAATAGCTTGGCAAACAGATTAAAGTGTAATACCAATAGATATTAAAGTGTGACTCCTTTAGTAGAATTGAGAGATAAAAAAATTGACAATGTGATCTGAACTTGTCCAACTAATAGCGAACCGCAAAAATTTTCTAATCACTGACCGGACTGCTACTCTCAACTGGTCTCAATAGTAACAAATTTAAGAATTAATATTGCTGATACATATAAACTCCTAAACCAATGTATGCAATCTTTTCGAAATCAATGTTCAGTATCACTACCACATCTCTCTGCAATATTGGTAATAGAAGCTCAGAAAGTACTTTCTGGACCGATATTGCAAAAAAGAAAGCATACTAATTCATTAACAGCATACAACATAAATATGGCAGAATACGATATGGATCTATCAATGAGTTAAGGTTAAACCCAGCTTAAAATGTAAAATAACAGTGGAACAATGTCTTACGCGAATATCAGAAACTATTTGCCGAGGATTGGTGGGACTCTCCAGCCACACAAGCTTCGTCCACGGGCCAATAGCAGATGCAACCTCATCTAAATCACTTGTGTTGACTCGTCTGATTGTATAAGAATTATAATTTCAGATTTCATTTAAAATAAATTGAGAAAGGAACAGAATACAAACAATACTAACTTCACCACAACTCCAGTTTTTGGAATAACTTGGGATAACAATCGGTCAGTACCCCCATACAGGTCATCTCCAGCAACAATCTCCTCTCCTGCAGCGACATGATTACAAATTAAGTATATAAGGCTTTGAAAGAAGATAACAAATTTATTCAAGTAGTCTCAGTCAATCAGGCCATAAGGAAAGGGAATGATTAGGTACTCTCTTTTCCCATTTATTTCGCTCATAAACTTTAACAGCTTTAATTGTGATATCCTCATCAGTAATCAATCCAGGATTTCATCCAATGCTGAGGTTATGGCATATCCACCATACAAGAACTACAAGATGTCCGGAAAGTTAACACATGATATGACAATATGAAATTACACAAACACACATATCTGCAAGGGTGTGCATGAATTATTTAGTGTTTTAGTATCTATCTGTCACATAGTCAACAGTCAAATCTACCAAAAAGTCATCTGAATACTGATTTAAGAGTATATGTATTATACCTGAGACGCAACATCACTGACACTTGAGTCTAGTTACTAGAGACGATCATTAGATTTAAATTATGCCCTATTTGAAAAGTACCTGTTCCTACAAGATGAGCAACAGCAGCCAAAGCAGCCATTCCACTAGTAAAACAAAGTGCTCTATCTGCTTTATCAAGCTTTGCCAAAATGCTGAAAGTAAAAAGTAAAAATTAAAGAAGATCAATATGAGTAAACAAATAAAAAGGAATTTAAATAGTTGTAAGGATTGTCAAATCTATTTCAACAGAAGTCAGCATATAACTAAATAAAGTAAGACCTTTCTAAAGCATCTCTTGTAGGATTCCCGCTTCTAGTATAATCATAAGGACCATTTTCTGTAGCGGAAGGCTGTAAAACATAGTATTAAGACGATAAGAAACTCGGTATGAGAATATGACCTAGGTAACTCAAAGATTTTCATGCAAATAAAGGAAGCTTAGAAAAGAAGCATATAGTCGATTAACTACAGGCGCACTCATCTTACAAATGAAAACACGGATATATCCATTAATAAAATATAAAATAAAAAGGTATGCAAAAATTGAGCCATCTTGAATCTGGCCTTTTCTATCTAACTTGTCTTGACAGAATAAAAAACGGCCATAATTCATCAAAACAACCCCAGGCCATGTAAACACACTCGCTGATACCTTGACTAAACCCACTACATTTCTTCCTCATACAAACACTAAAGCAATAGAATATTGTATCCTTACGCACCATAGGACTTGCACAATATCTTACTCTCCCTTTGGATCACTCACAATAACAACAAAGAGTAACAATGACTTGACAAAAGATAGTAGCAACTCCCTTATCTAGAAAAAACTATACCTGCTTAAAAGTAGCTGTTTGGTAAAGTGGGGTGTTCATTGCATGGTAAGGATCAAACTTGTTGTCGAAATTCATCAGCACTGTTGACATACTTGGCTCTTTGAGCTCCCTCTCTGTGATCAATTAAAAACACCTTGGAGGCATGAAGCATATAGAGAGAATAACAACAACAAAAGAACAAGCGGGACATACCATTTAAGCACTCAGCCAAAGGTGAAGTGCTCAAATCCATCTCTTTCTCTATCGAACACTTCACTTTCAATGTTTTTGTTTTAAGTATTGTCTTTTTGAGCCCAAAACGCACCTTGGGACTCCCAAAACTTAGCTTTTTGCTAGGCGTTACACCCTGAAACCAAAAACCAATAAGAATGAAAAAGAAATATAACAAGTTTTGTGTCGATAGTTGAAAAACAAAAGAGAATGGAAAAGAAAAGTCATACGACGTCGTCTTTGAGATCAATGGAGAGAGAGAAAATCCCAAAAGAGAGATAAGAAGGCGAAGCGGTGGCCATGGGTAAGGTTGTTCAAGTGAAAAGGCCCTACATTCAAACCCATTACCATTACATCAAACCCATGTTCAAGACAATACCATTCATTTTCAATTGAAAGAGAATTGCACCACCCAGCCAAAGTACCGATTTCTTGGTATGGTTAGTACTGAGTTGGTATTGGTTGGTAATGACCCTGTACCGATATACGAAACAGAGCCAAAATGCCCAATCCAATGGGATTATTCGGCATCATATAAAATTTGCCGGAAACATAATCCACCTTTGTCGTTGTCTGATTCACTATATTCTTACTCCCCAAACAAAGGAGTATAAGCAAAAAGTACATTTTACATCAAACAGCCAAGTCCCCTATGTAATTGCATAGACTACGGTAATTTATAAACATCAATACAACTCCAGATGTGTGTTGTGCAATGCGAAGACAGTAAAGCAACGACAGAACTTAGTACAAAGTGAGTTAATTTTGCACATGTACTGGTCGTTTTCTGTTCTAATTGCACAAAGACTTCATACAGACCCATGTCGCCATGGCAAAGATTCAATAGGTTCAGTAAGGAAAAACGAAATTGCCAGATTCCCAATAACATTGTGATATAAACATCAAACAAGGCCCTTCATCAATTGACAAATATATAAGCACATTTAGGATACCAAATTCAAGAACAAACAGAGAGAACCCAATATCAAATTCAAACTAAAAAAGATTCAAGAACCCACCCTGGAAGTAGTTGCCGCTTTTGTAGATGTAGTGGTCGTACACGAAATTTTGGTCTGGGTACACGAAATTTCAAATAATTATGGTCTGGGAAGATTTCTTGTCATTCAAATGAAGAAGAAGAAGAAGAAGAAGAAGAAGAAGAAGACAGTTAACCAAAAGAAATGACTACTTTAATCCTCAGTAGGTATTGTGTACGGGGTTTAGCCCAACTTGTATTAGCCCGCCCGTTTAAGAAGCTAAATAGTGATTGTAGGAAGTAATTTTATAACATGTAGAATTCTATATAAATTTGTAAACGAGAGCATGTAGAATTCTATATAAATCTACACACTTATTGATAGTTGGTTATGAATGAATAAATATAATTGTTGATTAGTCTTTCCTTCCTTAGTTTCCTATGTTGAATAGATTCTGATCTTTTTAGAAAGCAAGGCCTTTTTGGCGTCCTCAAGTTCACCAACTTTTTGAATTCTTCAAATAACTCATTTGTTGTAAACACAATAAATAAATAAAATATATACTCCCTTTGATTTTTTATATAGGTCGTTTTAGGTTTTAAGTTTTTGTTTGATATATAAGTCGTTTTAGCTTAATTTCATGGAGTATTTCCTAATTTATCCCTAAACCACAATAATGACATGGATAAAGTGTGAATTTATATCTTAATCTATATGCAAACTTATTAAATAGGGCAAACTAAATAAAGGTTAAATTGTCATTAGAATTGTTTTTTAATCTCTGTACGAACTCCTAAAACGACCTATATAAAAAATCGGAGAGAGTATGTTTTTTTGGACATCAAAAGAAAAATATGTTGAAATGGTACCAGAGTAAAACAAACAGAAAAATAAAACAAAATTAGAAATATATGAGATTATGTATACTACTAACCTTTCATATGCTTACTACTAACCGAGTCGTTGCTAGCGGCAAGACAATTATGTAATTTAGTCTTTCATAGTAACTACCTATTTTATTGCAAAAACGAGACAATTGGTTCCATTGTCTTCCTCTCCTAAAAATGTGTAATAGAATTTTGGTTCAAAGCGGTTCTTCCTCTCCTAAAGGTGTGTATAATCGTCGATGAACCAGAAAACCTTTGGGCTTCCTCATGTCGTAGAGAGAGAATTAGACTCTCTGACCCCAACAAAACCCTCAGCCTACTCATTACAATGCAACTCTGAATATATCAAACACAACAAGAACATAACATAAACCCATCAAAATTACCAACAATCAAGTCTTTCAATCCCATTATTATCACCACCAACCCAATTCAAAACACAAATACAAACAATCAAAAACTTGAATATACCAGATGAAAAAAAACGATTTATGTTTGAGATTAGGAACAAATTAGGCAGAAAGAAGAAGATGATGATTTTTTATTGTCCATACTCGAACTATTCTTCTCCCACCAAATGAAATAAATTGAGAAATATGAGTTCTCGGAGAAAAAACACAAACCCATAGTGATAGAGAGCAATTCGGGTCGAAGAGAATCAGCGAAATTGAGAGAGGGCTCTGAGTTTTAAGAGAATAAGTTCACTGACGACTTAAGTCTACAACTACAAGAAGACAAACTAAACCAAGCATGAAACTCACGCGCACAAACTAATTGTAGTTCATATGAAATCATGAATCTAGTATTGAGATATTAAGAATGAAAGATTGGGATTGATGTGTGATCGGGTCAATACGAATAGTCGGCTTAGGCCGAAGTCAAATACAGCTCCACAATCTCGATCTGCTATGTCTAAGAGAATCATTCAACCCAAGTTCAACCAATTCAACAACATCAATCTTTTATGAGTTTATCTCACAATCGCATCACTAATCACTCCTCCAAATCAATACTTTTCGCATTCACCTGCGACGAGAACGAGGAGCTCATTCTCGATCGGAATCGATATTGACATCGACTTAGTTCCTCGTTGCGTATAGACCCCGATCATCATCTTTCTCGGTGAGCAGACTTCCAACTTTGATTATACATCTGCCACCATGGCTGAAAAAAGACCTCTGGCCGTGGAGACTCAAGAGATAGAGAGTCATACTAGTTGGCTGTGGATAACTATAAGTGGTTTTACTGCTAACGTCAGTTAATCATGAACTTACATATATGTCCTTCAGATTTTATTTTTATGGACAATATCATGCCACGTGTCTCGGATCCATACTTGTGTATGGTACTACCTGTGTATTCTAGAGCTTAGCGAAGAAAAATAAGAAATGTGGTGATATCAGATATGGTAATGGCAGTTTGATTCCAATCATCCAACAAATGATGGAGCATAATTTTTTTTATCTGCGTGTGAAAAATATATGAATCAATTAGATTGAATAAAGATGATATGATGATGATATTATGAGATCATATGGTACTCAATCCAATAGTTATAAACCATCGGAGCAAATCCAAACAACAAATTCCATAAATATACTACACGCCGGAAGGAAGGAATTAGAATCAGATATTTTCTCAAAAAAAAGAAAATAAAGAAGAGGCTAGTAAATAAATAACGAGAAAACCGAACCGAATATTTTTTAAAAGAAATTACCCAATCAAGATAATCTGAAACAAATCCAGGTGTCGTTTGTTAGACCCAACCCCGCCCAACTACACTACACCCATTTTCTTCAGTAGAGCTCACCCCATGGCTCTCACCCCATGGCCCCACCTCCTCTACCTCCCTCTTCATTCTACTTCCTCCTCCTCTCACCTCTTATTCTACTCCCAATCCCCGTCTTCTCCGCCGCCGATCGCGCTCCGGATCAGCGACGTCTCCTCCGCGTTCTCTCCGGCGAAGCTCTCCTCGGCCAGAGCCAGGTGCTTCAATTCAGCCACCGAGCAGGACCGCTTCAGCGAGCCGGAAACCGTCTCCGATGACGAAGCTGGAGATCGCGATAGCGTTAAGACCTCGGCTACGGCGAATGGTGGATCGGTGACTGTTACGACGTCGTTTTCCGGTGACTATCTGTCTCTTGGGATTCGCGAGCCGGTGTATGAGGTCGGTTGCAATTCGTATTAGTGTGAATAATCCACGTAATTAGGCCACTAATCCACGGAATAATATTTATTAATTGTTTATAGGTGGAAGAAGTGAAGGCTAATGGCACAATATCTATAAGAAAAATTAACAGACGTCAGCTTTTGAAGTCAAGTGGTGAGTCAAATTAACCTTCTCTGTAATTTTGTATTTATGTTAATTATGGAAAATTATATTTGCTGATTGTATATGAATTTGTGTATGTTCATCAAGGTTTGTTTTTTCATTGTTCATTGTTTATTGACATTAAATAATTTGTGGTACCATTATATTATATTGTGAGTATATTTTCATTGATCATTGACATTAAAAATTTGAAGTAGCATGATGATGCGGATTCTTTTTATGTAATTTATTAAGTGTTTTTGATTATCAGGTCTTCGTCCACGTGATATTCGAAGTGTTGACCCTTCATTGTTTCTGACAAATTCGATGCCGTCCTTGCTGGTATACTGGCTCCATTTTAGTATTTCAAGCTAGTTCATGTATGTATGTTGCAATGCTGTTTTGTGTTAACTCACATTCTATTTCTATTCAAAATTTATCCATTTGATGTGAACATTTGTAACTATATATAGTGTCATTTCTTTCTGTTTGGCAAACGGTTGTGCATAGATGATATTATAGGCGTCTTCTTGTTTGTTTCCTTAAAATTTTGATATCATACTTACAAGCTTGTTTCTATTCACCTCTTAGGTCCGTGAGCATGCTATTCTGTTGAATTTGGGCACATTACGTGCAATTGCAATGCAAGAGCGTGTCCTATTATTTGACTACAACCGGTGAGCTTTGGCTTTTGAGCAGTGGAAGTTAATTTAAGGACTAACATGTTTTGCTTATGCAGTTCAAAGAAACTAACATTGGAAAGTTTGTTGCATGTGTAGTAAAGGAGGAAAAGCTTTCATCGAAGCACTACTGCCTCGACTTAACCCCAAAAATATGAATGGGGGACCATCTATGCCATTTGAACTTGAGGTGAGTAGAGTAATTAGAAGCATTTAGTTTCCTAATCTGATTGCTCTGCCTCTCTCTCTCTCTCTCATTATCCATATTCATGATCCTGTATATACCCCTTACCATCTCATGTTATGTGGTTGACTTCTCATTCTAAAACCATTCAGCATCAGAGTGATAAACAATAAAGATCTTTGCGATTCTTTCAGGTTGTTGAAGCAGCATTGCTCTCAAGAACACAGCGATTGGAACAAAAATTAATGGATTTAGAACCTCGTGTGAGTATGAGAACATAGTGAGTATTATGCAGTGTACTATTTTGGCATAAACATTATTTGTTCTCTTTGTATAAACTTACAACATGTCCTAAAACTATCTTTTGGTTCACAAATCTATACATCTTATGTACAATTTGATATGGAATATACTTGTTATAGTATTGTGGAAAGATACTTTAGTGAAAAGTGCTTCATGGAATTGTTTCCTTAGAATTGCCTTCGAAATAGGAAAGAGAAATGAAATAATTGATAAAACAATATAATACCTTTTGTCTATACTTTGCCAAGAATAGATGTCTTTCCCTCTGCAAAATCACTGGTTCCAGTGGACGTATGATTAACTTCTTCGATTTGTATAGGTTCAAAAGATTCTAGCGGTTTTGCCCAACAAGCTAACTGCTGACATACTGGAGCAACTTCGTATCAGCAAGCAAACCTTGGTAACGGTTTTGACTGTAGTGGTATACCTGTTTTTAATGGCTTTGAAATCACTAATCTTACACACTTGTTTTTTCTTTTAACTAGGTTGAATTGGGTTCAAGGGCAGGGGCTCTTAGACAAATGTTGTTTGATCTTTTGGAGGACCCCGAAGAAATACGCCGTATATGTATTATGGGAAGGAACTGCACACTCAATAAGGGAAATGACGCTGTTGAATGTTCTCTTCCTTCAGAGAAGCAGTTTGCTGACGGTAAGTTTAAGTTGTATTACTTACAATATACTTTTGGAAAGGTTAAATGTCACAATATAAGCAATCAACGAGTATTATATTCTATTTTGATAAAAAGCAGAAGAAGAGGAAGAAATTGAGATGCTTTTGGAAAATTATCTTCAAAGGTTAGTCCTTGCCATACACCATCAGAAAAAGAAAAAAGAAAAAATTGTCTGGTTGGTATGGTTATTCATCATGGGAGTTGACCTTGGTGCTTCTTGTGTTTGCAGATGTGAATCTTGCCATGGCCAGGCTGAAAGGCTTCTTGATTCTGCTAAAGAAATGGAAGATTCTATAGCTGTTAACTTGAGGTTTGAATGTTGTTCTGTTGTGTGTCGTCATGTTTTATAGCCAATGCTGAACAGAAAAGAAAAGAAAAGTTGGTTAATTCCTGGTCTTCAGATTTACTTTTCTCATAGTCGACACCAATTTTAACTTCATTTATCAGTTCTCGGAGGCTTGAGGTTAGCAGAGTGGAATTACTCCTTCAGGTCGGGACCTTTTGTGTGGCACTGGGTGCTCTGGTTGCAGGTATGTCCAGAACCTCTTATTATGTATTTATAGTACTTCAATCTCATGTTATACTTGTGCAAGTGGTTTTTATACCAATGTGTACAAGGTGCTATACTTTTCTTCAGTGTGGCTCATCATCGTACCACCTAGGAACTTGCCATGTGCTCTAGTGTGCATGATAAATAGGTATGCCTAAGCTAGAATGAAAACCACTTTATCCACCCCCATGACCCCATATCCAGCACATAACCACCCCATGTCCACCCCATAACCAGCCACTACAACACGTGCACGCTGTGCTTTGGGTGGGGGGATTGGATGTCAAGTTCGTTAGTTGATAATAAGGTGACTTACTAAGATTAAGTAACTGCAGAAGTAAGTTCTAAATGTACTGTTAAGTATTAACATAAATTTTCTGTGTTGTATCTGTTTTTTGAAATTGCAAAGCAACAATTGTGAATAACCAAATAACTAGACTTTGGAGTCACAACAGATGGATGAAAATTAAAACATGCATATCAGACCTTGTATAAAAATTAGGGTTGAATTCTTGAAGTAATCCAGTTTTGTTCACCACCAAATTTCCAGTTTGAATTCCGAGTCGATATTATTGGTATTCAATTATGGACCTATGTTAAGTCTTATGTTTCCTTTCTAATTGCAGGTATATTTGGCATGAACTTGAGGTCCTATCTTGAAGAACATGTGGTATGTTACTTGCTGAAGCTAACTTGGTAGTTTCACTTGTATTCTCATTAAGTTTATGAAGCTAATGCAGTGTTATTATTGCTTGACTTGGTGCAGTTCGCATTTTGGTTCACAACAGCTGGGATAATCGTTGGTGCTATTGTGGGATTCTATCTTATGTATTCATACCTCAAGACACGAAAGATATTGTAAATAGAAGAGATTCAAATACAGGTAAAGGTAAAACTTTTTTAATTTAGAATTGCTGAATCATTTGGTGGTATGGTCGGCGTTTGGAGTGTGTTGGCCCTGATACTTCCTACTAAAATCATAGGGATTTATTTACAAGTGTATATGGTACTTATAGCATCTCATCCATTTTACAGGTAAATTCTGAGGTCGAGAATGTTCATTGACGACATTGGGACTGTACCACGTTATTTGTGCAGTATTATATCGTCATTATTTATGAACTTGTATGTGATATCTCCAACAAGATTGCAGCATGGCGGCCTGTCAAGACAAGTTGGTTATTTAGACGGAGTTGTCCAGACCACTTTTGCCTTCCTAAATAATTTTTTCCATAAGAAACTAACTTCACAATGCACAAAAACATGGTCAACACTTTCCCCTTGAGCTTTGCACAAGATGCACCAATGAGGAGAAAAACAAGAACCTTGTTTTCTTCTTTGAAGAACATCACAAGTATTCGTTTTTCCATGAGCCACCCGCCAACCCAATATTTTCACCTTAGTAAGGGCTTTGAAATTCCAAATAAACTGTGCAGGCTCAAAGATTGGATCTATGAAAGGAGTTGCAAGAGAAGCTCCCAGTAGCCTCGAGCTTCCATCTCCTTTCATCCGGATTAGATTCCACTACTTGGACTTTTTCTAACTTAGCCAACATAACTTGTTCCATATCGTCATTGTGGTGTAGCTGTTGGGTGAGGAGGTCAGTTGGATCCGATGTAATCCAGGCTGAAGATACTTCAGTTGCTGTAAGAATAGTTCTCAGGTTAGGAATTGTGGGTTTTTGTTGAGTTCAAGGAACAAGTTAATTTCTGGGTTGGATCTTTTGCAAGGGAATCATCATTTAAAACTACTCATGGATCGATCCACCAATGTGTCCGCGTGAAGTGGCAGCGACACCAACTGGAAGGAGAAGACAGTACATGTGGATTGCTTTGATAGAGTCAAGATTTTTCTTTCTTTTTGGGTTTTAAACTGCTAAATGGTCTGGTATGGGTAAAATTACTCTTCACCCATAGCTAATCAGTACTCTGCAAACTTAACGGTAGAATGGACAGAAGTACCAAATAGGGAAACATGCCCCCAGGGTAGTTTTGAATGTCAAAGTACCGAAAAACATAGAGCTTGGTGGCGAGTTTGGCAGGCTCATCAGTAGAAGTCCTGAATGAGCTTGTGCTTGTGTTAAATAAGCTGAGGCCAGTTACTTATGTGAACCCATCTTCTCTAAAATCATCAATAATAAAACCACTACGTATATGCGAGGATGATAAAACAGACAGATTGATCTCAGGAGAAGGTTTCTCCGAGGGGTTTCTGCGCAATGCTGTCAAATTCCTAACGCTGAGCAGTAATTTTCAGAAGCGACTGCTATGATCATGGTTCTATTCCAAGATGATCAGTTGGTGAATAGATATACATGTATAGTGCATTCCCTTACAAATTCACACTAAACCAGTTGGCAAAACCTTAACACAAATACCAAGTATATCTGCCTTCTTCGATGTACAAGGAACCATGTCTCGACAATGACGCATTAGATTATGAGATTTCCTGCTAGCTCTAAGTCATGCCTTGCATTCAGGATAAACATATATCAGATGTGGCTCACTGTTCTTTATACAACATGAACTCTGAAAAAATTGTGAACTTTAAGCATCGAAAAGAGAATTGTAGTGCCAAGATACAATGTGGTGCATCGTGCATGTATTGCACATTAGGGTAGTAATGTTAAGCAGTCCGGAACATTTAACCACATATGAAGCCATCTCATCAAGAATAGGTAGGAGTAAGTACTCGATCACAGGCTTCCTCAGATCTGTTTATTCATTGATAACCTGAAACATAAGTAATTCTATACACGTAGTTTTCATATAAATATTATGAATGAGGATAATGTTGAAGATACAGTGTTACTGAGATATAATCAAAATTTTGTTCATTCGTAACGTATTGTGGATATGAAGATCACACGTAACAACTATAACTTTCAGCAAAAAGTGCAAACTGATTGCAACAATATAAGATTCAAAGGTAAAAATTTACTAAGGTTCATAAGCTATAATTCACGGATTATTACTCGGGAGATTGCACAAACATATGCACTGAGATTTCACAAACTGTTCCTCACTTTTACATTTTTAATTAAATCAAACAATAAAAGAAATAAGAGGAATTTTTTAAAATACCTGTTTATGGTACCTACATTTATCGATATAACAACAAATAAATAATAATATTATTATTGTCAATTAGAAACTTTTTTTTTGGAAACTTTGGCAATCAGAAACTTGATTAACAAAAGCAAACCAGTGTGCAGCAAAAGAAAGACAACCCAAAAAGAAAAGCCATGCACACAACCCTCTTGGGGAGAAGAAACAGCATCTGATTGAAGAAACATGAAAAAGAAAGGAGGATTTTGAACCCATTTCAAAGAAACACTCCAACTGTATAGAAAATTTGCAGCAGTATTTGCTTCCCTACTGGTCCAGAACCAGTCGATGGAAGAAAGGGAGTCCGCCAAACTCAGTATCTGTCGAAAAAAACTGATAATATCTGTCGAAAAAACTCAGTATCTGTCGAAGCCAAGAGGCTGCAGACCAAGATACAGAACCTTGAGGGTTTTTCAAAGTTGATAATAGGGATAGACAATCAGCTTCCAAGAAGGGAGAGAGTAGAGATACAGATTTTGCCAACTTAGACTCTGAAGAAGAGCTTGAGCTTCTGCTGCCTCTGCCGAAAGAGCCTTGCCAACAGAGACCAAAGCCATGAAGAGAACCAGTAGTATCCCGAATTAGAGTAGCAAGGCCACATTTGGAAAGAGCTGGAACTCCAAGAAGCATCACAGTTAATTTTGAGAGAGCCAACACTCCAACAGGAATCCAAGTAGAAGAGCGATTCTTTGGAAGATCAACAACCAGGGACCTTTCACATTCTTTGCAGAGATGAACTGATCAGCTTGCTGGTAAGCCAATTTTGATACCAAAATTGGATCCAGGGATCAATAATTGAAAACATCAGTACAACGATGTTTCCAAATGTTCCATAGCAGGAAGGACAAATATGAGTATGGATGAGCAGCCAAGAGAAGCAAAAGAGGGTGATCTCCATAATGAGAAGCAAGAGAACTAAAATAGTCTGAATGACAAACGGAATACAATGAGACGTTTCAATGTATGAACACAACATCCTAAGACGGCACCAATTCATTCAGTTGATCAAGAAATGTTGCAAAACACACAATCCTAGATGGTAATGTATCTTTGTTTCAAGTTTCGAAAGACAGGAGACTACATCAGGAAAAATTGGCCTTCGTAATGTCTTCAGCTGTTTAACTTATTCAATTATCGAAAGTTAGAAAATACCAAGTACGATTCTCCCTTCAAAATAGAAGAATGATGCAGATGGGGAGAACCAGATACGAGGACGGTATCATTCAAAACAAAAATTGATCCCTTTTCTATTACAACGGAAAACTTAAAATTATAGAAATCAGACATCCACCCTAACTACCAGAAAGGATCTCACAACTCTTACGTAATTTCATGCCCTCGTCTAAGATACAGTACAAGACAGCACACCGATATATGGCAGCATTAGGGAAATCGGGAGAAGACTCATCCTTGACCTCAATGTCGAGCAGATAATTAAAATCTTTTACCACTTGACTCTCACCCTTGAGAACCCTCTGGAACATTAACTTCTTCCTGTTGGATTCTTTGTTGATTTCAGAAACTGCAAACTCCGCGATCTCTTTCAGATGGGGCGTGTCCAGATTTTCGATGGCACCCCAGCCACCGTCGAGGGAGCGTCGTTGCTCGTCACGTATTATTTAATTATAGGACTCTCCTTTATATAATGAATTACAAACCACATTACTATTTACCATAGTCTAGATAACGGTTATCGGCATTGTATCGGTTTTGTAAAATAAAGATATATCAGGAATATATCGGATTTGTTAATTTTTAATTAAATTTAATATATTTATAAACATATACTTCAAAATATATCAAATAAACTTACGAAATTAAAACTTATACTTCAAAATGTACCGATTAAACTAGAGAAAGAAAAACATTTGATTATTTTGACAATGAAAAAACATAAATAATACTAATTACTAAGTACAAACTAATAAAAATAAGTGTTTACAAGATAGATTGAGATGCTAATGCATCATAAACTCTCTCATCATCGGATTCAAACTCAAACTCATCATCTCCATTATGTTCTTCCTCATCTTCCGAGACAAAATCATCTTCATAAAACTCTCTTAAGTCTCAGATTTCAATCAAGAGTGGTATTTCACTACCCATTTCGGACATTTCTTCATGCATTTCCATATCTTCAATGATATTACCTTCAACAAGTCATTCTTGTGCTTCTTTAGCTTTTTTGGCAAGTAGTACCTCTTTTCTCTTATCCTTCCTTCGGTTTTTGTTGATGATTTTGGCATTGAATTGAACATATACCAACTTGCTCATCCTTAAGGTATCTAGCCTATTCCTCTTCTTTGTGTGTATCCCTTGAAATGTGCTCCAATTTCTCTCACACCCGGATGAGCTTGTGGTCAATGAAAGAATTCTTATTGCAATTTTGGCACATCAAATCCATAAATATACCACCATGCAACTACAACAAAATGCAAATAACTTAGGACATACACATTATAGTTCTAATGGTTCAAGTATAAACAACATAACATAGAATTTAAACAAGATACATACCCGGATAAAAGTCTTTCTTGGCACATCCCGATTTGGCCAAAGATTTCTCAAAGACACCTTCTTTCATTCTATACTTAGGTAACTTAATGTTCATGATGTCGCTTTGTACTTGTTCAACATTAGGGTAGAAGTGCTCGGAACAAGTTACACTACAAAAAATGAAAGTATTGGCGACCACGGCTTGCATCGGCACACAAATGCCGTCGCCAATAGTATAACTTTTGTGACGACAAACCTGGGGTCACATAAAAGAAAAATTGTAGACCACGGCAGTTAAATGCCGTGACAAATGATAGAAGTAATTGCGACGGCTATATTATACCATAGCTATATTGCGACGGCTAAAAAACCTACATTCCAAAACAGGCGCCGTATCAAAATGTTTTTAGTTCATTTACTCATTCTCCTTTCTCTCTCTCTCATTCATTAACTCGTCTGAACTTTGATGCTAAACTCAACCCTTTCTCCCTACAACGGCATGGACCTGGCTCGCTGGATCTCAGTCTGGTAGCAATTGCGGAGCTTCTCCATCTTCGCGGCACTGGACGACGGTCTTGGTTGGAGAAGTGGTAGGGTAGCGACACGAGACGGCGTTGGTGAAGTCCTGCCAGTATGTGGCCTTGAGGTTGCCGCGACGGAGGAAGTACCACGTGTCGCGGTAGGAGTTGATGAGGGCGACAGTCTCGTCGTGGGACCAACACGACGGAGGGAGGGGTGGGTAGGGTGATAACAAAACTCAATCCCTAATCGTGAATTCGATCTTCGATATCGAGCCAAATTCGATTTTCGGAACTCTTATCTCTCCTTGATTTTCAATTTTCGATTTTGCAATTTCTTGAGTAAAATTTCTTATGTCTGTCAATTTAGGATTGGGTATGTCGATTTTGTTTATGAATTTGTGATTGATGATGATATATGTTGAATCAGATGATGATATATTCGTCTCTACTCTCTAATTATCATTGTCTTCTTCTCTTAACCAGCACCACCTGATACACTAGCTTACAAGACGGAAGAGATAAATCGACATGAATTCTACTGACAAAGAATATGAAGTTCTTTCTCTATTCACAGCTTGCTTTTGTAAGTTTCAATCTTCTATTGCAGTCTCCTCTTTCTCAAACTAGTTATTGTTTCCGTTTTTTCCCAATAAAATTTGGAGTCAGAATTGTATCATAGATTTCTATTTAGGGAACTTGGATTTGCTTTGTACAAGCTAGGTGCTTGTCATTGATATTGGATTGCTTTCGTTTTTACTGGATGCTGGTGTGCTTGGAGACTTGGTTGCTGGTTACTTTGAAATTGAGGTAGGAAAAACAAACTTTTCTTTATAGCCTTGACATGTAATTGGGATGATTGTGTTGGAATGTTGTCTCTGCTGTGCAAATTGATAATCCTATTACTCTTGTCCTATGTCAAATTGAACACCTATTAAGTTCGATGTTGATTTGATCATAAGACCGTAAGTACCCTTGAGATTGATATCTTGATCCAGTTGAGTGTTCTTGTTGGTATTCTTGATGAAGTGTACATCAGACAGTTCTTTTCTGCTACTAACTTCCTTTTCATCAAGTTAATTGCAACCATGACTTAAATCTTGTCATACCTTTGAAAGTGGTTCAATTGAAACCCTGATCAATATCACTTTGTCGTATAGTACTGTTTTGAGATTTCAAAAAGTGTTTTACATTGCTAAACTTCAGTCTATTTCTTATCTGATGGTGCCATGGCTGAACTTCTGTCTATTTCAACCCTGATCAATATCACTTTGTCGTATAGTAATGTCTTAAGGTATTGAGTCGTATTAAGTTTGAAAGGTTTAGAATGACACTTGTTTTGAAGTAGGTGGATGGTTATTTAATAATTAGTACCCTAAATACTAAAAGATATTGAGCTTAGGAAATAGTTAAACGTGTTGCCTTGTTGGGAGTAAACTACTTGCAGCTTTAGGTAATGCCGCAGAATAAGATTTTGTTGAAGTATAGAATAGGTTAAGGAAGATAATTAGGAATTTACCATTAGAGGCAACAGATGGTCATCAGAGATTTACAAATCTATATTGGATTTGAAATTGTATAAGAATTTGTACTGCAGATTCTAATAATATGTGGTTGTGGCTGAGGTCAAATTGTTAATTTTATTTTTATATATTCCTAAATTTTGCCACTGATATCAATTACATTAAAAACACACTGATATCTAACAGTGGGAAATAGAAAGGGTTTGTTGCATTGGTTTTGGGGTGCCACTGATATTCAATCAGTCTACATTGTCACAATAACACCTATTATATAAGGCACTGATGCATTATTAGTGACTGCACAGGTGCTATTGGGTTTTCACACTCTTATTAGTCTCTATTGAGCACAATAGAGACTAATTACTATCAATCCTTATTGGACAAATTTCTTGTAATGTGTGCTATGTGCGCCACACCACATGTAACAAAATAGAAATAGGTGTGATGCTTTTTTCCATTGGATAGGATCATGAGAGTTGGAATATAGATTTTTATACATGTTATTTATTCGGATTGTTTAAGTTCTATTTAATTCATTTTGACTACTTGGTTCATATTCTAACTTTTTACTTATGAACGCAAAAAGGAAATCTGACCCGCCCGCCCCGGGGACCAAGGGGACGGTGGTAATTATCAAGGCTCTGTTCTCCTTTAACAGGCAAAGGAGGTCTCACATGTTCTCCTTCCTTTATGTTCCAAAAGTTTATTAGCATCCTGAAAAGAAAAGTATTTCATCAACAAATGATCTGAATCGAATTTATTAATAACCATCTAAACAATAGCCTAGCTGCTACTACATTCTCTTTGGGTTATTTGGTATGTTTTGACAAATAGGAAAAGATTAAAAGGGGTGGTGCACCTTACCTTGCTAAAGAAATTGATACCACATTGGTATCATTTTCTACAGGAACACCTTTCTTGCGGATAGTTCTTAAGCCTATTTGATTTATATCACCAGCATTAGCACCTTGAAATCGATTTTCCAGAAGGTATTAATCTGACTTTATGTTTCCCAAATGTCAAAGGCAATGTTATGGGTAACACAATACAACAATACAAAGCTTCAGGTACAACAGTCTTTGCAATCAACAATGTTAAATCATACATACTGTTATCACTCTGAATCCTTTTGAACTCCTCTGAAATTGCCCAACACACATGATTTTCGGTTGGCATTTTTCGGTATGAAGATTAGGGATTCAGAGTGAAAATTAGATAAATAAAATTACTGAAAAACCAATCCAAAATATCCATGTCTAAGGGCACCTGCACCGGTGCTGCTTTGGGCACGAGCAGAGGAGCCAAACGGTGGGCCAGTCGGAAAATAGCAGGAGCAACCTTGAAGCTTCCGTGCAGCAGTGAGTGAAGGAGCCGGCGACTGCTCGTTGACGAGGAGGTCGAGCAGCTGCTCGAGCAATCTTTGCTCGTTCCGTTGCTCGTCCGACCTGGTGGAGCCCACGCACGTGGGTGACGCCAGGGTTTATGTTTTGACAGAAGCTCTAGCTTCCAATTCGGAAGCGCGCAAATCTGATCCTGGAAGCGCCCGCGCCCAAAATGTACCACCTCCAAGATAACAACACACTCAGCCATATAGCTTATTGTCTACAGTCATCGAAAAGAAAAGTGTACCAAAATCAATTTAGGTAAACAGAACAAACATCTGTACAAAAGCTAAGGCCAAATTGTCGAGAGCAACTGTATTTCCACTGTGGTCTCTTAATCTAGATGTAGGAGCCACAATTACATAGGCCATGAGCATAATCAAGAACTGAGACACTTTTTTTGGCAACTAAGAACTGAGATACTTGTCTTCTAGATTCCTTCTGTATTTCCCGTAAGTCCTTAGATCTTATCAAACAGGAAAATCCCAAACTCATTTTTTTGGCAAATGGAAATTTCATTAAAACACAAAACATACAACACCACCAAGAACAACAAAGTTGGAAATCCCAAACTCATTTGACCCACCAAAGTTGCATGTACCGAAACCAAAAGCAATTAATCAGATACGAATCTTACCTCGGGTATTCTACTGTAAAAGCGTAGAAGAACCTGCAAATGCAAACCAAAATTGAGGCGAAATGATCAGGGAAACAAAAAAAATAAAAGAACACTGATTTCGCTAACCAATATTGTTGAAGCATTCACCGAAAATAGAAAGTTGTAAAGAGCAAAGACCCACCCCGATTCGGCCATCCGCATCAGAGAAAGATGAACAGCATAGGACGATGGTGTGAGGGGGCAGCGGAAGCGCTCTCTACCAAACCCTCCACCGCCTGCAGGTCCCCAAATTGCACAGCACTGAACAACCGCCTGTTTGTGAGTGGCTCAGTGTATATTTGTGGGTGAGCACTGAAGAACTCTATCTGACGCTCAGGTGATCAACGGGTGGAATGAAGACTTTGAAAACCCCCCTTCCAGTACCATGCCTCGTTTGATCTCAACCCAATTGGTAACATCTAGATGAATAGAATAGAGAAAAGAGCGGCCGCCCATGGATAAGTGACGTACCATGGCATGTTTAAACGGGAGATAGGGACGGAACAGTATCTCATAGGGTCACTAGTGAACAGTAACGGCTCGGTCTTAAGTGACCGGCTTCATTTGAACAGTAAACGTGAACAAGGCAGCCCATGCACCCCCTTAGTATATAGGAAATTTGAGCCCGCAACTGCTCAATTATCAGACGCACTGTAGTCTCTAGGATTTAGATGCCTAGCAGTATTGAACAAGCTCTAATAAACGAGTCTGTCAACAGTAACCTCTGGCTTTCCTGTTGAATTTAAAGTGCAAAATTGGTATAAGAAACATTGTTGAAATTAAGTTTGTCACTTTTTAAGCAAATCGTGTTGTTGCTAAAGAGTAACCTAAGATCATTTAATTTTTTCGTTAATCAAATTTGACCCTTCTAAGTGAGATATTTGGCTACGTCACTACCGGCACTAACCCTTTTCAAATAGGATAGGAAATTGATCGAGCAAATGAAAATCGGCCCGCCCTACTTTAATGAGTCATTTAGGGTCAAGCCCTGCATGACCCTAAAAGTCTGCCCTCTACACCATAATAATTTTTTATTTTTGTATGGTATAGGCCTTTGGAGAATTGCGTGTTGAATGCAATCCAACAGCAAAGTATCAAGAGAAAGCAGATTTTACAAGGAAAAATAGAAAACAATGAGGAATCGAGTGCTGCTAAATTCCTTATCAATAGGTTAATTCCTTATCAATAGTGCTAGAACCGCAGTCCCAAATGGCTCATAAAGCAAGTTTGGTAAGATATTCAATTAGAGCCTTCCTTTCTTTTTCAAAGCTCTGAGTTGATACATGTCTAAAACGACTAAAACACTGGTGTATAATACTAGGTTAAGTACCTGGGCGTCAACGCCGATTTGAATATGTTGAAAGCTAAAAGTTGCCCGCGAACTAAAAGAACACATGGTCCCCAAAATTCTGCATTGGAACAAAATTGTTACTATTTGGATCAATTAATTCTAGATGATGCATATAACCAGCAAGAGAGAATTCTTCTTCTTTTTTTCAAAGCAGGTGTGTATACCACGCCTAAATTTTATCTCTATCGATACAATGACCAACAAATAAGTTCTACAGGAAAAAAAATGTAACTTCTGGAATTTTGGAAAGCCCGCACCAACTGTTATTTCATATATCTTGAGGTAGTGATACAATAGGTTAAAGATAAGAAGAATTGGTTGTAATTTATAACACTGGAGAGTTGAGACATCCAAATTGCTTCAAAATTAGCAACACGATAGGTCTTACAAAACGGATCCCTTACTGGAAAGGGAAAAATTCTTAAATGATACCTGAATTATCATCTATTGTAAGTTTTAGTACCTGAACTTTTAAAATTACTCTAGTGGTACCCAGTGGCATAGTTATACATCTCACTTAGAATAGTCAAATTTGATTAACGAAAAAATTAAATGACATTCGGTTACTCTTTAGCAACAACATGATTTTGCTTAAAAGTGACACAAATATAATTCCAACAATGTTCTTTATACCAATTCAAAGTGAAACGCGCTCTCGAACAAACCATTGATTCATCTCCAATAAACTTCAGATTTTCAATATATTATTTTTGAGACATAATGTACGTCAATATATGGTAAACATTAATGTGTTGTTTTCATTTAGCTTATTTATAAAAAATAAAAAAAAATTATAAATGGAATTTAAAGCATTAAATTACATATTAGTATGAATCAACAAGGTAAGAAACTCTTGACACGATTTGTATTAATTGGATTAAGTATTTAAAATAGTATAAATTTTTATTTCATTTCATTATTATTGAAGAATATTAAAGATTAATCAAAGATATTTTAAAGGAGAATGATCAATTTATATTTCATTTCCTTTAATATCAGATAAAAATTAAGAGTAATTACTTTAAAAAAATAAGAGGGCAGAATTGATCCCCTTGTCCCCTCCCTAGCTTATTGTTCTGTGAGCCATTATAGCACCTCCGTCTATTATGCCGTTAAAGATGAGGGTAAAGTAGTCAAATATATTTTTTCGATTTTTTATTTACTGGTATTTATTTCAACCAATAAAATGAATTATTACCGTTTCTCAATCTCCTTTTCTGCTGCACTTAGTTCACGAAACAACATCTATCATCATCTCTAAAAATCTGTTGATGGTGAATTAATTGTTTTTACAGGCATAAAATATCACTATAAGCCATCTTTTGATGATAATCATCATATCAAATTATTATTCCCTCAATCATAGATAGAACACCTCATTGTCATCACCCAGAATCTTTTCATCAAAAATAATGAAGCTTGAAATTAACCTAGGATACGAATTAAAAAAACACTATCATTTTCTTATCAGGTAACTCGGTTTCTAACCAATATTTCTTGTGGCTTTAAGTAAATCCCGCTATAATTTGAAAATCTAGAATTTTTTTGATACCCGGAATGACAGGGAAGCATGAGGTTATGAGTTTGGTTGCAACGATTGCACCAAACTATCAATATTGTGGTTTAACATCAAGTGGAGAAGAGAGAAGAGTCAAGTAAGGTTCCTGGATCTCTATCTATCTTCCCTAAAACGTTGTCTGGATCTGTCATCTCTAGAAACAGCCTTTGATAATGATCGAGCACTATCTTCTTATTTATCTCAATTTTCTTTTCTTTTTTTGTTTGTTGTCATATGCTATTTTCATTCGGTAAATTACTGTTTTGCCCATGTACTAGTCTTCAGATTAGAGTAATTAATGTGCCACATAAGCATTTTTAACAGTGAAATAAACGGAGGTACTATAATGGCTGACAGTGCAATAGTTCAGGTACCACTAGGTAATTTTAAAAGTTCAGGTACCAAAACTTGCAATATGTGATAATTCAGGTACCATTTGAGAATTTTTCCCTATTGGAAAAGTTTACCCTCAGAAGATATTTCTTAAGACCCACTCCAACATGAAACTATTTGCAAACTGGTAGAATGCCTTTGGTTGACTTGCAAAACAATAGATTAATTGTCCAACTATACACTACTTGATACAAACTGTCTCCTTTATATAAACCAAAATAACATATTGAATTACTAAATCAAAATTGAATTCACGCCAGCAACACTAGTGCCGGAGGAGATGGGGCTCATCACAGTTGAAGATGGTAAGTTGGGGATTAAGCAGACAAGCAAATCTTCAAAGAAATCTTTGAGGAAAAAGAGAGGATCAGGGCGTCCAAAAGGAAGCAAGAACAAGAAACCAGAGCAGGAGAGGTCGATCTCGGACTCTATGGAACCAGGGGTGGTGGTGTAGTCCAGTGATGAAATAGGCCTCGAGACAGAGGTTGAGGAGGAGTGATCTCCTAGTTGGACTAGGAAAGATCCCTACTAAATCTCTCTTGTCGTTCTCAACTTCTTTTAACGATGAAAGGTACTTAGGCTTCTAATCGGAAAAGAAAAGATTGACATTAGGGTTCTAGCTAGTAGGTTCATTGCTTTTTAGTTTGATATATCCATCTTTTTTGATGTAGTTTTTGAGGTTTTTTTTCAATTCTTAGATATAACTTTATTTTGTAAGCGTACGCTGTTAGCTTGGGGATCTCCAGATCTTCTTGATTGGCCTGTTTGGTCCTTATTGGGATTTTCTCATTTACCTAAAAAAAGTAGTTCAAGTCCAGAAACATAATAACTACACTAATTGATAAAGCATATACGTACGTGTAGTGGTGTATAGACCGGTAAGCATCCGGCTGTTGCCTAACTGTTACGAAATACTAGTTGCTGGTTATGTCGGCAAGAAAAAGTTAGATGGTGATCTATAGGTCTTCCTCGTAAGTTTTCCTTTTCTTTTGTTTGAATTTAATTCATTAATCCAGCTTTTACTATGTCTGACAAATACATGGTAGAAGACTAGAAGTACGGCATGAAGAGTCAACCTCGCTGTTAGACGCAGAATATATTGGACCATTTCTCATACCGGGATGATCAAGGATACCTCCCTGTGGTATCAGCCTCTCACAACATTTAATAACGGATCATCCTTGCATGAAATTGTGAAAGAGAAACCTTACCTTGCAGATCTTTACCAAATGTGAATAGACGATCAATATTTCATAATCTAGATCAACTCTTCCTATAAGTTAAGCTTACGAAGAGTTGGAGTTGGAGTTGGAGCTAATTTGAGTAGTACTGAATGACGGACTTCTTGTCTAGTATACTGTTGTGTCGGTGCTTTATCTCCTCCTTAATGGAAACCCTCCATAGATGAACCAATGTTAGTCTTCCAACAGGACCAACGCCAATTAAACAAACCTGGCTAACAGAAAGTTTAATAAGTGAACTCTTACAAAGAACAGTAAACTGTAAATGAACAATGATATTGTGTGTTCCAAAAATGAGCAGACAACTTGCATCACAGCTGGTTAGAATTACCCAAAGATACACATCCCCGGGGCAAAAAAAATGAACTGTGGAAAGTGAGAAAGCTATAAAAAACAAGTGGCAAGAATACAATATAGTATAACACCTGAATCCCCCAATTATCCCGGCGTCACGAATGGGGTGCGTGCTGGGAGTCCTTAACAAGTTTTGAAGATTCATCAATGGCAATATTCGCCATTCCAGCCACCATTGCTCCCTTCTCATCCACCTCCCTCTTCTCCAAAATACTACCATTTCCAGCCATAGAAGGCTCAAGAAGCCGTTGACCTGGATTGAGCCATGGATGGCTGAGGCACTGAGCAGCTGTTGGCCTCTTTTCAGGGACATAATCAAGTATGGGAACTAGAAAGTTAGTCATTTCATTTGCATCCTGCTCTCTGAAATTGTACTTCTCCATTAGCACCTTATCAAGAGGCCAGAAACGTAATTGCCTGATATGTTTCAAATCCCCAGATCGGTTAAAGAAGTCTCGCGAATGGCGACCACCTAATGCAATCTGGACAAAAGATTATAATAAATATCTACCCATTCTTATTGGCAAGTAGAAAATCTCACGTACTCTTTGGATCATCCGACCCTTCTTAAAAAAAAGGGAAAATTATACAAACAGTACACCAACTTTGCTCCACTCATAATTAAGGTGTCTGAACTTCGTTAAATAACACATTAGTACATGAACTAACAAGTTAAGCCAAATTTTCGTACATGCACTTATAACACCGTTAAAAGTTACTGTTTTTTTTAGAGATATCTTTTTTTAGATATTTTTTTTCTTTCTTTTAAAGAGGATCAAATGATTTCACTCATTGGTGACTCGAACCCATGACTTCGTCAATAGGTAGTGGATGCGCTTGAGATCTCTCTCTCTTACCAATTCTCTAATTAACCTCTCTTGCTCTCTTACTAGCAAGCAACTATCCAGAATTATTTCTTCCTCATATACCAGCAATTAGTAATCCACAAAACGGAGGTTAAATTGTAACCAAAATAATTTTTCTTCTAGATGTCAAATCGATTAACCTATTTGATCGTTAACACCTTAATTAGAAAAAAAAGATCCTCTTTAAAAGAAAGAAAATAAATGTGTGGATTTGACACCTAGAAGAAAAAATCCTCTTTAAAAGAAAAAAAAGATCTTGAAAAAAAAACATTAACTTTTAACGGTGTTATAACGACATGTACAAAAATAAGCATAACTTGTTAGTTCATGTACTAAAGTGTTATTTAACAAAGTTCAGACACCTTAATTATGAGTGGAGCAAAGTTGGTGTACAGTTTGTGCAATTTTCCAAAAAAAGAAACAAAATGCAGCACAAGTATTTCATATGAATATCATGAGCATCATGCTCTCACCTTCTTCGGAATTTTTCCAAGAAGTTCCATCATCAATGCCAGATGGTCCTGCAAAGTGAGTTTAAAAGTCAATCCTATGGAACTTGAATTATACAAGGGTTTTTTTCAGAAATAAATAATAATAATAATAATAATAATAATAATAATAATAATAATCTCTACTATAATAAAGCCGGAAGTTCAACAAAATCACCAAATTATGTTCTGACAATATTACCACTATTACATTGGTGTTAGATATTAAGAACAAAGGTTAACATGGTAAATAGCAAAATAAAAAATAAAATAAATAAATAATTAAGGAGAGAAAAATGGGTAGTGGGTTTTATAACTGGAGAAATAACTATTTTATAGGAACTCTGAATCCGTGCAAATGCACAGGTAAAAGGTTAGAAATAATAATAATAGGGGAAAGCAAGGCGTCAGTTAAGCATTTTATGCGCATGCTCAAAGTTAAAAGGACAATTTCAAATAGGTGTATGCCGACATTCTGAACAGTTTGTATGAAGAGAAGAGATGTCTCAGACAACAATGATTTTAAATCATCATAAACTGCAGTCTAGAATCAGTCAGGAATGGCCCCATGTAGAATATTGTTTAATATAAAAAATTAGAAGAAGAAGAATCTAATGGTGCAGTTGAATTTATCAAAACAAAGTAAGATGAAACTGCTCATAGGCAATTTCTCAAGAGAATGTACAAAAAGAGAGAATCACTTTAACAAGAAGAAGAAGAAGATTCTAATGGTGCTGTTGAATTTATCAAAACAAAGTAAGATGAAACTGCTCAAAGGCAATTACTCAAGAGAATGTACAAAAAGAGAGAATCACTTTAACAAGAGAATGTAGTTCTAATGGCACCAGGTCCATGGATAGCCATATGAGTTACGAAACAGTTCATGATAAGGTGTAGGTTTTAATATTCTCATGTGTTGTTTGAATTAGGGGTTATTCCAATTTGAAACCCAAAATTCCATGATCTGCACCCCTCTTCATTGGAAGTAATTTCAGCAGCTAACTGAAGATTAAATTGATCCTATTTTCCCCAATCTCTCCCCACAAGAGGGATGACAGAAGTTCCCGTTGGGCATCCAACCATTAACTTCCTTACCTCCTCCCTCACATCCACATTAAAAGGTGGAGGAAAACAGGATATTGATGGTGGCTGCCAGGTACACTGAGTTTTCCCCTATCTCTACCCACTCACTCATTTAATCAGTTTCACACATTTACTCATTTAGTCATTAAAAGTATAGCTAAAATATGAGGAATTACATGAAAAATATACACAGGCTAAAGAATACAAATGAGGGCAACCAGATAAATTCAGGTTCAAATACAATCACTATCGGAAGTAACTTAATTGTGAGAGTTGTAGAGAATATGAACAACGGAACAAAAATAATGAGACAATAACAACATGCATACAGTCAACCATTGTGAAAATAAAAATTTTGGTGGCTGTTCAAATATTCACATATGTGCATGTGTATATGACCGGTATGAAGCTAAACTTAGGTATTCATGAAAATATGAAATTAGAACAATCAGGCAATGAAGTACTGCCGATGGTCAAAAAAATTTAACAATTATAAAAGGGATGATCAACAAAACTGCAATTACCTCATCTTTGTCATATTTGTCACCACTGTGTGGATCAAAAAGAACATCACCAGTGGCTAGCTCAAAGCAAATACAAGCAAATGACCACATATCTGCTGGAGTAGAGTATTTATCTCCAAGAATAACTTCCGGGCATCTGTACTGCCTTGTCTGAATATCACCTGTGAATTGCTTATATGTCCAACAAGCACTTCCAAAATCAACCAATTTGCATTTGAGGTCTGCGGCTGCAATCAGCTTCTTCATTGTTGAAGGGTCTGGTCTTTTCTGATCTTTATTCCCTTGGTGATTGTCTTTTACTTCTTCACCAGAAGTTGATTCATCCTTAACCACAGAATTCTTCACTTGTTCTTCCACAGCATTCCCATTTGATTTCACTTCGTTAATAGAATCATCTGGACTGACTACAGAGGAATCTGCCTCACAATCCTCAGAGTTTTCCATCCCGCCACAACCCTGAGTCGTCTTCTTAGCCTTTTTCCGAATCTTCTTTTTCTGATTCCTGGTAAGATCCCCATTCAACTTCTTAACATCTGTCGAAGCCCCAGAAACCGTCGCAGCCTTATCTTTTCCAGTTGGAAGGACAAGAGGAACACCCGATTTCCTAGGATCTTTCGTCGGATCAATCATCGACAAAAGCAACACATTCTCCGGCTTCAAATCAGTATGTATAATCGAAAGTTGACGGTGTAAGTAATCCAAACCCACCAATATATGAAATGCAATCTCTTTAACCATATGCAACGGTGTCCCTCTATAATCGCTATATTTAATAACAGTCAAAAGATTATCCCCAAGATACTCGAAAACCATACAAACATGGTTCCCATTCGGACCTAAATGCTTAAAATGGTCCAAAAGCTTGACAACAAATTTCTCATCACCGGGGTCTCCCTCAGCAATCTGGTTGAGAATCTTAATCTCATCCATTGCCGCTTCGGTGTATATCTTAGCACTCTTTTGAATCTTCAAAGCTACATAACGCTACACATAACAAACTATCATTTTATCAACAATTTCACCGAATTAATGTAGAACAAAACTAGTACAAATTAGTAAGAGCTACTATGAGCAATTGTAAATTGGAGAGCTTACAGTGGAGAGAGTGTCCCAGGCGAGCCAGACGGTGGAGAAGTGACCCCAGCCGAGCTTGGTCTGAACAACGTAGCGCCCATTTTTGAAGGAGTCGCCAATCTGGACGGCGTGGTAGCCGCCTTTACGGTAATCTTCGGTGCCCTCGTTCTCCGACGAGTAGTCACTGACGTCGTCGCGATCGTCGGCCATTGAACAGAGAGAGTGGGAAACCCTAGTGAGGTTTTGGGGGTTTCCTTCGGCAAACAACCTGCAATATTTGACTTGGAGTTTTCCCTTACTCCGTGTACAAGCCAAATCGAAGCCAATAGCTATTTTTGATTTTTTTTTATGCTAAAACGACTAAATTATAAAGATGGAGATCAGAAGCGGATTATTCGACTAACTTCTTAATTATATATTTTTTATTTTAACCATTCAGATTTTAGGTATATATATGTAGATCATCTCTATAAATTTTCAGCCAAATTGATAATCGTTAAGGCTTCAAAGTTGTAATTTACAGCTAGAGTTCAAGAATGAACAGTTCAGATAGTTTCATTGATTTGAACGCCTTAACGATTATCAATTTGGCTGAAAATTTGTAGAGTTGATCTACACATATATACCTTAAATATGAACAGTTAAGATGAGAAAATATGATCGAGAAGTAGGTCAAATAATGAAATCTGCTCCTTAGCGATGTCCGTTATATAAACGGACTATACAAAGAAGATTCTTTAGAGCAACCCGCTCTAAAGAGGTCAACATTCAAAGTGTTACCAACACTAACAAGAAAGTTGACATCCTAACAACAAAGACTAGAGTGTGTGTCCCAAATTGATAAAGGCATTAGCGACGAAGTTTGCTTCCTGAATAATGATGAAAGGAGATATGATCAAAGAAGGTAGCAATCATTTTGATATCCTGAATAATCTGAAGAAGCTTCCTGGGCATTTGAACTTCATGTTGACACAATTGATGACCAAGGATGAGTCACCCTCAACAATCACATTTCAAAAACTCTTTCGCTTTTAGGAGGTTGTCTCTAAGGTCAGTTGCTTTTGCGACTAGGATGTTTGTTTTCCCAATACATCTCACAGCAGCAACTATAGGACACCCCGCATCATCTCTTTAAACAAAGCCAACAGCTACAGCAGAACTATGTTGAAACACTTAACCATCAAAGTTGATCTTCATAACATCAGGAGAGGGCAGCATTCACTTGATGCTATTTACATTATAGGACTCGTCCTGTGCAAGGGATGGTGGAGAGGAGAGAGACGAGACAAACGATAGTCACCGTTGAAACAACGCCGGTGTGACGGTGGTAGAGTTGCACCTGGGCAGAGCAACGTCTCTCTCCCTCTCTCTGTTGTTGTTTCTCTCTCAACAATCAGAAAAGGAAAAAAGAGTTAAGAGATGATCAATTTAAGATTGGTGTGGCGGCGGGTGGTGGTGAGATAGTGATCAGAGACAAAGAGAGGAAAAGAAGGGTCGAGAGATAACTCGAAAGAAAAGAGGACAGAGTGTTTTAAGAGATTGGAATAGTTTGCCATTTTGGAAACTACTAGGCTTAGGCTGGGTTTGGTGCAGCTGGGCTTATAAGATATAAGCTGACTTTTAGCTTATAAGCAGAAGGTGGGTGTTTGCAGCTTCTCCTTTTTCTCTCAAAACACTTTATACTTTTTTAAAAAGTAACTTATTTTTGGACTTACCAAACACCAAAACCTTTGGTGCTTAGACCATGTCTGTATCCGTGCAACGTAGATATACATAATTAATGTCAACAAACTCCACAAACACATCTACAACCAAAAAAATAAAATTAACAACAAATTTCTCAAAGCAATGGAGAAGACAGTAAGCTTTATTAACCGCCGGTGAAAAGTGAAATTTACATGTAAAAATGAAAAACTTACATCGTAATGGTGAAGGTCGTTGTCAGTAACCTGCACCAGAAAATGATTGGCTCTGACCTGAATTTTCTTCCCGAACGTCCCGAAATTCGGTCTCGAGCAAACGCCACCGCCACCGCCTTCGACGACTCCGGGGGCACGTCAGCCACCGGTGGCGGCGCCGTCTCTAGTGTCAATTTCTGCTCCATCTCGCTACTCAGCGAAGAAGCCACCGGAGCCGAACTTGACGATGCCGGTGCAGGAGAAGAAGCCGGATGTTGAATTCGAGTCGGCGCCGGAGCAACGGCGCCTGAACTTCCTCCGCCGCTGGAACCTCCTCTGCCACCTCCGCCGTGCGAGGGGTTGGAGCGATCGTCGGAGTAATGCCGACCTCGGCCGCGTCCGGACATCTTGGCCGGAGAGAGTGAGTTTTACAGAGAGAGGAAAAGTGGAGCGTTGTATGGGGAAACGAGAAGACGACGGAAGTTACTGCTGGTTGCGAGTGGCCACAATGACTAATTTGCCCGGGTTAGAGCGATCAACAAAACCAAGATAAAGGTTTTCTAAAAAAAAATGGATTATTATTGTGTAATTAATGCGGGAAAATTATAAGAAATTTTTTGAGCAAGGTTATGTGAGCTTCCATTCAATAGTGCACTAACGTAATGCAAAAACATATACCTCATTTTGAATTTTTAAATATGTGAAATAAATAAGATATATCAAAAATTTAAATTGATTACATATTTTCTTATTTTTTGATACCTACTATTGGCGGTTTTACTGTCATGAGGTTTAAGATGACGGTAATATTTCATTTTATGAAAGACCCATTTTCATTTTATACGTTTACGAAGTTTGAAATTGTTGGTCAATTAGGCGGTTACCGAATTTCAAGTGGATTGTGCCCCACTTCTACACCAATGTGCGTATGAAGTGTGAGAAAACAGTGTTTCAGAGCACCGAACTACCCTTGCACCAACACAATTGGATGGTTGGGTTTCATCGACTACAATTTTTTGTTACTAAAAACAAATTGACTACAAATACTAATGGTTGTAATTATGAATAAGTTTGTGAGTTGTGATATGTTGATTAGCTAACTTAACTGACACTTTGATGTTATGGTTTCAAATATGTTTGACATCATCGGTGGATCCATTATGGCGGAGGGGGGGGGCTATGGCATGCCACCACGCCACTTAGATCTCTTACAAAAACAGAGGACATCCATCTTGAAAAAATCTTAAACGAAATGAACCATTCATCAAAACTACAAGAGCAATTGGTTTTAAACTCTCATCCGGCAACAGCTTGAGCGAAAGGAACCTCTCATTGACATTCCATACCACCTCCATACACGAGCAAAAAATTTAAAACTCTGCACTCAAATACGGTCCAGAGTTATTAGAAATCTTGTTGATTTTTCAGAGAGAAAAATAACTAGAAAAAAATAAAATAAAACCATGTGGTGAAAGATTTATCATGTGAAACAAATAAACATTTTCCAAATAAGAATATAGTTTTATAGCGGTATTCTAATAATTTTCAAACTGCGGATTCAAGGATTCTTAATCTTGAGCTCGCACCCTAGCCAACGAAAGTCGCATCTTGCACAACACGCTAGGTCGCGCTAGCCAAAATCCTAACTAACCCGTTGTCGTTGCAATTGTTAGCATCATTGGTACGTAGAGACTAGATTTTTGATAGAATTGGAAGGGGCGAGGAACAAACAATTGTTCTAACAAATATAAGGTACCCCCTAACTCCATTTCATCTATGAAATGGAAGGGGCGAGGAACAAACAATTGTTATGCATTACATTCAAACAATTGTTCTAACAAATATAAGGTAACCCCTAACTCCATTTCATCTATGAAATGGAAGGGGCGAGGAAGCAGTAGCTACTCCTCGTCTCGCCTCAGCTCGATCCAGTGCCCGCCTCAGCTCGATCCAGTGCCCGCCTCAGCTGGTACCTACAGAATTGTAACCGGTATGTAATCCCCACCAACTGAAATCTAATCTTCCTAAACAGCCCCATATACATGTTTGCGTCGATAACAAAATCCTTAAAATCTCGGTACCATTCCAAGGACAGTTGCTTTGCAACCATGTTCCATGCGTGAACACGCATATGTGCATTTCACACTCAACTGAAGTGAGACCAACTGACTACTTAAAGCTGTGCCTCTAAAGCAAAGCTTCAGCGAACAAATATCAACAACGCATACAAAGCCTTGCCTTCAAGTGATTCATATCATCGCTTTTTTCTCAACCATTCAGACGATTGAAGATAATAACCAACAATTCAAGAAACAATCCCTGCCATGAGATGGAACTCACAGAACGCAAGAGCAAGCAACAAATACAAAACTAGGCCAGAATTTTGGTTTGCACATTCAAAAGGCACATTGAATAGCTGACAATTGCTAACATATCCTCTAATACCATAATATTCAACTCAAGCAGAACACAACAGCAAGCAACAAATACAAAATAAGGCAGAAATTTGGAGCAAGCAACAAATACAAACCTCATATCCAAAAGACAAATTGTTAGTTGATGACTACTTGACTAGGTCATGCAACTGACCAAAAACACTTTTCTAGCTGCCCCAACCACGATGAATTACATTTAGCCACATCCACTATTAGATTGTCTGGTGTAAACTACACTGAATCTGTATCGAGGCCTACTAGAAACAAGTGTCCCTAATTCAACAGAAAAACATCACATCCTTGACAAACTCATGCACATTCGGAAGAACCTGGCTCAGTGCAGCACTGCCCCCACTGCCTCTGCCAAATGAAGCACCATCTGAATTATCGCCCTCGATGTAATAGCGTGCTCTGAATGCAGCAAGGTGGGCATAATAGGCCGGAGGCACTGCAGTACAATTTTCAAGCAACAATCAGGAAACTAGCATGAAACTAAAAGTACAAGCATTTAAATTAACAGGTTTAAGTTACACACCTATGGAAACTGAGCGGGTGCACCTTGCATATCTGAAGTTTTGAGCAATGCAGAATCAGAAAACAAGAATTTATAAAGGGAGAGTAATAAGCAAGAACAACGATTATGCTGTACTTACGTGTAGCACAGATTGTTGGTGAGAGTCTGCAACTCATTAGCAGTGAACTTGTTCTCATCAAACAATACATGATAATGGGTT
This sequence comes from Comarum palustre, assembly GCA_951800085.1. Taxonomy (NCBI): domain Eukaryota; kingdom Viridiplantae; phylum Streptophyta; class Magnoliopsida; order Rosales; family Rosaceae; genus Comarum; species Comarum palustre. Next base: position 22,797,863 of record OX637573.1, read on the forward strand.
GGGCGACTTGTTCCCTGCACGAACAAACACATTCAAATTAGCATACAGGAGTAATGATCAAGGAACTAATGCACAATTGGAATGATGCCGAGTTCACACCAACCTGAATTCCAGCATGGCTATTGAGGTAGAAATCAAATTCTGTTGGATGGCATATCTTGGTATCCACCACAGTACCTAAACACAAATTGAAACAGATAAATTTAAGAATCTGTGTGAGAGAGGGAGAGAGAGCAGCTAATTAATAAAACCTGGTTGAATGTTCCCGCTCCTATCTGTATTTCTGTCAACAGGGAAGAGACGCGTGTGATGCCTTTTCTGCACCACAATAAAAGTAACAGGTGGCAAATACCCCTCCTCCAAAGAAGCACAGGCCTGTTGACATCAATCAAATAGTTATATTTAGTCAAACACCAAATAGTACCTCATGGCTTTCAAAAAAACAGCAACTCATGGAACTCATTTGTATCTTTTCATCTCAACCCATCCAAAGGAATTTTGCATAGGACTAGGGAAGTACCCTCCGTATCGCATCCATCTCATAGAGAAGAACTTGGCTAAACTGACCCTCACTGACTCCGTCCCTACAAAATATCAGGTATCAGCAAGTGTGTGTGTTATTGTTCGATCACAAGATTTTAGCCCCCTACCTATAGAAGATGATTCTGTGTGGCTTTTGGCCTGTTGATCTTCGGAATGCAATGAATAGTTCTCTGAGGTCCAAAAATATAAGCCATTACTAACCAAAAAAAAATGAAAAACAAATAATGAAACAGACAATATAAGACAGAGGAGCGAGGAGGGGCAGTGTCTATTCTTTCCATACCTGATCATTCCCAAATGAACCAGGCCTCGCTTTTCATCGTGGGTTTGCTTATAAAGATCTTGGATGATTTCTTGACGACCAGTCTGTGCCGAAATGATTCCTCTATACTTGGAGACCTCAGGCCAGTCCATAGAGGCAACGACCTGTCAATAAAAATACACAAAGGAAATGATGAAGGTAAACGACTGCCAAAAATGATTATATCCTGGTAACACAACAAAAGCATGTAGGATTTGATGAAAGGAAACAGAAAAACAAGGAACTCACTGCTGCAATGGATGGACTACTGTCTTCCCCTGCTTGAGGATGTGTGACATCAGCACCAATAATGATTGTAGGACGGTCACTGACGTGAGGAATCCTCCTCTGAATGGCATCATTTAGGACCGTGTTTCTGCCACCAACCTTCACATTAATTTTAAGAGACAGATTTTCAAGGTATTGCTTACTAAGCTTCCGTGCATTCTTCGGGTTACAGCATTGGGAAACAATTCCAAGCTCTGTTTCACAGATTGTTTTGATGGGACCTGCAATAGAAAGACCAAATCTAAGTACAAGTACACAGCTAGAAAGCACAGTTTTGGGTCATATTTAACTCTCTCACCATAAGATCCTTTGGCATCAGGCAAGAGGATGATCAACAACTGAAGATGTTTGCTGCTTTGTCCCATCTCATTTAGTCTCTGGACCGACTGCTTGTGGATATCCCTGAGAACCCTCTCAATTTGGTTAGGATGAGCAGACCGTACAGGAATTAGAGGCTCCGGATTGAAAACCTAGAAAGTAAAAGGTCATGACATCAATCATACCACCACATCAAGGATGAAATAGCACACCAAGGATTCAATTAAAAGTTAAGAGACTTACAATCCCTTTACTGCTGCACATATTGACAAGATCATTAAGAAAGCAGTCATTGAAGTCAGGAGGAAGTTTGGAGAAATTGACAAACCCCCAGAAATCGATGTTGGCACCATTAATCATTCTCTACAAAACAGGGAGTCAAACAGAAACATATTATCTAGAGTTCATAAGGGTGCTTTTAATTAGAAAAAAAATCTATGATAATCAACAAAAAACAACAGAAGGATACACATACTTGCATAGTACCACTTCCTTATTTCTATAAACAGATGAAGGTTTGATAAATTTGCCAGGGAGTCTATAAATAATAAAAGGCACCTCACCTTGTTAATCATGTTCCATGCACCCATCTTAGGAGTATCCGTTGATTGATGGTACTTCAGCTGTGACAATGAACATAACTAGTCATTAAATAAGAAAGATATTGCTTGAATTGCTGAAACATAAATGAGCAGCAATTACCAGTGGAGGTGGTAATACTCTGGCATCCACTAGTGCCATTTGTTCGTTCACTTGTATTCCAAATTCATTGTTTACAAGACGCTCTCCGTTGTAATTATTGCGCTTCACCATCTATCAATTGTACATATTACCAATGTAAGCACACAAGAAGATTACAGTGATTCTTTACCAAGATTCAATGAAGAAATCTAATTGTTGTCAACATAAAGCACATGTCTACCTTTTGTATATTGGATACCCTTTCCATGGGCCGTTGGCAAGTTGCTCTCAGCATGTTTGTTACTTGATTCTCATCAAGTTTCTTCGTGTATCTCTGCCCAGGTACAATTAAACACAGCTGCAGGAAACAAAAAAAACTTTGTATATCATCTCCCTCAACTGGTAAGAATGAGAACCAAGATATAACAAAAATAAAATAAACTACCAACAAATTAAAGCATTTAGTTGGTCACAAAAGAACAACCTCCATGGGCAAATAAACAGGCCTTGAATCATTTCCAGACTGAAGGGCAGGCAGAGCCACATGTGTCAGGTTAATACCGTACTTGTCACGATAATATTGAACCACAAATACTTTGGTTTGCTGATCCTCCAGAGTGAACCTAAATCCCAACATCCCACAGTATTTTATTAGTAATACTGAACAAAATAGTTTAAATAAACACAATCCTGGTAAATATAATACTTACGTCAACTTGCTTAATGGATGTAAAGTGACCCCTGCAATTTTATATCTCCTGCCACCACCATGGCTTAGTGTAACCGTAACTCCTCTCAGGCTTTTCTTCACCTGTAAATAACAATCAAGCATTGAGCATCAATACAAAGATACAGCAATGAGGATATGATAATGTACTCAAAAGGAAGGAATGTCCCAAAATGACTGTTCAACATTCACAAAGATGGGAAAGATGCATAACAACTGATAACATATTGAAATACAATGCAGCTGCATGTCAGAAGTATGCAGTCCGAATCTTTATTATCCATTCGCCGCAGAGAATAATGTCTTTATCATCAATACCTTGAGACATTCTCGATCCGACAAACCCCTTGAGAAATCCTTGACGCCAAAATGTTTCTTGATGAACTCTGTCACGGGAATGGGCTCATAAAAAGCCCTTGCCGAGATATCTGCACAATCACAAAAAAAACTTGGATCATCTTACTACATGACCTAGCTTAAAGAGAAATAGGAGAAAGATCAAGTTAAAATGATACCGATATTAAGCGATAGACCAAGCTGAGTAGGCCTCAAGCTTTGGTAAAAGCCTCTCCAGTATTCCAAGCCAGAACCAAGCTCACCTTTGCTACCCAGATCAGGGTCAAAAAATGACCTACCAACAACAGAGTATCTGTGCAAAGCAAACAAAAGGTTTTAAACAAACCAATTTGCATATGTTAAAAGGAACCAACACAACATAGCACCAACAAACCATACTTCTGAGATGGTGCATCTCTAAGCACTACATCAAGAACTTGTATAGTCTCTTGCGGAGTTTCATGGAGTTTCCTCCGTAAGAACTGCTGCAGTTGATACAGGTCAGGCTGGCTTGCCAGCTTGATAGAGACCTTGAACTCTCTATCTTTCCTGCAAGAGAAAGATTCACACACTTCAGATTTGAAAAACGGAGGAAGCCGTATGAAAGAAGCAAACCAAATACAAAGAAACAAGGCCATATATGAGTATACCTCTTTGTTGCAGGTCCAGCTCGACCTTCTCTCTCAGGCAGCTTGACCATAAACTCTTTTGAAGTAAAGGGCAGTGGACCAGCAGTGTAGATACTCTTCATGCCGTCATATGCTGCCATCCTATTTCCCATGTGAGACTCCTTGTACATCTTAACCAGCTGGCTGATGATATCTCTGTTTGTCTTCTTTGATGCGACTTCAGGGCTGATTGAAACCTACAGCCATCACAGAAAACATATAAACTTCCACAAAATACAAACCTTACAAGAGAAATGATCATACAACACAGAGACGTTATGAGGCCAAACACCACATAATTACTACGGACCTCAAAACAACTGTCAGACAGAATACATACACAAACTAAGAACTATCGCCAAAAAGTTGAAGAAAGAAACAGATGATGCATAATCTCAGAGCAGTAACAAGCCAAAACAACAGAGTAGAAGCATGGCTACCAGCAAACCAAAAATCTTCTAAAATAAAAAATTAAAAGACATGTCAAAATAGCATTCATATCTCAGAGCAGAAAAAGGCCAAAACAACAGAATAAAAAGCATGACGAAATTCTTCAAAACGTGAAAAAAAAACTACATGTGGAAAAAACATTTCTCATCAACCTGGAGAATGTTGCAAACAAATATCAAGATTAGCAACAACAAAGAATCATGTAAACTTCACAGATACACAAGAAAATCAAAACCAAAACCATAAAAGCAGATAGAGACAAATCAGAGGACTCACATCATAGTGATGCAGATCTCTATCGGCAACCTGCACCAGAAAGTGATTCGCTCGCACTTGGACTTTCTGACCGACGGTACCAAAACCTGGCCTCGCCGGAAACCTCACAGCCTTGGTCGACGAAGGAGGAAGCTCCGCCGGAGCTAATGTGAGCTTCTTCTCCATCTCGCTCGCCAGCGAAGGCGGTGACGACGACGATGAGCTAGCTGCCGGAGCCGGAGTTTGAACCGCGATCGGCGTCTCTACGGCGGGACGCTCAGTGTGTGCCGGCGGTGCCGGAACTGGAGTATACGCAGGAGAAGGCGCAGAAGCTGGACGATACGCCGGAGAAGGCGCAGAACCTCTTGCGGGTCCGCCGACGCTTGCTCTTCCACGGCCGCGACCTCCGCCGCCGCGACCACGGGTTGGACCGCCGCGATTTGACATTGCAGTGATGGTTCTCACTCCTCGGAATTGGAGTGAAAGAGAAAGGAGAGTGGATTTTTAGAGAGAGAAAGTGGAGGGTTTTTTGGGTTTTGGAGAGAGAAAGTGGATTGAGAAATCCAGCCAGCAATGTATTTATAGCAAAACCCGGAGACGTGGGAGGAAGCAGTTGAAAGGCCAAGACGAGGGTCATGAGATGACGATTGTGCCCTCGCCCACGCTCTCTCTTGCGCTTCTCACAGCCCGTACGAAAATTTCTCAGCGTTTACAGGCACGCGCCGTGTGATTAGGGTTGTGCAGTGAAGGTGGGTTTACTGTGAGAGTGGGGGTTGCCGAGGGGCAAATTGGCGAATTCGGCGAACTGCCACGTACACGGTGATTTTGCATGGTTTCGTAGAGGAAACGTGTGGGGTGCCTATGCAAGAAATGCTTTGGCTTGCAATGGTTTCGTAGAGGAAACATCTGGGGTGCCTATGCAAGAAATGCTTTGGCTTGCAATGGTTTCGTAGAGGAAACGTGTGGGGTGCCTATGCAAGAGATGCTTTGGCTGTTAAAGACGACGATTTGCTTTGTATGCAAAATACTTTAGGACATGAGAATATAAATCAAGCTCTTTGGCAATTTTGAAAAGAATATTTATTTTCTCCTAAAACAGTGATAAGAGGCAATCCAACACGGTTAGGGTTGGTTGGTTGGTCTAATATAAGCATGTTAAGTTGTAATTGAAGCCGACATTATAAAGATTCTTCTCTTAATAGAAGGTCTTTGGTTTTAATCTCACTTGTGAAAAACTTCATACCAAAATTGCTTTGGGTTTCGAAATTGTAGTTCACTTTGCCATCATTTTTGTAACAAAAACAAATAATGATGAGATGTGTGAGATTAGAAAGTTTATCACAAAAATTTCATTATTCAAATTTGTTTCCAATAAAAAACAACCGAAATTCCAGACCTTAGATAACAAATTCATTTCGGGTGTACACTAGCCTTGTTATAAAAGCAAAATGTAAATGCAATGTTGGTCTACTCATTTGATTAGGTGTCCTTTTTATTTAGATGTGAGATTATAAAGTTAATTACAATGTATATAATGACTAATTGAGCGGTTACATTCGTTGATCACTAATTCCATAAATTACTTTTGTCAGTTACTTTGACAAAGTTCATACATAAGGTATTTTTCTTTCAACTTGTGTCAAGCCAAAGTTAAAACGGTGCACGAGGTGTTGCCCCATTAAAAACCTTACTAAATAACAAAACTCAGTTGAAAAAATAAATTTTTGTCGAAGAGAAAAATAGCGCAACGCACATATGTTAGTAATATAATATGTGTGTTGGACTAACCCTTTACATCAATCAATAAATAAAGAACGTCTTGCATTCCTAAGTTTCTCACATGCATTTTAGATAAAACTTAGACTGTTATGTGAGGAACAAATATGTCATAGTTAAATTACTTGATTTTTTAAGAGAGACTGATGTTGTCTCATAAGGTATTGTCGTATTTCCAATGATGAATACATAAGCAGTTGGGGAACGACCTATATATACTTTACATTAGTAAAAATCAACCAAAACATCTTTCAGGGTGTTGGTGTAGGAGATCGCAATTCTATCTGCATTCACTTTAATCTTTCTATAGGGATAGCCTCATATGATGAACTCAAGTCAATGGTTAGTATCAAAATATATTTTTTTATACCCTTCAATAACATTGTGTTGGCGTTGAGTTAACCTAGCTAACAAGTTAAAGGAGAATGTATTGTCTATAGATTTCATCGGACTAAGTACAATATTACGCCAACTACACCATAAAGAAAGGATTTGATATATTGTGAGTGCCCAAGTTGAAATCAAATCTTGGCTCAGCCAATGTATGTTATCCTTATTATGGAATGGATAAAAGTTGTAATGACTATCCATAGAAAACTTACAAATACCAAAGAACAAGCCATTTTTCCCAAATGTATCCTAGCTAGCTAGAATTCCGACTAATCATGTTAACTGAGGTTTCATATTTTGTGTTATACTACAGTTGCATGTAACAAGTCCCAATTTCATGTATGATTGTGCTATAATTCGAAACAACAGTCTCGTGAGTTATGACGTTATTACATCACATGTAAATAATGTAATCCTTATTCTAAGACCATTTTACTAAACCGTAATAGGATTAAGAAGAAATGAGAGAGATGGAGAATGAGAAAGATAAGGAATAGGAGTAAGAAAGAATCAATCATATTATATATTTACATGTTCAAGGAATGAGAAACAATGAATGAAAATATAAATAAAATTGATTACAAAAATATCCTTGTGTTACTAAGGTCATAGAGTTTTGTGTTTGATATTCTTTGATTTTCATAAAACCATGAGGTCATTGTTGGAAGTGTGTTGATTCATCAAGGAATGTAATTTAATACTTGGTCCCCCTTAAAGCATATGCACCGGTTAAGGAGGCTTGCTCCTCCTATTTGAGGAGGTGCAGACACTATTTCAAGAGGTGCAGGCAGTGTTTGAGAAATAGGAAGTGTTGTTCATGTTTTTCATGCAACGGTGCAAAAAATAGCACATCCTATTGCTATTCATTAATTAATTTCTTGAATTACCAAACTCTTCTTTTAATTCTTAATATCAATGTGCATGTCGACACGAGTTCATCGGTGTCTTCAAAATATTTTTCAGAGCATCGAGCTATTTTCCACGATTTATCGAAGTTCCGATAAATTATACTCATTTTTCTGAAATTATGAAATTGTTTTCCTAAAAATTAAAATTCTAGATTAATTCACAGCCATTGATCTATCTCCCATTTTAAAATCTCAACCGTTCATTTTCTTTTAAAAGGAGTAGAAGTGTTGACTTCGGTCAAAATCCCTTCCTTCTCTCTCGACTTCTCTGTTCTCCCTCGCTCTCTCTCACCTTCACCGGCAGCGCACGGCAAAGCTCCACCGTCCATCCACCACCGGCAACGAGACTACTCCTATACTTTTCCTTTCATCGTTTTCTACAGAGCCCAGTGATCAAATCACATATGCATCCACAATCGGAGGAGATTGAAATCCGAGAGCTCTGACTGTTTTCTCAGATTCTAGTGACCCCCGACAACGACGGCAACAACAAAGGTGATATTCTTATTCCTCTTTCTCTTCTCATCCTTCATATGCCTTTGCATGTCTAATTCGAGTTCTAATCCTTAAATCCCTCTTTTCTGGGCATGTCTCGGTCTTCTAGCGTTGGATCAACCGAATTGGGCATGTCTTAGTCACACACGTGTATGGACTCCACCAGGACTGCTCGTGCTGAAGAACAAGCAGAGATTGCTCGAGCAGGTCAACGTGCAGTCGTCGGCCTCTCTTCTCACCGCTGCACATCGATTCTATGCTGCTCGTGCTATTTTCTGCCCAGGCCCGCCTCCACACCTCTCTGCTCATGCTATTCTAAGCACCGATGCATATGCTCTTAAGGAATGAAAATGGGAGAATGACTCCTGATTTTAATGTGGGACCCACACACTTTTGATTCCCCATAATGTTAGTAAACACACATTCAAGGGAGAATGTGAATGACTCCACAATGGATTCTTTCTCTTTCCTGTTTAGAAAACACACCCTAAAATATTTGAAGTATATAATGGTAGCAGAAAGAGAAGTAACCAAGCACCAAAACAAACACAAGCCATTTTTAACAAAGGGATGTAAGCATGCAACCTAGCTATCTCATTGATCAATTTGTACTTATTGTATTTCATCATCGATATTTATTCTTAAAGAAAACAAAGTCGAACGGCATTTACTTTCTCCCGTTCTTTGTCATCTTCCTTTGAAGGAAATTTATATTCCTTTACATCTATATATTGACAAATCATTAGGAGTGCTAATAGTATGCATTTCGTTCATGAAAATCGCTTGAGAATCTTTTAGATATATACAAACTTGTGGATTAGTATTCCCCGAAATTTTTTTTATGACATTTAAACCGATTTGCTACCCTAACTTTCATTATATTGTCAATTTGCTACCCTAGCTTTTATTTCTGCTAAATTGCTACTCTAGCTTTCAAAATTAGCCAAATTGCTACCCAATTATCAAATAAGCCAATTATGTTACCTTTTTCGTCTATATAGACGAACACGTGCATAACACGTGAGGGTACTTTCGTCCATTACACGTACGTCAGATGAACCCTAAGCCTCACGTTCTCTCACTCCCTCTCTCTCTAACTAAACCATCTGCAACCATTTTCTTCTTCCAATCTCTCTCTCGTATGGTATCACCACCACTAATGGACTCATAACCCATCAACATTCTGCCATAAGAATCAAACTTCTCTTCTTCTCCTCGCAAGACGATGTCGTTGATGAGGACGTCACAAACTTCGCCTTACTCCACTTCTAATTTCGCCTTCTTTATCATCGGCGCCACTCCTCCCACCATTATTTCACATTGCCCGCTCAATTGAAGACTACCACAACAGCGACGGCGGTAGTTTCAAACGGTTGGATCCAAAGCGGTCGTGGACGATCCAATTTGACCCGGTTTGCTGTTGGTTAGGAGTAAAACAGTCGGGGACATTGGACAAATCAAGGAGGCTTTACGAGCGGTTGTGGACGGCGAGGAAGAAATTAAGCTTCTAGATGGGTTTCTGGGCTATAGGACACAAATGAGAAACAAAGGTCGTAGCAAGATGAACGGATGAACTACACCCGCCATGTTCCAAAAAATTGTGTTGAAGTACAAAAATACCCTTCTGTGATATGCGCCTGTTGGTTTCTGGATGGAAAAAATTAACTGAAATTGGCTATGGGTAGCAATTTGGCTAATTTTAAAAGCTAGGCTAGTAAAGTGGCAGAAATAAAAGCTATGGTAGTAAATTAACAATATAATAAAAGCTAAAGTAGCAAATCGGCTAAAAACCTTATTTATATATATATAAGAGGAACTACAACGAGTACAATTTTAATTGTAAAACGTAGATAAACCTAACAATATCTTTTTTTCTTTCTAGGAAAAATGAAATCGTTCCATTGATAGAAATCATCACTACCGGAAAATGAATCCAATAAAGTTCCAACATTTAATTTGAAAACTCTTTAAGCCAATAAAGTTCAAAAACTTAGTCTGAAATCTAAATCTAAGAATTTGAATAACAATCTCACAACTACATTCAAAAAAGCGGATATGATCACTATAAAGCATAATAACCTTCCAAGCTCCAATAACAAAACAACACTCCCTCATTAGAGGTGTCAAACCCCAATGGTGTGCATTTTCATCAAAATGAGTGCGAAGAAAAGTCACTAAAACACAAAAAGAATCTTTTCTAGAAGGTTTGAGAGCAAGTTCATCCGTTCAAAAAAATTCAACTTGGGTTACTTGCCACCTAACAATTCAACCCAAGCCCAAAAATTCTTTTCCACCCATGAATGAGTATTCCCTCCAATTCAACCCTGGTGAGATTATGGGGGAGCAATCTAACCCAGGTTAGAGGAGAAATCCAGCCCAGACGACTTTATCTAACTCAGCCCGAACCCACACACGTGTGTGACATCAAGTGGGTCCAACCATCGCGTGCACCATCTTTTCCTTCACCATTGCGTCGCGTGAAGATACAGACGTCTTCTTAGCCTTCAGATGCAGCATGGGGAGCACGCACAAAGAAGAGAAAAGAGGGTTTTGGCCCACTCACATGTTATTAAATGTATACATTATAATTTAGTAAATATACTTACGTAAATGTAAATCTGTACTATTATAAAGCCAGACAATTCTTTAGTGTTTCACCAAAGATATAAACTTCCGAAAATACCCATACTAGATACTAAAATTACCAAAAAAGAAAGAAGTAATATATATACAATGATTAATTAGGTAAATAACAAAGGTAAAAACAAAATAAAAAAATAGAAATAAGAGATGAGAAGACGTGGGTTTTGGACATGAGCTGTTCTTAAATTACAAACAAAAAAAGAGAAAAATATGGAGGAGTTTTAGGACCATGTAGGTTTTGACAGACTCAGCAACATTTTTTCGTGGAGATGCACGGATAAGAGACTAGTGTAAATAAATGTATGAAAGTGGGTAGGTTTTACCATTTATTATGTAAATGTATGAATATGAATCGGGAAAAATGTAAGAAAAATAAGAAATATATGTAACGGTAAGGAAAATAAATGTAACGTGTGTGTTTATTTATTTATTATGTTTGCGATTTTACCCATAATTTTTTTAAAAAAAATTGTAATTTTTGTTAATCTTGGCTTATCTAAATGTCAAGGAATTAAAAAAATATTTTTAATCAATTACTATTTATGTACAACTAATATCATTATTCACACTTAAAAATGTTTTTTAAAATTTAATAAACAGTCACTGCCACGTGGCAGCAATCTCACATTTCTGACGGGTGGAAACTGCTGCCTAGTCACAGTGACCAAGATCACTTTGTTCATTCTAACCCAACAGGTGAACTTGCTCTAAGAACCTGCTCCTACAAATGTCATTTCCACCTCAATCTCAAGTGACCTGACCTAAGGTGCCTCTCGTTAGAGCCTGTGACAACTATTCATTCCAGTGGTCTTTCTAGACCCGAATCCCATAATGCTAATGTCGCGATGGCAAAGCGTCATGCCCTTACCTAAAAGAGCCTCATACCGCCACAAGACAAAACTGTCTCACGCAGCCATAACAAGAAGAAACACAAAACTGGCGCCGCACTACAATTCATCATTGTGCGATTGTCAAGCCTGTCAACTCAAAACGCCCAGACACATAAATCTATTTTTCCAGACTTTATAAGATTCACTTGATAAATTGAGAAAAGTATGTTTCTCAACGATATCGTTGTATTCCCCTAATGATGAATACATAATCAGTTTGAAAATGATAATAGATATGTGTGACATTAGTAAACCAATTAATGCATCGATTGGGGTTTTGTTGTAGGGTATTATCTCTTTATCTACATTCTCTTTTGTCTTTTGTAAGGATATGATGAACTCAATTCAATGGTTCTTTTTAGTTATCATGATATACATTACAATCACATTATGTTGACACTAAGTTAAATTACTTTGATAGCATGTTTAAGTAAATGAATTGAGAATCAGGTTCTCTTTACACAATGAGTGCAGTTTCTTACTGGACGGTTACATCTGATATATACTAGTTCATTAATTTTCTTTAGCAGTTAATTGATAAGGAAGACACGTAATTCTATTTTCTTTTAACCGTAGCTTCATATTTTCCCAACTATAATTGCCCATTGGTCAGATATTATTTTTTCTAATTAAGAAAAAGAAAAGGTTTTTATTCTTTACTTTCTCATGTCATCAATTTTATCAATCACAATTCAGCAAGTGAAGAGATAATGATCATCATTAGGAAAGGTCCCACAAACTAATTACGCCATAGCCCCCTAGAGGACCATTTCACATGTCCCATTTCATGACCTCCTATACTAGTCTATGCCTTTTGTAGGGATATTAATGGGAAGTGGCCGTTGTCGGAGAACGAAAGGTTGATGCGACTTAAACGACAACAGCTATCATACTCCTCAGTCCGCGACGACTTCAGCCCCTGCCACTCTCTCTCTCTTTGGCGTTTTCCTTCCCGAGAGTACAACCCAAAACGACGATCCCCGAGCTCATCCATCACTCCTTTCCGTGGACTCCACTCCACGGGATTATTTTGTATCTGTTCAAATGGATTCAAAACTTCCGTACAGTCTTCTATAAAAAATGAAAACTATAAAGCCCTGTGGCGAAAAAAAGAGTAGGGAAACTAATACTTGGCCCCGATTTGGTGCGAGGACAAATCCGGGATTCGATCGTCCAGATCCGTGCAGGGGCGGGGCTACCTTTTAGCATGAAGGGGTCCAGACCCCCTAAACTTGTCTAATTCTCACATGATCACTCTTGATTCGGTCAATAGAACCCTCCCAACCAATGACTATTGTGTGCTAAGTTTATCTCAACCCCCCTAAGGTTAAATTTCTTGCTCTGCCACTGCTTGTGGGGTCTTCAACTTGTTGGCGAAGTCTCGTCGAAAAAAACTTATAAGTAAGCTATCTCCCAGCCCCTTCGTCGAAGGAAGTCAGTGCGTGAGTCTACACACGCAGAAGGAGAGGGTGGGAATTAGGATTTAGATATCGTAAAACTGGAAAGAGAGTGACGGTTAAAGCGATGCGACATGCTTCGATGTGAGAGAGGTTGAACTGTTGAAGATTAAACTACTTAAAAAGTCCCCGTTCTCTTAGGCGTTACGGTTAAAACGGGGAGAGAATCATCATTTCGCTACGGGTATGGGTGCCGTAGGCAGGTAAGGCGCATCATTTGCAACCAGACTCGATGATTCGCCCGGGCCGGCCCGTGTCAGAAGGCTGCAGATGAATAAAAATTTGAGACGTCTTAATAAATTATGGATAAAATAAAAATACAGTATGTAAAAGAGTTTTTATTAATTAACTCAAATTGAATAAAGGGTAAAAATTGCTTGATGAACTATATTAAAAACAATTGAATGTTAAAAATAAAAAGAAAGACAAAAAAAATAAAATAAAATAAAATAAACTCACGTGAGAGTTGAACTTAGGTTCAACCACTTAGTTTTGCAGCTACCTACTATCGAAATAATTTAATACTAATAACCTAACAATACACTAAATAAAATATAAAAGGCCTCTGATATTTAAAGACCTTAGACCTGGGCCTTACTCCCCTTGGCCAAGAGGGCCATGCGATTCACAAATCTTTGTCTTTTGGTGTGGAAAGATTGTAGCCCGCCATCGAGTTGGTCACCATCGTTCGATATGTCACACACAATTCAATTATTAGAACAACAAAAAATAAAATAATTGAATACATGACAAGCGTTATGGAATTAGATAAACTGATCGAGGAAGGGAATAACTGAGGCTTGAGTGAGACGAGAAAAATAAATGTAACGAAAAAGAGATGACAAAGAACATAAAAGGGAAAAGTGAGAAAGGAAAAGCAGAGGCAAATAGCCTCAAAGTCGGAGACCAACTCCATGCAAAGGGGAGTAGGAGGTGCGTTTCATAGAATAAACCTAGATGGTGTATAGTTGGTCACTATCCTTCGATATGGCACACACTATCATTAGAGACCCCCGGAAAAAGAATGTCTTTAATCTATTTAAACCTACGATGCACATGACGATACAGTCATACACTCATACTAGTACAACTAATTATATTATTAATTAATGTTCATTAATAAGAAAACGAGGATCAAATGCATGGATTGATTATTGAAAAACTTACATGGTACAAATAAAAGAGAGTCTACTCGTGTCTACTATAATTCTAAATCAACTTAAATAAATGATTAAATTATATTTATGATAATATTTATTTATTTTAAATAAATATTAAATATAATTATTAATAATTAAATTTTTTAATAAATATTTCATTCATCTACATTTTCACAAATAAAAATATCGGAAAGGAGGTGAAATGATTTGATTTGAGTTGACCGTTGGAGGCTCTAAGCCTATAACCTGGAAGTATTTCTGTGTTGGGGCAAAATTGGGAAATAAAAGTGTAGGACAAAATGGCGGGAAGAGATTTATGAAGGAGGCATGACGTCAATAGGTCCAAGTAGTTCTGTCATTCCAGTTTCGTCACTTTTGCTACCCCTCCTCTACAAACTTCGTTCCAAAAACTATGAATAAGTTGAACTGTTTTATTTATTTATTTTTGCACCTTTTGGAAAACAAGACTCCGATCACAATGCTTTAGGGGGCGCTAAATAGCTTGGGTTTATCATTTTGTTGCGGTACGTGGTATAATGTGGTCACAGAATTTTGTTAATAAAAATATGACGATTAACCAACACAAATATTATATGAGAACAAAAATTCAGACATAAAATTAATAATTTTAACAATAAGAAGTCGATTTTGGTTGGTTGGGTTTCTATGATTATCATCTTTCTCTCTTTTTCTTTTTTTTCTGTGAAAGACGACAACATAATTTCGGTTTGCTATCTTTTTTCGACAAACAACAATATTCCTTCTTTCGTAAAGAATAATAGTTCATTAAAAAGATTTTCGAACTTCTGATCAGCCCCCCACATGTATCAAAGTATAGTGAACAATAGTGTACGTTGAAAGGACGTACACAAATAAAATCGATCTTGATCTACTTTTTTTTTTTCAATAACAGAGTTACCAAGCAACTTCCAAGGGAATCCAAGCTAGTTTTAGTGTAGGGTTCAACTTGCACTAGAAAAAAGCAGTTTGAACAAGGGCATTTTGGGAAGTCAGAAATATCTCAGGAAGACAAAGCTGGAGACGGAAAAGCCTGTTCAAAGTGGACAGTCCTTTGCCAAAAAAAAAGTGGAAACAGTCCAAAAGGGAGTGGGAAGAGCTTTGCCATTTGATGTACTAGAATGACGTGGAGACAAAGCCACAGATAAATAACGTGGATGCCTTTCGAATCTCGATCGGGCAAAAGAAAATGACACACCAACCTAGCTTTTCTTCCCCACATTCACAGTAGCCCTAGCTTCACCTTTTTTTTTCTTTTTTGAAAATCACACTAGCTTCACCTCAAACCCTAGAATACTTGTACGTTTATACACGAAAGAATGAAGGCTACGTATAATTACGACCTAGCATTCCGATTTCTATTTGAAATACCCAGCTATAGAGTAACGACTTTATGTATTATTCACTGATCGAGTAGACGATTTATTTCTAGTTGTTCTCTATATAATACTCTGAATACTTGTTCGAAATCTATATGTCGTTACATGATCATGATACATTGGATTAGGGTTCATGATTCTTTGGATCAAATGAAATGGAGTGAAAAATAAAAGTTCAATGATTAAGTACAGAGATTTCACCTCTGCTACTTTGCTTAGCAGCCAATTAATCTCAGAAAATATTGTAAAATATCCTTTTGGTGTTGAAGATCTGCCTTCAGCTTCATGTAGGGTTGGACATGGGACAACATTCAACGAATTTCGTCTCGAAAATATATTATCAGGACGAGACGGGACGAGATTGTAGTTTTAAAAATCTATCTCGCACGGGACGATCTCGTTCGGTACTGGAACGGGATCGAGACAGATCGGGATACCGCAACGAAAGAAAAAAAATAAAAATAAAAAAATTAGAAGAGAAAAATTTATCCTAAATTCTTGAAGAAATTTTATATTTATTTTTTATAAAGTCAATGTGTACTCATCCAAAATTGATAAGAGTTTTATTGTGTATAATATTCCTATGTATATATTCTATGGTGTTATTTTTTCATGGTATAATTGACATAGTTCTAAACTCCTAACTCTTTATAAGTAGAAAACAAACAAAAATTGTAAAAATAAAAAGGGGTCAATAACCAATTAATTAAATGCTTGTAATTTATATCTAACTAATTAATTAAGATTTCGAGAAAATTCTTAAGCTTAAAAAATCAAAGGAGTTCTAGCTATCGCTACTTAGATTTGTTGTAGTGGTCGATATCTTTCATATGATCATATCATCATCAAATGAGAATAAATTATCTAACTCTTATCATGTGAAATTAGTACATTAAATTTAAGTTTAGATTTTAGGCGTCTCATTGAGCGTGTTTAAGTTAATTGTAAGAGTATACACCCTAACAATCAGACAATTACGATCAGATATTTCAGGACGATCCTATCCCGTCCTGATCCCATCCTGTCCCGTTTTCAATCTACCGGAAAGGGATGATACGGTACCGTCAATTTAAAATTTTGTTATATTATGTCCGGCTAATTTTCAATACGAGACCGAGACAGAAGTAGAATTGCGATACAAAGTGCCCGGCTCTAGCTTCATGTACAACAAAATAACCAATTATACTAGTGGCTGGAGGGACGGTAATCAATCACAAGTGACTTTACAATCAATCAAGGGTAACTTTGAAATGGCCAATTCTACCGAGTGATTTCAAAAACACCCAGAAACATGAAATTGCTGGAGTCGCTTTGTGTTTAAAAGAACTAGCATTCGCGCACGCGCGCGTGCCGAAGTGCATTTTTGTCAGACAAATTTATTATTATGTAATTTTTGGTAGTTCGATCAATATTGCGTAACAACTCTCTGAAAACTCAAATAAAAATAAACCCATTTAATTGAGATGGAGTGAGTTTTTGCTAGTTCGGTTAATATTGTACAACAACTCTTTGAAACTCAAATAAAATAGCACAACTCCTAAACCTTAAATCCGAACTCCTAACCCTAAACCCTAAATCCATAACCCCTAAACCTTAAATTCAATGTGTTTGAGATTTGGTCATATATTTGTTAATATGCATAAACCTTAAATCCGAACTCCTAAATCCTAAATCTCTAACTCTTAAACCTTAAATCCAATGTGTTTGAGATTTGGTCATATATTTGTTAACATGCATTTGAAATCTATTAGATTTAATCACAAATTAAATTGAGGAGCAAAACTGAATCTATATATAAAAGGAAAAACTGAAGGCTAGACCCGAAAAAAAAACTGAATAGAAAAAAGTGGCAACTAGGGGGTACTGTTCACGTGAAAAACAGTAATCCCCCATTTGCACAAATTAAATTGAGGAGTAAAACTGAATCTATATATAAAAAGAAAAACTGAAGGCTAGACCCGAAAAAAAAGTGGCAGCTAAGGGGTATTGTTCACATGAATAGTAATCCCCCCTTTGCTTAATATATAAAGATATTAAATGGAAATTAAATGGAAGAGCAAATATTTTGATCGGGTTCATTGGAGTTGGATACCGCGTGAAGCTAATTTGGCTGCTCACACAGAAGCACAGCTTGGAAAACGGGCGTTAGGCCTCCGCATCTAGTTGGAGACTCCCCCACCGTCTCTCACTATGGTATTAAGAAATGACGGGATAATCTCAAAGTAATTAGTATGAAATCCAATTCGGTAATCAGGATAATCTCAGGTTTCGTGAGGTCTATTTTGGTGTCGTTTGAACTGTTGTAAATGGTTTAAGTAAAGGGTTATCCATTCTCAAAGAGGATTACAAGGGAATCTCTCTTGGGATGAGTCACGCACGTTCTATCCTGGGATGGGTGATAATTCAGTTATACTAATCTCTTGAAGGTTATGAGCTAGACAGAAACAAATGGAGAGATCTAGACCCAATGCAATATGAAGATTCTAATCTGTTTTCTACTTTTGAAACCCTTGCATTGCTGTTTTGCAAAACTAAAGAACCTTTCTTGCTGCCTTTCGAACTCCAAACGACCAACACACATAACCCAACTGTGCTATGCGCATAAGTGCATCATGAAACCATGATCAATTTGTTTGACAGATTCTAGTCCTATGATTATTCTTGCACAAATAAAGCTTCCTATACTCAATTACATGATCAATTTTTTTGACGAGCTAATAATGAATCCAGCCCATTATTTTGCTCAAAGGGTTTATGTTACTGAGCATACATGTACCAGTAACCTAATAAGCTTCATAATTCTAATATGAAATCGACAAGTAAAAATTTCCCTCAATCAACACTATTATAAAAAAAACGTCTTGCAACAAAACTAACACACAACAACGAGATAACAAAGAATATAAATGAACTCAAAGGGCAATGAAGGCCAGTTCGTCTTCATCTCGAAAACCTAAGACCACAACAACCCAAATCAGAATGAGAACGTACCTATGTTATCAGAGAAAAAGGAAACGTAGAGGTTGTGATTCGTCATCGCCACTTTGTCATCTTCAATCTTATGATGCTGATGTTTCATATTCAGAATGAAAGAGACACAGAATACGAGAAAATCTCACGTGTGGAATTTCTTTTGAGGTTTGGTATTTATACCAAACACCCAAAAATTCTACAAAATCTAGCAGATCAAAAAATCTATGAAAATCAATTAACATTTGAATACCACCAAATTTAGACGGATAATTTAGAGTCCTTATTGAATCCCAACAGATTTTTAAGGAGTTTTTAAAATTTGAATTGAATACCTATAGAGCTTTGAAATACTTAAAAATCCCACAAACTCTTAATTGAATACACCCCCTTAGTTTGGTATAGTTGTGACTTTTTGTAAAAATTACTTCTGTTGTACTGTGAATATAATGAGCTGTGAATTACTTTTAAAACTTGTTTGAGCCAAAATAATATTTCTTGGCGAATGATGACTCCTCGAGCCCATTGGACCGATTCTTGCGGTCAACATTATTATTAATATGGTTCCTTTCGATTGTGAGTCATGATTGGCAAGGATTCGTGGTTGCTTAAGGAATCCTCCGAATATCCAAGAAGATTTGATACGCCTTAGCCTGTAAGAAAGAACAAATCCTAGTGTTCACTATATAAAGGGGTCAAGTTGCACAGAATAAACACATCTCAACGATTCAATACAACTTTTACACACTGCAAAACAAGCATCTCCGGAGTACCTCTACCAGACAAATTCTTTGAGTCTTTTGTCCACCAAAACCCTATCCGTAGGCATTCCCCGCTGCTACTCACCAAAGCCCGACCCATCCGCATTACCCGCTTCTACCTCACCAAAGCCTCATCCGTGAGCATTACCCGCTTCTACCTCACCAAGCCTCATCCGTGAGCGAACAATCCATCACCACTTCATAGGCGAATACCCGAAAAATTATTGTTAGGGTGAATAACCTTAGCAAATATCCCCTGTTTTTCAGATGACCCTTTGGCGAACGACCCGTAATTCTAATTTATAGCTCTACTCAGCCACACCGGTTCGAGTAAGATACGTCTGTTTCGCGAGGAGAGGAGAAAAATCCTAGTTGTTCTTCAGCTAGGTCTATAGAACCTAAATGCAGGCCTGACCAACGTCTGTACAACAATCGTTTGAAAAGAAGTCAGAAGGCGAACATGCGTCTAAGATCAAGGTTGTACCTGACCCATAGGTACTGGCACGCCTCAAGCTTGATTGTTCGACCTTAAGGAAGGTGATGCACGACCTTATGCACCCTCATGAAGGTGTGCTTCTTATCTTTTGGTTGAAAGTCGTATATACTAGAGAATATTCTATCTTCATTCGCTCTAGGTTTATACAAGTTTGACATGATGCCTAGAACTGTCAAAATTCAAGAAGAAGGTGGTCCTAAATGTGCCTAGCTAGCACCACCGACTCTCTGCAGACATATAAGTCCCCTAGGTCAACTTCCACAGAACTTACAGGAACACTCACTCACTGGAAATCAGTAAATTGGTACCATGGGAAATATTTATGTGTCTACTTTCCAGAGACACCAACCATTTGATCATATCTATCTTATTGAGTGAGTTATGGTTATTCTTATAAAGTATGACAGATCTATCTGAGAATCTGATTTTGCCTAAACAGTCTATTAAGACTGGATATTGTGAACAACTCCTAACAAACTAGAATATGTGTGACCTATGGTTGGAAAGGTATGGATGTCTACTGTGGGACCCCGCACGATTTAACCGTGGTTAATGGCGAGTTACAGAGGATTAAGTCGCATTCGGTAACTTCGCGAGTTAATTACCACGTTCTTTTCGAGTTTTTCAAAGTTCTCCAAATACCTGATTTAATGACTCGATGTCATAGTACGTGTCGACACGAGTCTCCAGGTATTTTCAGATTATTTTTCGGAGATTCCGTCTATTTCCTACGAATTTCCAAAGTCCATGGTAATTTCTAAATTACTGTTTTATCAATTTTAAAGCCAACTTTCAATCTTGGCCCTTGATCTCACCTATTTTTGTGAGCCCTTGGATCAACATATATATACAAACCAATCTCTTCCTTCTCCACTCATTCTGTCGAGAGACAGACAGGGAGCTCGAGAAAAGGGAGAGACGCGCTGCCCTCCCTTCAGCCGTGCCACTGCCATCGTCCGGCCGCGCCTGGCTGTCACGCCACCACCGCCGAGCTCGCCTCTGTCTCCTCTCTCTATCCATGGTCACCGTTTCCCCTTTCACTCACTCTCTCCTTGGTTTTCAAAAGTCAACCCTTAGCCCAAACCGGTTCTTCCTTCGATTCTCCCTCATCTCCGGCGAGTTCAAGCTTCCTTGAGGTAATCTCTTCTTCTTCCTTTTTCTCTCCCTTGATCATTGAATTGAACCCAAAATTCGAAACTCCCCTAATTCACTGTTACTGTTTCGGGTTTTCTGGGTTTTGAGGTTAGCAACTCCGGCGACCTATCCTTGGTGTCCTGGAGAGTCTTGGACACCTGTGTGATGCTTGGGAGGAGCATGGAGACAACTGGTGGAGTTTTGGACCGAGGCAGTGAGCTGCTCGGTGTGCTGCAGCTGTGGAGGAGCAGCTGGGCTCGGTTCAGCTTGGCTCAGAGGGTGGAGTCCGGCAAGGAGAAGGCTGAGGAGCAGAGGACCTTGGATCGATTTTGGAGGTGAGAGACAGATCTCCTGGTTTTTGTGCTACTGTGAAATTGTTGATGTGTTGTTGGATTTGTTGTGATCTGTTGTAATTTGGTTTTGTTGTTGTGTTGTCGTAACTTGGAGGCGAAGAAACGAGGGAAACTCTGGTGAATTTCCGGCAAGTTGACCGGAATCCGGTAACGATTCCGGAGATGCAGTTAAACCGGCTGAAATGCCGAGAGGTAGTTTTCGACTCCTGTTTAAAGTGTGTTGTTTCCGTTTAGTCGGTAAAGTGTCGTAAATTGGAAATTACGTAAGGAAACGTATAAAAACGGAAACTAACCGTAATTGGGAATCTTTCCATTTTGGGAAACCTTCAAAGTTTGGAAACCTGCTAATTTGGGAAACTTTCCATTTTGGGAAAGTTTCCATTAAAGGAAAGTTTCCATTTTGGGAAAGTTACATTTTCAGAAAAACGGTTAAGTAAAGATTTGAAGTTCAACGAGGTTTAACACAACTTGGTTAAATTGGTAAAGTGAAAAATTGTTATCGGAAAATGATAACTGGAATTCTGGAAAATGTTAAGTTAACCATGTTAAGTAAAGTTGGTGTTTCACGTAAATCGGTAAGTCGACTCTCGGTAAATAAATTGGTTAGTGTGACACGTTGGGTGTCCATAGTAATTCAACGAATTATTATGCGACGCCCTAACGTCAAGTTAAAGTGGTTAAATGAAAGTTTAGAAACCAAGTCGGACTTTCGGTAAATTGAGTAAAGAGTCGATAACAGGAAAGGAAAGTCAAAAATGTTAAAGTGGCATAAAAGGAATTTGGTTGGTCAACTTAGTCAATGCGGTCATTCCTGGTCAAACTAGGAATGTTGTGGTCAACTGAACTGTTATTATTTCTTGGTTGCTAAGCTACTCTATTCTGCAGTGATTATTGGACGAGGTAGCTTACGAGGTGACCCCGGTTCACCAAGACAGTTCCTGGAATCTTGGAGCTACGTATGGAACAGCAATTCCAGGTAGGGAACCTGAACCCCCTATGGTAGTGGTTTTATATATGTATGAGAAAGTGCATGATTTTGTGTATGCTCATGGTCGATGCCTCGGGAAAGTTTTTTTTATATTAAATGATAAATGACTTATGATTGGGCCAAGAAAACCCGAGGCTAGACGTAAATGATTTAGTGTGTGTGTGTGCCTCGGATCGAAAAGTAGTACCGTCGTCCTGATTTCCGGTGCTTAGCCTGAGAGTGACGGGACCTAGTATCTAGTACTCCCACGGTGTCGAGACCGTGAACCTCCGGGGGGGGCGATGCCCTGTTTATTTTAAATATCCCGCTTACGCTCGTCTCGTACAGAGTTAAGCGAGACGTAAGTGAGATGCGCTGTTTGGGCATTTAGCTGGAAATGGACACTCTCGCTACTATGTGTTTTCAAGCGCATAGGTAGTTGGCCTCGGTTTGCAGTGAAGACAAACCCGAGATTCGGCTGTCCAGATCCGAGGAGTCCTGCAGGCTGTACTTGTACATTGAGCGTTCTGGGCCCCTATGTTTTTAGCATACTGCACTGTTTTCCTAAAGGATATAAAATGATGGTTTTTGTGTGCCAAGGATTTTATAAATAGTTTTATTACGAGCTCAAATCTATATGTATATATACGGTTTTTGGTTTTCAAACCTATCATTGGTGGGCCTACGTGAGCACGCGAGGACGACGCTCACCCCTACAACAGATTGTTTGCAGGTACTGTGACGGGAAAGATAGAGAGAGCTATGTGTGGAGCTTCATTCCTTCCTCGATGTTTGGTCCAAGTGTACTCCCTATTCCGGTTTTACCCTTTGAGTCATTTACCAGAGCTTTCTACCTGAACAGTAAAGGTGTCATCCCAATTTGTTAACCATGTTGTGTATTTTTATTGTTGTCGCTAAAGTTTTTAAATTGTCCCCTTTATTTTGACCACCTTCCGCGAAATTAGATAAACTCTGATGAATGTTTTAAGGATTTCATGTGGTGCCACTCAAAGTATTTAAAGTTTAAATTTTATTTTACTCACTATAAAGCCTACGACTTTAGGTTAATAAGTTGTTGGCACGTCCTTCGGACGTGTTGGCTTCTTATTGGCTTAAATTCGTGGCTACTGTAGTTTACCCCCCCAGGGGTGCTACAGCAGTGGTATCAGAGCAATCATTCCTCGGAATTTTGTTTTTAAAATGTTTTAAAACCTCTGATGCCTTGAAGTCTGTACTAGCGTGTCAAAACTTTTTCGAAAGTGGTCTTTAAGAAACTTCGGAGTTAGTAGAGTTTCGTGAGTTGACATAAAAAGGGTTTTGAAAATTCTCTTGGGAATTTTCATTTACGATTTTAAATTTTAGCGACAACTTTAAAGTCATTCACGAGTCGTGTTCCTACCCTTGATGTCATCCCTTAAATCCGACTCGTTGCCTTCTGGTAGTATTTGAAATCCCTTTGTGACTCAGATTTGTTTTATGGCAGTGACAGTTGTGTCTTGAGCTTAAAGCCTTGTTGTCACCTTGATTCCATTCTTGTGTTATGTCCTGCCTGAGTATCTTGACCATTGCGTTGTCTTGAGTACCTGAATGACCATAGAAGAATTTCTTGTGCTTCTGTTAAATCCAAACCTATTTGATACTGAGGTCATTGTTCCTTTGAGCATTTTCCCACTTAGCTCTCTTACAGTACACGGGCTGCAACATATGATAAGAGTAGCAGTAAATTAAAACTATAGATTTTGAGCTCTGAAAACTTGGCATACTTGAGGATTATGGATGTGAAAACGTCCTGTTTGATTTGTTGATGGTATAGAGGAAAACTTTGTGCATGTGCTATGGATGATGGATATTGTTTATGCTATGAGATTGCATGTAGGGCCAGAGCATGTTATTTGAGCCTCAGGATATGAGATTTGTTCTACATTAGCATAGTATCTGGATTGTGTTTACGGACCCTCCTTGCTGATATAGTGAGTTGGAGACGAGGTCCTTGGGTTTGAGATTCAGATCGAGGATCCCGTAGTGGGAGATCCTTGAGAAAGAGGTTGTGGATCCCGAAGTGGTAGATCCTGGAGTTCAAAAGAGATTTCAGATTCCCATAGTGGCAGATCCTGTAAAGAAAGTTCGTGATTGAAAAGAGATGTTATCGTTGGTGGAATCCAAGGTGGTATCCCAGATCTTATTGGAGTTAGGTGACTCCGTTGTTTGCATAGTCCTTGAGACAGAGTTTGCATTTGTCGTACGTGCTTGGTTGAGTATTAGCATGAGTTACGGCGGATCAGTGGTGTCTCTCCCCTAGCGTGAGAAGTTGTGATGCAGCGTTGAGGTGATTGGCATTATCCTCCGTAATGTGAAAGAGACATTCGAGGAAGTGGATTAAGCGATGAGTATCGTATCCTTCCCAGTGCATTGTTAAAGCTTGGTGTCGACGCTTGTGGATACTCCGACGCGTGGTGAAGCTTTGGAAACTGTGTTGACCTTTTGAGGTCCGGAATTAAGAGTTGTGATGTGAACGTGATAGTATGTGTGTGTAAGGCCTTACCCTCGATTTGGCATGTTGGATGAGGTGTCAGGAAAATGTTGGACGACCGAATTGTCAAAGATTGGAACGACGAACTTGAGTTTGTGCATCAGTTTGGTTGTTTGCATTTAGAGTTTGCAACGTTATTAAATTGTCCATGAGTGAAATTGGACATGTTGTTATCTGCTAGAACTCTCTGCATGGAAAGCCTGAAGTGAGGAAAAGTGTAAAGCGTTGTTTGATGACCAAGTGGTAAATTCGTGATTTGAACAAACGGTCTGAGACAAGGAAGGAAGTGTACCTAAGGATATTCAGTTAGTACCATAAACTTTGGTGGTAACTTGTTGGCTTGACAAGGAAGTAGGTACTAATTTTCCCTGCAATAGGCATGCAGTTAAGATAGACCGATGTTCAGATTATCGAAATCTCGGTCAGCTTCGAGTTTGTGAAAGTCAGTGACAAAAAAGAGCATCACTTCAGTGCAAGTTGGTAGCGGGCCACTGGAAAAGGAAAAAGCAAAGCAGATGAGAAAGTTTGTGGCCAGAGGACATTATCAAAGAGTCTCAGTTCAACCAAGTGTTGGACTTCGAGGTGGAGATTACCCTTGAGTTAATCGCTTCTTCAACAAGTGATCACGGGTAAGAAGGTATGTATTCGAGGTATCTGGTGCCTATAACTGATTCGTAGATAAAGCGTTGTTCGGTTTGAGTTAGAAAACGCTGTGATCTATGACGAGACACGGTAATGAGGGAAACGTCTAGAAAGCAAGAGACCTGGTGAACGTTCTACGACGTGGTGACGTGTGACATCCTTCTTGGCAGGTGTGGAACCTGAGATTCTATTTTACGGAAAGCTTCGTACGAGGTGCGACCTGACAGCTTCAGAGGCGAAGACGTACTGATCCTTTAAATAGGATGTGGTAGCTAAGGCGTCTTCAGATATTCTCGAACGTGTTATCAAGGTTGACGGTTATCTTTCTGATGGAGCCTGACGGAAACACTCGCATGGGACGACTCGACGTCGTGGTGGTATCAAAGGAGTGGATTAGCGAAAGCGTCTACGAGTGTCTGTTCCGATTTTTTCGATGAAGACGATACTAACTTCGCGGTTCTGACTTCGAGGAAAAGTCTATCGACGACATCATTACTAGTCATCAATGAGTTGAAAGTGTGACAACCTGTTTGACTTGGCTCATCATTATTGGTTCTTCGGTGTTGAGACATCGTTCGTGGTTCATCGATCGTGTAAGCACGACGCCGCAACGAAAGACGTGATCTTGTGTGTCATCACTTGTAAGTTGGTATTTGTGCGTCCCTTCCTACAGTGAGGATTTGTTAAAATCGTTTTGGCACGAGGACTTTGTGACGCTATACGTTAGCGGATGTGACAGCTCGTTTCGAGTATCTTGTCTTTGCGATCAAGACGAGAAAGTGACAAGTTCGAGGTTGTTACGTGGCTATAGAACCTGCAAGATTGACGATCGAATCGACGGTTACGCTTAGATCGTGACTTCAGCACCCGTTACACGAGGTAACGAAAGGTGGAAATGCTTGAGTGCACATGTCTTGGTATTGGCATTGTTGTTTGGGTTACGAGCAGAGTTTCGAGCTTCAGCGGAAAGTTCAGTGGACTCGGAGAAAATTGGACTCGCGGTAAACGAGGCTATTGGTGGACTATAGTCACCAGGGTATCGGTTGTGACGTTGCAACACGTGGACTGGCAACGTTGAGCCATTATGATTCTGAAAGGAACAGAGATTGACAGAGAAATTGACCCTTGTTCAGTGACTAGTTTGGTACGTGAATTTCGAGGGCGAAATTTCTTTAAGGGGGGTAGAGTGTGGGACCCCGCACGATTTAACCGTGGTTAATGGCGAGTTACAGAGGATTAAGTCGCATTCGGTAACTTCGCGAGTTAATTACCACGTTCTTTTCGAGTTTTTCAAAGTTCTCCAAATACCTGATTTAATGACTCGATGTCATAGTACGTGTCGACACGAGTCTCCCGGTATTTTCAGATTATTTTTCGGAGATTCCGTCTATTTCCTACGAATTTCCAAAGTCCATGGTAATTTCTAAATTACTGTTTTATCAATTTTAAAGCCAACTTTCAATCTTGGCCCTTGATCTCACCTATTTTTGTGAGCCCTTGGATCAACATATATATACAAACCAATCTCTTCCTTCTCCACTCATTCTGTCGAGAGACAGACAGGGAGCTCGAGAAAAGGGAGAGACGCGCTGCCCTCCCTTCAGCCGTGCCACTGCCATCGTCCGGCCGCGCCTGGCTGTCACGCCACCACCGCCGAGCTCGCCTCTGTCTCCTCTCTCTATCCATGGTCACCGTTTCCCCTTTCACTCACTCTCTCCTTGGTTTTCAAAAGTCAACCCTTAGCCCAAACCGGTTCTTCCTTCGATTCTCCCTCATCTCCGGCGAGTTCAAGCTTCCTTGAGGTAATCTCTTCTTCTTCTTCCTTTTTCTCTCCCTTGATCATTGAATTGAACCCAAAATTCGAAACTCCCCTAATTCACTGTTACTGTTTCGGGTTTTCTGGGTTTTGAGGTTAGCAACTCCGGCGACCTATCCTTGGTGTCCTGGAGAGTCTTGGACACCTGTGTGATGCTTGGGAGGAGCATGGAGACAACTGGTGGAGTTTTGGACCGAGGCAGTGAGCTGCTCGGTGTGCTGCAGCTGTGGAGGAGCAGCTGGGCTCGGTTCAGCTTGGCTCAGAGGGTGGAGTCCGGCAAGGAGAAGGCTGAGGAGCAGAGGACCTTGGATCGATTTTGGAGGTGAGAGACAGATCTCCTGGTTTTTGTGCTACTGTGAAATTGTTGATGTGTTGTTGGATTTGTTGTGATCTGTTGTAATTTGGTTTTGTTGTTGTGTTGTCGTAACTTGGAGGCGAAGAAACGAGGGAAACTCTGGTGAATTTCCGGCAAGTTGACCGGAATCCGGTAACGATTCCGGAGATGCAGTTAAACCGGCTGAAATGCCGAGAGGTAGTTTTCGACTCCTGTTTAAAGTGTGTTGTTTCCGTTTAGTCGGTAAAGTGTCGTAAATTGGAAATTACGTAAGGAAACGTATAAAAACGGAAACTAACCGTAATTGGGAATCTTTCCATTTTGGGAAACCTTCAAAGTTTGGAAACCTGCTAATTTGGGAAACTTTCCATTTTGGGAAAGTTTCCATTAAAGGAAAGTTTCCATTTTGGGAAAGTTACATTTTCAGAAAAACGGTTAAGTAAAGATTTGAAGTTCAACGAGGTTTAACACAACTTGGTTAAATTGGTAAAGTGAAAAATTGTTATCGGAAAATGATAACTGGAATTCTGGAAAATGTTAAGTTAACCATGTTAAGTAAAGTTGGTGTTTCACGTAAATCGGTAAGTCGACTCTCGGTAAATAAATTGGTTAGTGTGACACGTTGGGTGTCCATAGTAATTCAACGAATTATTATGCGACGCCCTAACGTCAAGTTAAAGTGGTTAAATGAAAGTTCAGAAACCAAGTCGGACTTTCGGTAAATTGAGTAAAGAGTCGATAACAGGAAAGGAAAGTCAAAAATGTTAAAGTGGCATAAAAGGAATTTGGTTGGTCAACTTAGTCAATGCGGTCATTCCTGGTCAAACTAGGAATGTTGTGGTCAACTGAACTGTTATTATTTCTTGGTTGCTAAGCTACTCTATTCTGCAGTGATTATTGGACGAGGTAGCTTACGAGGTGACCCCGGTTCACCAAGACAGTTCCTGGAATCTTGGAGCTACGTATGGAACAGCAATTCCAGGTAGGGAACCTGAACCCCCTATGGTAGTGGTTTTATATATGTATGAGAAAGTGCATGATTTTGTGTATGCTCATGGTCGATGCCTCGGGAAAGTTTTTTTTATATTAAATGATAAATGACTTATGATTGGGCCAAGAAAACCCGAGGCTAGACGTAAATGATTTAGTGTGTGTGTGTGCCTCGGATCGAAAAGTAGTACCGTCGTCCTGATTTCCGGTGCTTAGCCTGAGAGTGACGGGACCTAGTATCTAGTACTCCCACGGTGTCGAGACCGTGAACCTCCGGGGGGGGCGATGCCCTGTTTATTTTAAATATCCCGCTTACGCTCGTCTCGTACAGAGTTAAGCGAGACGTAAGTGAGATGCGCTGTTTGGGCATTTAGCTGGAAATGGACACTCTCGCTACTATGTGTTTTCAAGCGCATAGGTAGTTGGCCTCGGTTTGCAGTGAAGACAAACCCGGGATTCGGCTGTCCAGATCCGAGGAGTCCTGCAGGCTGTACTTGTACATTGAGCGCTCTGGGCCCCTATGTTTTTAGCATACTGCACTGTTTTCCTAAAGGATATAAAATGATGGTTTTTGTGTGCCAAGGATTTTATAAATGGTTTTATTACGAGCTCAAATCTATATGTATATATACGGTTTTTGGTTTTCAAACCTATCATTGGTGGGCCTACGTGAGCACGCGAGGACGACGCTCACCCCTACAACAGATTGTTTGCAGGTACTGTGACGGGAAAGATAGAGAGAGCTATGTGTGGAGCTTCATTCCTTCCTCGATGTTTGGTCCAAGTGTACTCCCTATTCCGGTTTTACCCTTTGAGTCATTTACCAGAGCTTTCTACCTGAACAGTAAAGGTGTCATCCCGATTTGTTAACCATGTTGTGTATTTTTATTGTTGTCGCTAAAGTTTTTAAATTGTCCCCTTTATTTTGACCACCTTCCGCGAAATTAGATAAACTCTGATGAATGTTTTAAGGATTTCATGTGGTGCCACTCAAAGTATTTAAAGTTTAAATTTTATTTTACTCACTATAAAGCCTACGACTTTAGGTTAATAAGTTGTTGGCACGTCCTTCGGACGTGTTGGCTTCTTATTGGCTTAAATTCGTGGCTACTGTAGTTTACCCTCCCCAGGGGTGCTACATCTACTTTCCAGAAACGTTTAAGGATCATCCATATCTATTTCCTATTAGAGGTTACAGCTGTGTTAGTCCTCAAAGGTCATGCTGCGTGAGAATCTGAATTTCTGCACGAACTTGTGTTTTGAGTTCTCAATCAACCTTCTCCTCCACGTCTAAGTAAAAGATCATGTTTGAGGACAATATGGAATGATTTAGTTAATCATTGTCCAATACCACATTTGAAGACATGCTTAAAAGACATTGATATAATAAGTTATCTGAAATCCTATGAATGATCTAAAGATTAGGGGAGATGCAGACTTCAGGAGAAGTCTAGCACATACATATCATTATCAAATGTGAAAGGTGTAGTTGTGATCTTTTTCCCTTACACCAAGATTTTTGTCCCACCGTGTTTTCTCTTGGAAATGTTTTTAACTAGGCAACATAGCATGAACCGCTTGTCTCTTGTAGACCATTAATCAACATGAAGTTGTTCAAGAATGATCAAATTTTTGATGAAGCAGCTAGTGCGTTGTACTCTTTTCTCCTACGATCAAGGTTTAGTTTCTCATATAGAGTTTTTGTTACTTGACGAGGTTTTGATGAGGCAACATCTGAAACACCATCGGCATGGAGATGCGCGGCACAAGGGGGAGATCAGCTGACATTGACATCGTGGTGATGTCACTATAAGCATTAGTCATTAGCCCACTTGTCGTTGTATTTTGAGGGTGTGGTGTCGTGTTGATACATGGCAAGCACATGACCAATTGTTGCTTGACATGTGTCACTTTTGTTGTTATAAATAGATGAGAGCAGCTGCATTCCTTTCATTTCGTCTAGATTCGCTGTCTCTCTCTACAAATTTTCGACATTTTCTCTCTAGAAGTTTAAGTTGTTTCTCTCTTCAGAGTTACGACTAAACTTCAGCGGATCATAACTTTTAATCCGTAAGTCTAATTTTTATTTCGCAAAGGGCTACGAGTTTGTATCGATACCCTCTTTCTAACCATTGAGGTTTGGAATATAGTAGTAATATTTTTAGATGACCCGCTTTGGAGGATCGGTTTACGATCGGTATCCTTGGTGGGGTTTTAATGCTATCGAGGTGAGTGGATTCTTGTAATATATTTAAAATATTCTTATATGCTTTTAAATTATTCGAGAACATATTTTTAATCTTTTACAAAATATCTTTTTATTTTATAGTGAAGCATGTCTATTTGTGAAATGTGTAGTGATTTATATTATTATAATGTGTTGGATCCATTGTTTGACTAGTCATGGAACATGTGAAATTCTTGATTGGTTATACCAAAGTAAGGATGTGATACACGGTGGTATAGAACTTGAAGGTCATTAGGTTCCCATGTTGATCACTAAATTGAAGGATATCCAATAAGAACAGATTGTGTGATATGATGAATTGTTTGTTGCGATGTATATACGATATACATATTTTATAGCTTGTGTAAAATGACATGACCCTTTGTGGGAATATTACATTGGTTCACTCACTAAGCGCGTGGTTATGGTCATCCACCCATATATGATATTTTTTTTACAGATAAGTACTTAGATTGTGCCGAGCTGGAAAATGGTAGCCGACGAGCCTAGGAGATAGTGTTATTATTTACATTCTGCTTTGTAACACTCGTTCAGTCGTTCACGCCTCGACAACAACACCTGGTGGTTAAATCTCGCCGACGTCAAGACCGGGGTGTGTCACATCCTCTCACTCGAAGGTAAACAGTTATTTTTCATCATCATAGAAAACTCAATACTTACTGATTTTAGCCAGTAACTTTTGCCAAAATATTTTATAAAGAATTGCAAGAAGAAAAGAAAAAATTCAAAAAACTATTAAAATACAGAGATAACCTACCCAGAAGCACAAAAATTACTAAGATATTATCTACAAGATTCAACGGAGAATATGAGTCAACAGAAAACATTGAAGTTCTCCAGGAAATCTACGAGCAAGATCAAGAGCCTTTGAAAATTTTAAGTCTCGGTTAGATCTGTCCTAGTTGGTATCAAAGGTTGCTTGACTCAAAAACAGGTTATCAAGGCTTATGCCATAGAGTTGGTTTCTCTTGACCAAAAGAGAGAATCTAAACGTAAAAATTACCAGTTCTTTTGTATTACAAAAGGTACTGATAAATGACAAAAGTGTTTTCATTCAAGGCATATTCAAGAAGATCAGTACTCGATAGAGTATTAAACACACTCTACGACGACCTTGTCTACCTCCAAAGAGAAGTCGGAGTTGAAGAGCTTGATCCTTTCAAACCAAGCTTAATTGAATACCTAGATATTCTATCTAGGGACACGACTTCAGAAAATATATCAGTACAACTTGAGAGATTTCATCTCAAGTTCAAGCAGCTTGAAGAAATAAATTCAAGACTTAGCAGGCTTGAAGTCAAGCTTGACTACCTTAAAGAGAAGCAATATCTATTGGATATTGAAAAAAGTTACCTAGAACTGAAAAATTGGTCAACAACGTCCGTCGGTAGACAGTTAAGCTAAAGGAGACCTAAGAAGCCTTGAAAAAGTTTTTAGAAACTCTAAGTGTCCGAATAGATGAACCAAAGAGTAGATCTAAAAGTAAAGCAGATAGATGGCAAGGCCATAACCTTTTGTCTTCCTACAAAAGTTCTTGCTGAAAATTTAAAAACCATAATTTATCAGCAGAATTATGTGATAGCATACCTCCAAGAGATGAGTCTAGATCCCAAAAACCAATTTCGAGAATTAAACAGCAAGATCTCAAATATGCAGAAGAGCATTGACAAAATGAAATAAGGAGAAAGCTATTAAAAGATTAATCAAGAACAACTAGCTCAAAATGTAGCTTGTAAAATCATCATACCCCTTCACCAAAAAGAGAAAGCGAGCTTAAGTTTAGTGAACTTAAGTTACTTACATGGACATCTTCCGAGTCCACAACAAAAGAGAGATGTAAAGATGCTGAGTAGAGTACTCAGTATGAAGAGCACCATTCTTGTGCAACTGATCAATGCTCAAGAATTTGAGTATAATGAAATTGAATATAGTGTACGAGAAACATCTATTCCTAGATTCAAACTTAATGAGATCTATAAGAAATGGTTTTTCCTTATGGATTCTCATAGGTTCAAGATTCTTGAACTAACAGTTCTAGCAACATGTGGTGAAACATACATCAGATTAATCACTCCAAAGGTAGTAAGTGAAGCATCTGAGAAGAAATATTCCTACATGCATATTGGAGCAGTCCAAGTATGAATAAAGCTTGTGGCTAGAGATGGAAAAGACTGTTCTGTTTTATGTGTCCTACATGACGATAGAATAACAAATTTTAAGAAAAGTATGTTAGGAACAGTAGAAGCATCCTTATGCAACCAAGTTGCATATTTCAAAGTGTTTCCAAACTTCACTACACATCTAAGGGATGCAACACACTGTTTTCGACTGAGAATCAAGACAGATGGAATCCCCATGAAGCAAGGAATAATGGAGCTTGTGATAGATTATCAAATCTATTATAAGTTGATGAGCTCGAATGTAACTCTGAACACCAGATTTCCCAATGTCTCAGGATTACTACATCAGTCCTCACTAATCCGAGAAATCATACAGACCAAAAACATGTCACAAAATGACATGAAGTAACATTCCCGAGGTAATGGAATATGAAACCTCCAGTCAAACAGATAGAAAATACCAATGCTTCTATTTATGAAGACATGAGAGGAAAGATAAGCTTACAACTTCATAGACACTCATTCGCTAGCTACGATGAAGCTAGTACCTTTGGAGCTAAGTCAACTACTTTCCCTGAAGAGTCTTTTGAGAAAGAACATACTAAAAGACCTATGAGAATACTTAAGTCAGAAGAATTGAAAAGCTTGTATGTTCAAGCAGAAACGAGTGAATTAGTAGCAGAACTTGAGAAGATCATGAAGAAGATATCTCAAATCCAACTGTCAAAACATAAAATGAAGATTCTTCCTTATTTGGCAGCACCAAAACAAGAACCAGGCGAGTCCTCCACGAACATGGAAGCCGAAAATCCTTCTCAAGGCAGCACAGTGATTCAAAACATCACCAATTACCCCACCAAGATCATTCGAGAAAACAAGATTAATCTTCCTCAGAGAGAAACTACTACAGGAAAACATGGAGAAAGGAGTTCTTAGAGATTCATTCCAACAAAGCCCAAATGAGGACAATCAGTTTTCGAATTAGGGGTATATCTCGACCTTGACAGAGTATATCTCGACTTTCACATTAACATCTTGGTTTTGTATGCAATAGCAACATATTCTGCTTTTTTGACATACTCAATGCCCACAATCATAGATGCCGAGATTATACATCTCTCATGCTAAAAAAATGTGCTACATCGACCTATAAAAGAAAAGTTCTGGTACCACTTGTTGACTACATATTGTTAATGATACTTTGTGGGATCTTGATCCATAACCGTTAGTATATTTGATCCTCATCGGCTTTTCTAAGCCCTCTAAGCTGGTTTACTACCATTAAGGCTTGAGTTTGATCAATATATTGCAAACATGAACTGCATGTACGCTAATGAGAGGCGCGCAGCACAAGAAGGAGTGTTTTAGGATATTCTGTCATGTGTATATTGGCCTAATGCCGTTAGGATATGCACGTAGAATATAACTATGTAAAGGGTCTCATATCAATGAATATAATGATGATTTTTCTTAATCACTTTCAGGCTCTTATTTTTCTTAATCCCTTTCAACAAATTTGGTTAAAACAGGGTCGGGAGCAAATTTACGTCAAAATTGGCCAGCTGTTAGGATAGGATGTTAAGTGGGTCAGGGTCAATCTGTGATTGGTCTCCGGCCCAACCCAAGAAAGGTCGGGACCAGGATCAAGGGGAAGATATACCTAGGAGATATTAATTATCATGGGAGGGTCTGTGAACAACCACAATGTTGAACCCTAATCAGAGATCTTGGGAGCCGGAGCCTGTAGCCATGCTGGAGTGAACCAAAATGTTGGACCAGACATGCTGAGGCCCGAGAGCGGGATGTTCGCTCCCTATGGGTCAGCCACTTGCCGCCGGAGATAGATGCGATTTATCTCTTCAGCTGCTTCAGTGACAACGTAGAGGTACCTCTATTTATTGAGGAAATTCGACATTAGAATTCTCGGTGGTGATTGTAGGTTTTGGCTGCTACGGTTTCCCGTGATCCGCTAACAGGATGGGCGCAAGAAACAATAGTTACAGCATATATCCTCTTGTTTCTTTGACAATTCAATCTTTTCAGTTGACATCCTGTATTTAGTGTGCGCCAAAGCGTTTTTGCGTATGTGCATATATATGTAATCTTGTAACTGCCCACACCAGTACTTATGTTGTGCGGCTGCCTTTCCCCCAGATTTAGATTACACAAAAGGCGAGCAAGATTTTATAGAGTCGACTGGTTCCAGTCCTCAACTAGATAGTGATACAAGCTCCTCGTATGGTAGAAGTCCTGCTGGCTATACCGAAAAAGATAGTGACAAGAGTTTAGAGCTTATGGACTTGCCTCTCACTCATCCTAACATGTATCATCAGCAATATGTTGGCCAGCAGGTTGTTTATTCAGACCTTTTTTTTCCTCAGCTCTCTCCCTCCCTCCTTTGCACTTTTCATTGGTACATGTTACCGTCCTTTTCTTTGCTGATTCAGCAGGGAATGGATGAAGACTATGACTCCTTCCAACGTCATGAACAGCGGATGCGCATATGGTTTCCTAATGGAGAAAACCTGTTAGAACATGCAAAGTCGAATGGTACAAGTCCTGGCTATGTGAAAATAGATTTTGACAACCGTTTGAAGCTTACGGACATGCCTCTCCCTCATCCTAACTTGAATCAACAAGGATATGCCGGCCCTGATCTTACAATCCAACAGGTTTCCTCG
Organism: Comarum palustre; assembly: GCA_951800085.1. Taxonomy (NCBI): domain Eukaryota; kingdom Viridiplantae; phylum Streptophyta; class Magnoliopsida; order Rosales; family Rosaceae; genus Comarum; species Comarum palustre. Next base: position 22,833,588 of record OX637573.1, read on the forward strand.
ATGAAGGATAAGGAGCTGTACCTATGTTTCGAAGAAGTCAACTCTCGAAGAAGTTGTTACGTCTTCCGCACTATCAAACTGTCCGAGTTATTGGAATGCTCTTGTGGCTTTAGCTTCAAAACTTGCTCAATAACTAAGTGCAAGCATTGTGCCCTTAAAACCAAACATGAATCTCAGTTGCGCCAGCGGGCTTGGCTCTTCACCGGGGGGATACTTCCCTCAAGCTGCGGCAGCAATGGGGAGAGTATCTCAATGTATATGGGTTGCCTTGCCTCTGGCTCCCGAATGTTGTTCACCAGTGGCGTAGTTCCCCAACCAAATGCGGCAACACCAAGGAGTATCGTGCCTAGAAGTGGAGATGTATATAGTTTTGACGCGGAGTCTACTGTTTGGCAAAAGCTTGATTTGAGTTTCCTGAAGGCAAAACTAAGTTCCTTGCTTTTTGAGGTAAACGGAAATCTCTATTGTCTTGCCAACAGTTTTAGAACTTCCCACTTTTGAGGTATACGTCAGCTGTTCTCATGAATGTTTGGTTCTGCCGGAACCTACAGTTAACTTGTCTGTTCATAAATTGGCTTGTGCTGTTGTTGAACCAAGATCCTGATCTCGTGCATGGTGGAATCGCCTGCAGCCCCTTGCATTCCCATTATGTGCTTTGACGTGAACGAAAAGGAAAAGAAATGGAGAGCAATGACTTCCTTGTTCGATGGCAAGCCTTTTCCCTTAGCTGGGAGGGCTTTAGTCTTGGACTCAAATGGTACACAGGTAATGTTCTCCTTTCGACGTCACCGCGAGATATATGCCTCTCGATTAGCAGTGAACGATGATGGCGGCGATATAAGCATCTCTTTCGACAGATGTGTGGGGGTGAAGAAGTTGTTGCTTGCTTCCAGGACCTCTCGACTTGTTCATTCTGTTAGAATAATATCCTAGTTTCTAGGAGTATCTGTTTACTTTGATTTGTTCCAAGTTTATGTTACCACGTTGCTTTGACGTGGGCTGTTTTTACGTTCTTTCAGTTGGATTGAACAGCTATTTAAGTCAGAATCATTGTTAATAAACTTCAGTCATTCAATCCAGCTTGTTGAGTTCTTGTTCATTGCTTTTGTTGATTCTAGACTTAACAATCTGGTATCAGAGCCCCTACTGGGATCTGAGAAAAGGGGAGCCGCAGTCTTTCGAGTGACTAACAAACACAGAAAAGTGTGAGAGTATTATGACGAGCGAAGGGAATTTTGTGCAGCCAGCAATTCCCCGGTTCGATGGTCATTACGATCATTAGGCAATGTTAATGGAAAACTTCTTGCGTTCCAAGGAGTATTGGACCCTGGTGCAGACAGGTTTTACTGAGCCAGCAGCTGGAAGTACTCTGCAGGAAGCGCAGCTGAAGCGGCTTGAAGAGATGAGATTGAAGGATCTGAAAGTGAAGAATTATTTGTTTCAGGCAATTGATCGGACGATCTTGGAGACAATCTTGCAAAAGGATACTTCGAAGCAGATTTGGGACTCCATGAAGACAAAGTACGAGGGAAACGCTCGGGTGAAGCGTTCCATTCTTCAAGCTTTAAGAAAGGAGTGGGAGGCTCTCGAAATGAAAACAGGTGAATCGGTGAGTGATTACTTTGCTCGTGTTATGTCAGTAGCTAATAAGATGAGAGGAGAAAATATGACTGATGTTACAATAGTTGAGAAAATCCTTAGATCCTTGACTGAAAAATTCAATTACATAGTGTGTTCCATTGAGGAGTCTAAGGATATTGATCTGCTATCAATTGATGAGCTGCAAAGCTCATTGATTGTACATGAGCAGAAGTTCCACAAGGGAACTAAAGAAGAACAGGCCCTAAAAGTGACAACTGAGGATCGATTTGGAAGTAGAGGGCGTGGAAGAACTATGTACAGAGGAAGAGGTCGCGGGAGAGGTCGATCATTTTTCAACAAGGCCACAGTTGAATGCTATAAATGCCATAAACTTGGCCATTTTCAGTATGACTGTCCTGCTTGGGATAAGGAGGCAAATTATGCAGAACTTAATGAAGAAGAAGAAATGCTTTTGATGTCCTATGTGGAGTTGCATGAGGCCAGACGAGAGGATGCATGGTTTTTGGATTCGGGTTGCTCTAATCACATGTGTGGAGATCGAGCTATGTTCAGTGAGTTGAATGAAGGGTTTGGTCACTTGGTAAAGCTGGGGAACAATACAAAGATGCATGTCACAGGAAAAGGAAATGTGAAACTGTTTTTAAATGGTGTTACTCATGTTGTCACTGAAGTGTACTATGTTCCAGAGTTGAAAAATAACCTCTTGAGCATAGGGCAATTGCAAGAGAAAGGCTTGGCTATTCTGATTAAGGGAGGATTATGCAAGATTTATCATCCAGACAAAGGTTTGATTATTCAAACCAACAGAATGTTCATCTTATTGGCTCAGTCACAGACACGATTTCAAGAACCAAAGGGCACATGTTTTCACACAAGTTCTCAAGATCTCTCTCATCTTTGGCATCGAAGGTATGGGCACCTAAGCTACAAGGGTTTGAGAACTCTACAGTACAAGAAAATGGTACGTGGACTTCCTAAATTTCCTGCATCAAATGTGACTTGCACTGACTGTATCATTGGAAAGCAACACCGTGATTCTATTCCTAAGAGAAGCACTTGGAGAGCAACTCAGAAGCTGGAGCTCATTCATGCAGACATCTGTGGTCCGATTACTCCCACATCCAATAGCAAGAAGAGGTACATTTTGTGCTTCATTGATGATTTTAGTAGAAAAGCATGGGTGTACTTCTTGGCAGAAAAGTCAGATGCTTTGCATTCTTTTAAATGCTTTAAAAGTATGGTTGAGAAAGAAACATGGTTGTTTGTCAAATGTCAGCGCACCGATAGAGGAGGAGAGTTTAACTCACATGAATTTGATGAGTTTTGCAAACTGAATGGCATCAAAAGGCAGTTAACTACTGCATATACTCCGCAACAGAACGGCGTGGCCGAAAGGAAAAATCGAACGGTGATGAACGTGGTTCGTTCAATGCTCTCAGACAAAAACATTCCCAAGACTTTTTGGCCAGAGGCAGTAAATTGGACAATTTATGTTCTAAACAGGTGCCCTACATTGGCTGTCAAGGATGTTACTCCACAGGAAGCTTGGAGTGGAGTAAAGCCCTCGGTTGAACACTTCAGGATTTTTGGATGTATAGCACATGTCCATGTTCCAGATGTGAGGAGGTCTAAACTTGATAACAAAAGTTCTACTTGTGTGTTTTTGGGTGTTAGTGAGGAGTCCAAGGGATACAGGTTATATGATCCTGTTGCTAAGAAGGTTGTAGTGAGTAGAGATGTGATTTTCGAAGAGGAGAAACAGTGGGATTGGGATGTGAGTTATGAGGAGCACAGTGCAATCAATTTAGAATGGGGTGATGATGATAGAGAGATGAATGAGTCTGGAGAAGAAGTAAATGACAATGGACATGAAGTGAATGTTGAAGGAGAGGAAGATGATTCTTCTCTTTCTAGTGAAGAAAATGGTGAAAACGAAGGGAGAGTAAGGCAATCTCCTGTTTGGATGCGTGATTATGTCAGTGGAGAGGGTCTATCCGAGGATGAAGCCAATATGGTGCAAGTGGAGTCAGGTGATCCATCATATTTTGAGGAGGCTGTGAAGAATTCAAGATGGAGATTGGCCATGGACTGTGAAATCAAGTCAATTGAGAAAAACAAGACTTGGACACTCATTGAACTGCCAATTGGAGCTAAGAAGATTGGAGTAAAGTGGTTGTACAAGACCAAGTATAATGAAAATGGGGAGATTGACAAGCACAAGGCACGATTGGTTGCTAAAAGATATTCACAAAAACATGGGGTGGACTACACAGAGGTTTATGCACCAGTGGCAAGAATGGACACAGTGAGGATGATCATTGCTCTGGCAGCGCAAAAGAGTTGGGAGATTTTTCAATTGGACGTTAAGTCAACTTTTCTTCATGGTGAACTAAGTGAAGATGTCTATGTGGAGCAACCAAAGGGTTATGAGAAGAAAGGCAGTGAGCATCTGGTTTACAAGCTACACAAGGCTTTATATGGACTAAAACAAGCTCCACGAGCTTGGTTTAGTCGAATTGAAGCTCATTTCATTGATGAAGGTTTCCAGAGATGTCATAGTGAGCAAACACTATTCACGAAGAGAAGCAGAGAAGGAAAAATTATCATTGTAAGTGTTTACGTTGATGATTTAATCTTTACTGGTGATGATGAAGCCATGTTGTCTGAGTTTAAAAATTCAATGATGAGGGAATTTGACATGACTGACTTGGGAAGAATGAGATATTTTCTTGGTATTGAGGTATTACAAAAGTCTGATGGTATCTACATATGCCAAAGAAAATATGCATTAGAAGTCTTGAAGAGGTTTGATATGATGGAAAGCAATTCGGTGGGCAGTCCAATAGTTCCAGGTTTTAAAGTAAGCAAAGATGAAGCTGGTGTCACTGTTGATGAAACATACTATAAGCAGCTAGTGGGAAGTTTAATGTATCTCACAGCCACAAGACCCGACATGATGTTTGTTATCTCTCTTATAAGTAGATATATGACAAAGCCAACGGAACTTCATTTGCAGGCAGCCAAGAGAGCACTCAGATACTTAAGAGGGACTGTGAATTATGGAATATTTTATAAGAAAGGAGGTGATGGTGAATGTGAGCTGTTGGGATTCACGGACAGTGACTATGCTGGGGACATGGAGGACAGAAAAAGCACATCTGGATATGTGTTCTTAATGAGCTCTGGTGCAGTTTCTTGGAGTTCAAGGAAGCAACCTATCGTGACTTTATCAACCACAGAAGCTGAATTTGTGGCAGCAGCAGCTTCTGCCTGTCAAGCAGTTTGGATGAAGAGGATTTTGAAGGAGTTGGGACATTCGGATGGAGGTTGTACCACTATCATGTGTGACAACAGTTCAACTATTAAACTGTCCAAAAATCCAGTTATGCACGGGCGCAGCAAACATATAGATGTAAGGTTTCATTTCTTAAGGGACCTTATTAAAGATGGAGCAGTTGAATTAGTTTACTGTGGAAGTCATGATCAGGTGGCAGATTTGATGACTAAACCCTTGAAGCTTGATGCATTTCAGAAGCTTCGAGGATTGTTGGGTGTGTGTGAAGTTCCTGATTTAAACTAACTGCTTGGCAGCAGATAGTTTAAGGGAGGGATTGAAGAAGTTGTTGCTTGCTTCCAGGACCTCTCGACTTGTTCATTCTGTTAGAATAATATCCTAGTTTCTAGGAGTATCTGTTTACTTTGATTTGTTCCAAGTTTATGTTACCACGTTGCTTTGACGTGGGCTGTTTTTACGTTCTTTCAGTTGGATTGAACAGCTATTTAAGTCAGAATCATTGTTAATAAACTTCAGTCATTCAATCCAGCTTGTTGAGTTCTTGTTCATTGCTTTTGTTGATTCTAGACTTAACAGGGGGTTTATGACTTGATCGATACCTTGATGGAAGAAGTCTCTCCACTGTCGCACACCTTTGTCGATCTTGGAGATGAAAAGGTTGCCTTTGTCCTGTGTGGCACGTCCCTGCTTGGGGAAAGATTAATGGATTATTTCTTGGGAAGGTGCGTGTTGTTGTAGTGGTGATGAACTATGTAGTGTTGGGTTCGAAATATCTCAGAAGTGAGATCCTGCCCACTCGCACCTTTGAATTCAATTGTCATTCCCCGTACATCGCTCATACTGACTTGACCGGTGGCCTCCTGGTCTAACTCAGTCCGTCCATTGGTAATTCCTCTTTATTTTCCGTATGTATTAATGTTTAGAGTAATTGCTATGTCCAACATGGCTGGCACCTTAGAATTACACTTGTTAATGTTAGACATGGTTTGTCCTTACAGCTCTTTAACTTATATTTAATCCTAGTTAACTATAGTTCTTAAACTTGTATTGAATAGCTACCTGTTGCTCATGTAGAAGAAATTGTGGACTAGTCTTAACCATCATGCGCAGTAGCCATATTAATTTTATCCGATGAAAAGACAGCATGAATGAGATGCACATTGCACACACTGCTGATTTTTTGTTTTTGTTGTTTTTTTCCCAACAAATATAAAATTACTGTTCTGTCTATGTTTGGAAAGAAAGATGGAAAGATCTATAGGATTATCACCATCTTTGCATTTGGTTTGTACATTGTTCACTATAAACTAAAAACAGAAAGTTTCGTTACAGAGAGAACATAAGTTTTTTTATGTACTCCATTTATGGTTTTGAAATATTTTGATTCATGGCGACCCTATTCATGTTGTAATTAGGCGTCTTCACAGAAGTTTGTTTATGCATTCCATCCATGACTTTGAAATATTTTGATTCATATGACGATTTACAATGCATGGCGATATCATTTATATGCTGTAACTAGTGTTTTGATTCATTTGCAGGCATTGTGGTGTGGCAGTGGGGGATAACAGGTTGTGACTTGTGACTTGTGACTTGTTAGTCCTGTTTGATGGAAATAAGTTGAACGGGCTTATTTATCAATGCAAATGGAGATCTATTGCTTGTACTTTTCTCTTTGAGCCTGAGGATTTGGTTTGTAAATTTGACTTGTTTGTTCTACGGTTCTACCCCTTGTTTGTAACAGCCTATTTGGATCAATATTTTTCTGTCTAGACTAATCAACAACGGGCCACTCAAGTTGTGTGTTAATTGTTTCATTTTCTAAATTTTTCCACTCCTAGAAAAACACCCTTCACTCGCGCGCAGCCAACAGTAGTCGATGTTTGCGCTGGTGTGTAGTTCGGGTAAAGATTGTAGTATGGGTTTGGTGTTTCGGTGATGCTTTAGCCACTTCTGCTTCTGACTTTGATTTGTCTGTCATCAGTAGTTGCATGGAGTAGGCTAGAAGGGGTTAAGATGTCGCAAGGGTGGGATGGATTTCGCGATCGGCAAGGTTGGCTTTATTTTCAGTCTAGGGTGGATTTGGAAGATGGAGTTGGCGTTTGTGGGGATCTAGATTCACGATTCTGTTGTGATTATTGAGGGGCTGCAGCATCTTTGTTTTGTTTCTTTGGTTTCCGCCACCCTTTGTGGCTTTTCTCCGATTCCGGCCTTGTGTATTGTGCCGCCCCAAATCTTCTACTTCTGGTTGTGTCGATTGCGAAGGTTTGGAGCGGGGAAGTTTGGCATGGAACCTTCCTTGCGCTTTCGACTCTTTCTTCTCTACCTTCAAAAAATGTTCCTAGACTATCCCTACCTTCAAAAACCAGCTTCTGTTTCTTCACAAAAACCCTTTCGAGGCCTGGATTCCCAGTTTCACAGAGGCTATTGAATTCGGTCTCACACATCCGAATCATAGACCCACCAACACTGACTGAGGTATATATCAAAATGGAGCCACTCGATGACAGCCCATGTCGACCAGGGAAATTCAAAGATTCTTCGCTAGAAACCTCAAGCCTTGAAATCGCCATCATGGACCAATCCTAAGAAAAAAAGTATACTTGCATGCAATTTTACACGAGTGTTATTACCTAATATCTTACCTTCTCACCATTCATCGTTCCAGTAAGCATCGACCTCTTCATTCAAGCTGAAACAATCAATAACAACAACTTCTTCGATTCTCAATCTCTTCTGTTTTTACTCTCATACTGAATAAGAGATCGATTTGGCCTAGCTTGAAACCCATCTTCATCACTAGAAACCTCAACTTCTGTTCCTTTTAGCTTGTCCAATTAATTTCTTGGTTTAACAGAACTCACTCTAAACATTAATAACGAAATAAAGAGGCTCTCATAAAAGAGAGCTCCTGAATTTCACACTTCATATTGAAAGCTGCATTTCCTTCTACTGAGATGGTGTCAGGTATAGCTAGTTAGTTAAATATTTATATATTGTTCTACAGTTCTACTCCAATGAGTCAGTTTGAATCAATTTGGTTCCAATGAGTCAGTTAAAGATTCATATACTACCGACGGCAATCAGATGTCCATGGTGGGGTCCGGTAACGCAAAGAAGGCAAGAAACCGATACCAATTAAAAAGAGAGAACTTCAGTAAGAGTAACTATTCACTCAGTAAAATTATTCCTCATTCAATCTAAGCTGGTATGTATTTTTTTTGGTCAGATCAAACTTTTTATGTAAATTTGATAGCAATCGTTCAAGCTGGAAAGTTGACTAGAGGCACAAAAACAAGATAACAACGTTGAAACATAACAATAAATGGGGAATTTGTAACCAAGTCGAGAGAGTTAATACGTGTTGCAACTACAGTATAACCTCGATAAATGAATATTCGATAAATTAATAACTTCGATTAAATAATAATTTTTTTCGGTCCTGACTCGGGACCAGTTTATATTACTAGATGTCTCGCTAAATGCATAAAATAATATTTTTTTAGACTTTCCTTAGATCCCAACAAATATATAAAGTAATCATTAATTAAATAAATATTTAAAATATCATAAAAATATTAATAATTGATCAAATACATGAAAAAAGAGAGTAATTTATGTTCATAATACAAATTAAGGAAATTATTAACAATTTAAATTTCTTAATTTAATTATTCTTAAAGTACCTTATATATTTTATATTATATTATGAAAAATTAATGAAACTTATAACAAATTAAGGAAACTTTTTATAACAAACCTTTTATAAAGTAACAATAAGGGGTTTTTATAAAAAAAAGGCTCGGTGTTGCCGCATTTGGTCGGGGAACTACACCACCGTCGAATTGAACAACATTTGGGAGCCGGAGGCAAGGTTCTAAAAGTCGCTAGCCGCTAGTCGGCCGGCGGGGGACTAACGAGTAGAGGAGTAGTCAGGGGAGTAGTCGGGGAGTACTCGGTTTTTAATTTTTAGATTTATTTTTATTTTTAAAACATATAATTAAAAATAATTTTTTAAAAGATAATATAATGTCCAAAATATTAAAAATAGTCAATAAAATGCCGAGTTTGTCCGATTTTTTCCGAGTTGTCATAGTTCAGGTACCATTTGGATAGTTTTAAAAGTTGAGGTATCGAAAAATGCAATAGACAATAGTCTACGTACCATATGAGGATTTTCTCCTAATATATATATATATATATATATATATTTGTGAAACTATTTAATTTATTTTTAAAATCAGATATGTTCTTGTTTTTTTAATTTAAATTGATATATCCTTAAATTTTAAATTCTTGGTTGTTTTTACCTTACCATAAGTTGACCGTCAAAAAATATCATTAAGTTAATTAAAATGACTAAATGCCCCTATTAATACTTATTTTTATTTTTTCATCTCTTTCTTAATTCTTTTCCCTATTTTTTCTATTTCTCTTTCCTCATATTAAAAATCAATTTGTAATATCAAATTTTCTTTTTCTATTAAAATCAATTTTATTTTTCTATTAAAATCAATTTAATTGTTTCCATTTAAAATAAATTTTATTCCACTATTAAAAATTAATTAAAAATTATTTTTTCTATTAAATCAATTTAATTGTTTTTGTTATAAATATTATTACCTATGTGGTTGTCAACGTCCGTAATTACTCATTAGTCATGTACTATGATGTAATCACTACCTCTATATAAGAAAGCTGATGAGAATGAATGAATAAGACTTTTACCTCCTCCCAACTATTATCTCTTTGTCTTCTCTTTATCTTCTTTATTTTATAAAAGTTTCCTTTTACAATCATTTTTCTTTTACTATTTAACATCAAATTTAGTTTTTCTATTAAAATTAATTTTATTTCTTCTATTGAAAATCACTTTTATTTTTCCTATTAAAAATCAATTTTATTCTTTCATTTCTACTTTTTTATTTCTATTTTCTAATATATTTTTTTTTTCAAGAAATAGGAACAAAATTGGAAAGATGAAAAAAGAAAAATAACTGTTAATTGGAGCATTTTAGTCGTTTTAAGAAACTTAACGGTCATTTTTGACGGTCAACTGACGGTTAGGGCTAACCAGTCGAAAAATATAAAGTATAAGGATATGTCAGTTTAAATTAAAGAGAGACATACCTGATTTTGAGAGAAAACTACAATGTCACAAGTATATTCTCTGAAAAAAAAATAACTCATTACAAAGAGGCGAGCTTACAAAGTTCGTTTTGTGAGGAAATGCAGCCATAAAATCACCATGAGTATTGCATACCACACCTTCACAACCTCCATAAGAAATATTTGAAAGAAATGAGCCATTTACGTTCAATTTCAAGGGCTCAAATCTTATGTGTCAAAATTCATGTCTCCCGTTTAAATTGCGATACGTGTACTACTACTTAAATGAACCTAAAACTGAAATAGATTTCTTTATCTTCTTCCTCTTGCCCAGTCCAGATGAGCTCTCAGTCCCAATGTCTACTATCATCCGCCCAAAACTTCTCCTTCTCCTTCTCCATTTTTCAATAGTCTCTCTACGAATATTGTAGAGTTTGAGGATGATGAAGACCACTGTGACTTCGATTCCGATGATCTTTGTGATGAACTGAATACGGACTATGTTTCTTTTTCCATTATATGGTGTGGAGGAGAAACCAAAATGCAACAAACTAATCTTGGGTTTGGTTGCAGTTTGTGAACTTCAGGGGCATAGGGAATAAGCTTCCAACAGTCGAATATTAAGATCGCAACCCAAACATTTTGGAAGATTTAAAAGATTTCATTCTACATACAATGTATTTGATCAATGAGTCATTAAAGTAATAATAATTTTACAATTTTACATTTCAAGTTAAATAGGATTAAACTTTAAAATCAAATCAGCTTGGATAGGATTGCTCAGGCACAAGATAACCATACAAGACGAAACGATGACAGTCGTCCGATTTTTAATAAATTGTTCACATCTGTTTGAGTTTGTTTTATTTATTCTGTCTATTCAATCAAATCATTAAAGATCAAACGACTGTCACCATTTCATTTTATTTCGTCCCGTACGACAATCCCACGACCTAATATGCCTGTCCGTTTGGATTAGTTATTAAGGAATCACTCGTGGAAAGATGAGGGCATTGAGAATAAGTCGATCACTTAAAAGGCAAGCCCCGGCCGCCTTTGACAAAAGTAAAATGTGAAATAATTGTGCATTGGGGTCTGCAAAAGATTTGGTTTTCTTTGGGGATGATAGATAGTGGCCATTGGGGTCCTCTTCTCCTTCTACTGCTTTCTTTGGCCGACCCAAAATAAGAAGTTTTTTAACTAGCTGGATTCTCTTGGAATCTCGATTTTCATGAATGCCATACATACCTTCATTGTAATTATCAAAATATTAAATATTATTATTATTATTATTATTATTTTGGTCGGTAAATCAACTCTGATTATGATCAGATTCATAACTCAAATTTGTAGTCTACAAATTTGAAAAATGCATACATGGTGGAATCATAGCGGTATTATTCATTTTAATTTTCCTCAATGGAACAGCTCTTCTTCCTTACTGATAAGGTCCATGAAGTCTAAATGTTTGGTCTGTACTGATATGATGAACAGAAAGTAAGTTAATTTGTACTGTACACTTAACTGTCGGGAATGTCAGAAGAATCCTTACTCGCTCTTTTACCGTTGTACTGCTTGCTTTGTTGATGTTATACTTGGACAATTTTCAAGACAAGATTTCTTAAGATTAATGCAGATGTTAAGTGACTCGATAATAATATGAATTGGAAGAACATGAGCAATTTTGTGCCCATGATCAGGATGACATCGTTGTTGTGCAAGTTTTTCTCATGCAATTTTGTGCCATCTATGAGTTACGAGATGTCGACAGAAAAAGAAATCAAGAGGAAAGAGAGACATGCTGACAAAGTACGTAGAATTCTTACGCAGACACGTTGTAACAAAGGAAAGTGATGACTTCATGTATTTGTGTACTTCTCACACTTCACACCAAACAGGGAAACAAAACGCGACGCAGATCCCACTCCAGTCAAAAAATTCGCAATTGCAATTTGCAAAGCAAAAGAAAGAAAAAGTAAAAGGCAAAACCAACATGAAAATCATACACTGAAAAAAAGAGAGTAGGTAACGTAATCCATTACCCCATGTCTGAAACACTCTTTCTCTCTTCTCCTCGTTCCAACACTTGACCACCTCATTCTTCTGTCGACTTCAAATGCTTTCTGTTCCTTGCAACCCAATTCAAACCAAACCTTTGAAATTTGATTGAACCAAACTCAACAAGCTTCACAGTTTGGTCTTGTAAGTTTCTAAATTATAAATCTTTTTGTTGTCGGTGTGGGAAGGAAATGGGCTTTCTTGCCGGAATCGTGATCGCCGGTGCAATTCTGATGTCGGCGGCGGCGGTTCTGTGTAGTAACTTCCCGTCGACGCTGGTGCTGGAGAGGGCTTTTCCGGCGGACCACCGAGTGCCGCTGAGTCAACTCAGAGCTCGTGATAGAGTGAGGCATGGCCGAATGCTGCAGACGTCAAGCGGCATCGCTGATTTCCCGGTTGAGGGAACCTTCGATCCGTTCCGAGTTGGGTAGTTTCTCTCACTTTTTCTTCATTTGGGTTTTGTTGAATTCAATGTGTTTCTCGCTTTGCTTCATATGATTGGGAAGTTTCTTTTTTGGGAAGTTGGCTGCTCTGTTTCTGTTACGTCTGCTCTTTCCTTATTGGGTTCAATTCTTTATTTTCTGGTTTTGTCTTTTGGCGCTGCTTTGCTTGGTTTTGGTTTTGGTTTGAGTCTAATGGTTCCGTTTGTTTAAGAGTAATGGGTATATATCATCTTAAACTTTGGACGGCTCTTGCTGTTTCTGGTTTTACTGGCATTCTGTAGGCTTTATTATACAAAACTGCAATTGGGATCTCCTCCAAGAGACTATTATGTACAGATTGATACTGGAAGTGATGTTCTCTGGGTCAGTTGCGGTTCCTGCAATGGTTGCCCCGAATCAAGTGGACTACCGGTACTGTCGCAGTTTCGTGTTTGTTTTATTGTTGCAATCTTTTTGAGATTGTGACAACATAGTAATTTCTTGTATTTCTTACAGATTCAGCTCAATTCCTTTGATCCTGGAAGCTCATCAACCTCACAGTTCATTTCGTGCACGGATAAAAGATGCAGTCTTGGGGTTCAATCCGCAGATTCGGATTGTTCCACTCAGAATAACCAGTGTTCGTACACATTTCAGTATGGAGATGGCAGTGGGACATCAGGCTATTATGTTTCAGACTTGTTGCACCTTCAGACCATTCTCGAGGGTTCTATGACCCAAAATAATTCTGCTTCCATTGTCTTTGGGTGAGTTAACACAAGTCTTCCCAAGTAGAATAATCAGTCTCTCTTGTACAAATTCTTTGAGTCTTGGAAGTCATTCTCTTAGATGGTATAAACAGGTGTAGCATCTTGCAGACTGGAGACTTGACAAAGTCTGATAGAGCAGTTGATGGGATTTTTGGGTTTGGCCAACAGGGTATGTCTGTCATCTCTCAATTGGCTTCACAAGGAGTTGCACCTAATGTCTTCTCCCACTGCTTGAGGGGAGATACTAGTGGTGGAGGTATTTTAGTAATTGGCGAGATTGTGGAACCAAATATAGTCTACAGCCCACTTGTTCCATCACAGTACGTTGCATTCTTTTATAATTACAATACACATCTTAAAATGTTACTCCAGTGCCAAACATCTTTGTCTTTTTCCATTACTTAATTATGATAAAATAGTCATTGTGTAAAATCTTAAGTGTCATAATAGATTGAAGGTTTACTGAAACCAAATTACCCTTATTTGTTTGCTGTGGACAAATAAAGTCATGAGAAAGGCAATAGATAGCGGTCACTTGGCCATCTAAAAGATCATACAAAACTCAGCTGCTGTCTTTTTGACTAATCATTTGGGTTCAATATATCAGGCCTCATTACAATTTGAATCTTCAGAGCATTTCTGTAAATGGACAAGCACTGCAAATCGATCCAACAGTTTTTGCAACATCAAGCAACCGAGGAACAATAGTTGATTCTGGTACAACTTTGGCATACCTTGCAGCAGAAGCTTATGATCCTTTTATAAATGCTGTAAGTGTTGGTTGAGCAATTTCCTAGTTATAACTTATAAGTTGACTATCCTGAACGTCATTTTGTTTCTTGTATTCCAAGTAATTTGAAGTCCATCTTTTCTGGTTTTGGTATGGAGTGTGGAATTGTGCGAGTTTGAAAAGATTAAAACTAAGTTCTCTTTTTTCTTGTCTTGCAGATTACCACTACTGTTTCACAATCTGTCCGCCCTGTTGTTTCCAATGGAAACCAGTGTTATTTAATCACCTCCAGGTTCACCTTTTGGTTCATCATCTCCAATTCTCTCCTTCACTGGCTGAATTCTTTCGTTATGAATTCACTTTGACATGTACGTTATCCGTTCAGTATCAATGATATATTTCCTCAAGTGGCTTTGAACTTTGCTGGTGGTGCATCTATGATTCTGAGACCTCAAGACTATCTTATACAGCAGAGTTCTGTTGTGAGTTTTTTCCTAAACTTTCTTTTTATTGCCATAAATTGGTCCTTAAAATGATTCTCCAATGTACACACATCCGTCTGCATGTTCACATTTTTCTCCATTAATTGTTGGTCTCAATTTTAAGCCCTGGTATTTGTTTGAAAATGGAAATGATATTTCCAAGATATAAAATATAAGGCGTCGTTGCATAGCTGGTCCGCTTTGTATCACCTTAAGAAGTATTGCAGTTTGATCTTTTTTAAAAAAAACTATAAACTGATTTGTGTTTTGGTCACAGGGTGGGGCTGCAAGGTGGTGCATTGGCTTGCAGAAAATTCAAGGTTCGGGAATCACGATTTTAGGAGGTACAACACAAAACTGGAAACTTTTCATTGTCTTGGTTATTTTTGGGGGTTCTATAAGTGCATCTTCCATAATGTCACAAGTTTTCAGAGGTGGAAATGTTTCCATAATCTCGCAAATTTTTAGCTTTATTTGAAAAATTTTCAAGTTCAGTTTCAGTAGACCCAGTTTTGTGAGAGCGTTCTTCATAACTTCTTTGAAACTCAACAGCATCAGATTTGGTGCAACTTAAACTACAGATTTGTGATATTATAAGCTTCTTTATTCCTTGCTTCTGTGGCTCCTCAACATTATGCTTATATGCTTAACCATCTGCTTTTTGCTCTCTGTTTGTTGATGTTTAGATGATGTATATATATAGTACACTCAATAATGTAATCTTCCCTTTGCCAGACCTTGTCTTAAAAGACCGAATCTTTGTTTATGATTTGGGTGGTCAACGAATCGGATGGGCTAACTATGACTGTAAGTATAATAATCCTCCATTCCTACCTAAATTATATTTAGGCACCCATCTATTTATATATGGTATCTACTCACTCTCCAAGTTACTTTGAGTTTATGCAGCAATAGACTCTGATCCCTTTTTATCATCTTCATTTTTGTAGGTTCATTGTCAGTTAATGTCTCTGCAACTAGTAGAACCGGAAAAAGTGAATATGTTAATGCAGGACAACTAAGCGACAGTACTTCTCTACATAATAGTCCTTACCGGCTTATACCAATTATGCTGATATTATACATGCTAGGAAACTTCCTGTTTTTATAGCATTTCATTTGAATCATCTGGGGCTACCGGCTACCATTCTTGTTTCTCCTTTTGTATATTTTGTTCTCTTGCTGGTTTATATTGGAAAATACTTACATTAATACCGGTATTGACGCATGCGTGCATACTCTCCTTTATTTACATATTTTTACTAATGTAAATCATAATCTTAGCTGTTCAAAAATTTAATTAACCAATTAAGATCATATATTCAAAAAATCAATTTAGAAAATGATCGTTTACTCAATCAAATGCTTCAATCAAATGGACAGCCTCATGAACTGCCGTCCATTTGATTGATGCATTTGGCTGAGCAAATGATCTTTTTCAAATTGATTTTTTTACAGAAATGATCTTAATTGGTTAATTAAACTTTTAAAACGGCTAAGATTATAATTTACATTGTTAGAAGTATGTAAATAAAGAAGAGTATGCACATACGCGTATTGACGCAAGTATTTCCCGTTTATATTAGGTTGGTTGTCCATGTAGAGTTTACACATTACTGTTCCACAAGTTGTAAATTACATTAACATGTAATTTATTAGTCTACAAAACTTCTGTGTTGTGTATGGCAATTTTTCAGGCATATACATGCCAATCTTGTCCAATTCATTTTGGCCTTTGGAGACTGCATCATGGATCATATTGATAATGCCCCCAAAATATATAAAACACTAACCAGTGACAGGGAAAAAATGATAGAAAATGGATAGCAGAAGAGAATATATGTAAAATCATCCATAACAGTACATGCAAAACTAAAACCAGTCTCCATACGACCTAGGCAAAAATACACTACATAATCCATCCACCAGATAGAAATTATTTTTGAACAGTATTCAGCAATAAAACATCACTTCTTTCACATTTCCTTTGATCTCCGGAAGGGCTTGGAGAATATGTGAGCTCGCACCAGTTACAGAACCTCCATCCGATGAGTCACTGTCGATGTAATGCCGTGCTCGAAAAGCTACCAAATGAGCATAGTACGCGGGAGGCACTGTACAAAAAACAAGACATCAGAAGACAGCCAGCTTCACTATTCTGATGCAAGCGAAAGAAAAAAGGAAAAAAATAATAATACCTATAGAAACCGATCGAGTGCACCTTGCATACCTGAAAAGTTAGTTTGGATCAGATTTTCTGAGCCACAACAAATTTTGTTTCTTAATGAATAATCTGTGCACTTACGTATAACATAAATTGTTGGTTAGAACTTGCAAACTATCGGCAGTGAAACTGTTTTCATCATACAACACATGGTAGTGTGCTGGACGGCTTGTTCCCTACATGCGCAAGAGATCCACATCAGAGTTCATATTAAACCATTAAACAAAATGTGCATTCTCAGCAGTGTTGGCAACAGATAAAACCACAATCTTATAAACAAACACGACACCAACCTGGATTCCGGCATGACTACTGAGATAAAAGTCAAATTCAGTAGGGTGGCAAATCTCAGTGTCAACAACAGTACCTAAACACAATTACACAAACGGTTATACACTTGGAACCAGAAACACAGAAGTTACATTTATTTGGCAGTGCTTTGGCAGTGCTATGAAGTTTGAAACCTGGTTGAATATTTCCACTCCTGTCCATCTGACCACGATTGTTATGATCAGCAGGGAAAAGGCGAGTATGATGCCTTTTCTGTACCACCACAAACGTTACTGTAGGCATATATCGTTCCTCCAAAGAGGCGCAGGCCTGTTAAATATATATATATATATATATATATATATATATATATATATAAAATAAATTAATTAAAATGAGGATATAAATTCACATGTTCTATTCATAAATGAAGAAAACTGTTGCCAATTTTTTGTTAAATACCCTTCTTATAGCATCCATCTCATATAGCAAAACTTGGCTAAATTGGCCTTCGCTAACCCCATCTCTGTCAGGTAACAACAGAAGACATCAGTTCACATGATTTTCCTCAACAAAAGACAAAAAAGAAAAAACCAACAGTTACCTGTAGAATAAGATTCTCAAGGGCTTTAATCCGTTTCGTTTGTAGAATGCAACCAGAAGTTCCCTAAACAAATAGAACAAGGACTAAGAATGAGGGTTGTCAAAGGAAAAGAAGATTCATAGTTACATATTAAAACTCCAAACCTTATCATTCCTCCATGAACCAAACCCTTCTCAGACTTGTGTGATTTATAAAGATCTTTAATAATTTCATCACGGTGAGGTTGTGCAGAAACAATTGCTCGGTAGTTTGTGACCTCTGGCCAATCTGTTGAGCCCACAACCTATTAAAAAGAACTGATGAGTCAGAACAAAATCACCAACATCTTCTAAAAGAATATAATATTATAATAGATGATCACTCACTGCTGCTACTGATGGGCTACTGTCATCCCCGGCTGCTGGATGAGTAACATCTGCTCCAAAGATAATTGTGGGAACTCGATCGGTCACAACAGGCATCTTCTTACAAATTGCATCATTTAAAACAGTGTTTCGTCCACCAACCTACAAGATATTTATTGTTCAGTGACAAAATTCTAATGGTGCAACCAATAGGATATGCACAAGAGAAAATCTAACCTTCACGTTAATCTTAAGGGCAAGATTTTCCAAATATTGTGTATTGAACGTTTTTACTTTCTTGGGTTCACAACACTGAGACACAATGCCCAATTCTGTTTCACATGTTCGTTTAATCTTCCCTGCAATCAAATCAGCACGATCAAATTTTATGCTGCTCTTTACCGCATGACAACATAATTTTGGGTCCTGTTGTGATACTCACCATAGGATGAATCACTAAAATCAGGCAAAATGACAATTAATAACTGAAGTTGCCTTCCCTTCTGAGCAGACATCTTGTGAATATCCCTGAGTACCTTCTCAATTTGTCCAGGATGAGATGACTGTGGAGGAAGCAAGGGTTGGGAGAAAAATTCCTAGAGAGATTCATCATAAAGAGAATCCAGTCAATGTAGACAATTCAAGGCAAATTGAGACGCTGAATAATCAGTATCGGATCAGAGCCATACCATCCCCTTACTGTTACACACATTGACCAAGGTCTCAAGAAATGGGAAAGTAATATCTTGGGATAGTCTGGAGAAATTAACAAATGCCCAAAATTGCAGTTTACCACCATTGACCATTTTCTACAATTAAATTAACATCAGTAAATCTATTCTGATTTAAACAGCACTCTCATAATCTAGTCAAAATTAGCGAGGGAGATCTACCTTGTTTGTCATGTTCCACTGCCCCATCTGGGGATAAACACTCTTTTCACGACCACTGTCATGGTATTTGAGCTGAAGTAACAAAGTTATCACTAAGTGAGAAAAAATAGCAACGTTAGAAAAAAAAAAGTAGATCCTTAATTACCAATGGAGATGGTAAAACTCGTGCTTTGACCAATGCCATTTCCTCTCTAACTTGTAATCCAAATTCCCTCCTTATAAGAGATTCTTTATCGTCTCTATTGTTGGTTTTCTTCCTAATCATCTGTCCACAATTGTACATGTATGAGCAGATAGAAGACAGATATTTCGAAGTCAAACAAAAACCAGCTAGTAATGATGATATACCTCTGTTATATTATTTTCCCTGGCCTGAGGACGTTGACAAGTTGCTCTTAGTATGTTAGTGACTTGTTTCTGACTCAATTTCTTTGTGTATCTCTGCCCAGCAACAATTTTGCAAAGCTGCAGAAATATAAAATGATAAATATTAATTATCAATCAAAATTCTTAGAAGAGATCGAATCACAGCAGATTAACAATTTGTGAAGTCGAGAGAAACAGTACCTCCATAGGCAAGTAAGTAGGTTTTGAATCATTGCCAGCTTGAATGGCAGGCCAAGCTACATATTTGAGATCAATCTTGTACTTCTTACGATAATATTGAACAACTGAGATGTTCTCATCTTCGCAAGTAAACCTAAGATAAAAATTGAATGTTTATGTATCAAGAGCACATATTTACTCGCATATAAGCAGGTGGAAAGATTACACGAGACTCACCTTAACTGTCCCAATGGTTGTGCAGATAGTCCATTGATTGTGTAAGTTCTCTTAACTTCTTCATTTTTGGTCCAGTCTCTTGAAGTAACTTCTACTTTGACCCGCTTCAATGATCTTTTCACCTGTGTAAGATTATCAAAAATGTCAGAAACACATTCACAGGGATAAAAACACAAGTATACGTACACATGCTTTTATGAAGAGTCTGAAAGAAAAGAAAAGAAAAAGCAAGTGAATAGAAAAATTAAACCCAGAATATTAAGCATGAACTGAATATTAGGAAAATCATATGATGGAGCATTGGAGCTAACTAGAACGTTAGTCATAGAAAAAAAGGAAATTCAAATCTAGGAGAACCTTGAAGCCAGATTAAATATGCAACATATAACTTACGATGAGAAATTAAACATACCTTCAGACAGTCACGCTCAGGCAAAGGCATGGAACGTTCAGTGTAGTTAAAATGTTTGGCAACAAATTCAGTCACCAAAATGGGTTCAAAAAAAGATCTGGCTGACACATCTGCAATATTAATTTGAATCAGAGTTGGAGCAAATCACTTGGTATAATTTCATAGAAAATAAGGTAAAGAATTATACCAATATTAAGGGAAAGTCCTAGCTGGGTGGGCCGTAGACTTTGGTAAAACCCTCTCCAGAATTCCAAACCTTCACCTAGACTGCCTTTAGGTCCAAGCTCAGTGGAGAAGAATGACCTCCCAACAACAATGTACCTGCGAAGAATATACAAAATCAAACAACATGAAAAAGAACAAAACCAAGTCTTTTATGGAGTAGAGATTATTACTTTTCAGATGGTGTAGCTCTAAGGGCAACATCAAGAACTTGTATCGCGTCTTGAGGCGTTTCAAGATGCTGGCCGAGCAAGAACTGTTGTAGTCGATAAAGGTCCGGCTTATTGGCCAAAGAGAGAGCCACCTTAAACTCTCTATCCTTTCTGTGACATAAGAAAAAAAATACATCAAATTTAAACAGACTACGGAACACAACAAGAACTACATAAAAAATGAGCAATGTTGAGTAATACGAATTGAAGTACCTTTTCGAAGTTGATGACCCTGCATCCTTTGGAACCAACTTAACAACAAACTCCCTGGAAGAAAATGGCAATGGCCCGGAGGTATAGAGGCTCTTCATGCCATCATAAGCCGGAATTCTCTTGCCTAAATGTGTCTCGGAATACAGATGAACCAGTTGGTTTATCACTTCCCTGTGTATCTTTTTCGATGTGACTTCAGGGGTTATGGTAACCTAATTGTTCATATACATAAAAATGTCAACAACTCCACAAATACATCTACTACTAAAAAGAACAATCTCTCAAAGCAATGGAGAAGACGGTAAGTTTAATTTACTGCAGATGAAAAGTGAAATTCACATGTAAAACTGAAAAACTTACATCGTAATGGTGAAGGTCTCTGTCAGCAACCTTCACCAGAAAATGATTGGCCCTGACCTGAATTTTCTTCCCAACCGTCCCGAAATTCGGCCTCCGGGCAAACGACACCGCCTTGGATGACGCCGGCGGCACATCAGCCACCGGCGGCGGCGCCGTCTCCATTGTCAACTTCTCCTCCATCTCGCTACTCAGCGAAGAAGCCACCGGAGCCGAACTCGACGAGGCCGGTGCAGGAGAAGAAGCAGGAGTTTGAGTTCGAGTCGGTGCCAGAGCAACGGCGCTTGAAATTCCTCCGCTGATGGAACCCCCTTTGCCGCGTCCCCTGCCGCCTCCGCCATGCGAGGGGCTGGAGCGATCTTCGGAGTGATGCCGGCCTCGGCCGCGTCCGGACATTTTCGCCGGAGAGAGAGAGAGAGAGAGAGTATAGGAGAGAGAGAGCTATGGTGAGAGTGGGAAAGTGGAGCGTTATATGGGGAAACGAGAAGACGAGGGAAGTTACGGCTGGTTGTGAGTCGACACAATGACGAATTTGCCCTCGTCTTCCACGCAGAGATTGTGGTTTAACCAACCTCAACCGTGGTTCTCAAAAAAAACACTCAACAGGTTCTCATCATTTAAAACTTATTTAAAATAGAGAAGAAAAAACTAAAAATTTTTAAAAAATTTTGCTTCAACATCGATAACTTTTCTATTTTGAAGATTTTGACATTTATTACAACAATAAAATAAGTTATATTATTATTAATTATATCAAAAAGTTATATATTTTTTATATTAACAATATCAAACTCAATAAAATATTATATATTTGATAACTTTTTGTTAGAACATGTGAAACATTTAATTTTGGAGAATGAATGATTTGCTGTAAATTTAGGGAATGGGTGTTTCTCTTTCTTCTCCATCCATATTTTGAGAAATGAAATGTGGAAGCTGTTGGACCTAAAAACAGTCAAAAATTCTCCAAAATTGATAATACTTATAAAATGAGGAATCTGTTAGGCTTGCTCTTAAAGCAATCAACAGAATTGAGATAAGGATGGATTACTATTTTTTTTTGAAATAAGGCAATGAGGTGCCAGTCTTAGGGTGTGAATGGCGCAGCTGGACTTTTCAGATAAGCTAGCTTTTTCTTATTTTTGAGAATAAGTGGCTGAAAAGCAATGAAACTGTTTGTTTGGTAAACTGGCTTTTTATATGTGTTGTGAGTAGCAAAAGTAGTGGTAACATATTTGGTAATCTGAGGATGAGCTTGTGCTTTTATTTGTAGAATGGTCAATTTAGACATAAAAGATTATTTTAGGGTGATTGTTTGGTAATAAAATCTTGGAAATTTTTTTATAAATCATGAGAGTTATATGATTGATATTGGAAATAATTTATAAAATTTTAGTAGTAGGATTGATGGGCTATATGATTGATATTACAAATAACTTATAAAAATATATTAGTAACAATGGTTCCTGATTAATATCATGAAAATAAATAAATTATCATAACTCAGTCTACATTAAATATCATGAAAATACATAAATTATCATAACTCATTCTGCATTAAGTATTATGCACACTCATTAGACTTTGAGCAATTATATTTCTTAATGTCTCCATTTCTTATGCACCATGACCACGATGTCCTTCTTGATCATCTTCCATCTCCATCTCACCATTTGACCCTTCACTTGCACTTCCTTCACCTTCGACAAAATGCATATCACGATGTTCATGTCTTCTAATATAATCATGAAGTGTCATGGTGGCAATGACAATTTATATTTGCTTCTTAAATGAATAGTCTTGCATGTGTCTTAAAGCATGCCACTTTTTTTTTCAAACTTCAAATGTGTGTTCGATAACGCCCTTAAGTGAAGAGTGTGCTTGATTAAATACTTCATTTTCATTTCTTGGTTCTCGCTTACGATATTCTTGAAAATGTTGTTTTGGCCCTTTATAAAGTCCTAAAAATCCGTTCATTGTAGGGTATCCCGAATCCACAACATAATATTTGTCTATCAAATACATATATATACTTAAAATTTGACAAAACATTATTTAAAGTATAAAAATATGACAAAAAATAACTATATCAAAATATATTACCTGGTGGAGGGTGAGGAAAATTCAAATCAGGATCTCGAATAGCCGATAGAAACACTCTTGTATCATGAGCAGCCCCTTCCCAACCCGCACATAAGAAGACAAATTGCATATCGAAGCTACATGCTGCCATAATATTTTGGGTTGGTATTCCTTTTTTACCAATATATGGTATTTGCTTTTCAAGAGCTATTGAAGCAAGAATATGCACTCCATCGACAGCCACAATGCAATCCTATAAAGTAATTTTACAATTAATATAGGTAATTAAAATATTCATAATTTATAAGTAAAGAAAAATACCTTAAAATGAGGCATGTATTTTTTATCTCTCATTATCTCTGGTGCAACCCCATTGAAATCAGGATCCTCCGATCTAATTATTTGGTGACCTAGTACACACAAAATATCTAATGTTATTCCAATGTTTCTACAAACGGTTTCGGGGGAGTGTTGAAATTGTTATGCTACTGTCCTAATTTCACACCTTGTCCTAGCAAATACACTATCATCCCCACTACTTCAATATGATTCAGTCTGTCTAAACCTAACAACCCCCCATTAAGAACTTCTAGATCAGCACATAAACGATGAAATACATGTTTTTGCATTCTAAAAGCATTATAAAATCGTCTATCATTTCCAGCTAATACTTCCATTAACCACTTATAGCTTGTTTGAGACGATTTCATGGAAGGAGTTTTATGAACATACTTCATATAATAATGTTGAATGAGCAACATATTAAGTTGTACAATTTGGATGAATATCTCGTCCTGAACTTCAAGACTGTCACCTGGAATGTCCATATTTCAATCATAAAACCCTGCAAATTTAAAAAGCTAAATATGTAAATCATATGAATTAAAACTAATCACATAAAGTAATGAAAGAAAATTGTAAAGTACATATATATAAGACAACAATGTATCTTTGTGACTGGTGATAAGAGTATGTAAAAACACATTCATAACAAACTTCAATTTTGAATATATAAAATGTGTCAACAAGATAAAAAAACATAATACTAAAATCAGTGTTCTGCACCCTTAAATGGTGAAAAAAAAACATAGTGCGATAAAATCTCTAGTAATTAACCTAAGCTAATTTTTTTGTCCATCTCAAATTTCAGCCATTGCAACTTGAAGTTAGGATCATCCATAGTGCAATGCATCTCTCTCTTCTCCGAATTCAACATCAAGCGAGTGGCAAAAAGCCACAAGCTACTACCCATATCAGCTCTAGGCAATGAGGTTACATCTTTCATTACTTCTGCAATACTAGTGTCTGCACCTTCTTGTCCACTTTTATTGATCATCGAAGTTGCTATACTTCTATCAATTTTAAGAGCATCCCATTTATTTTTCAGTTGTTTTCTAGAATAACTATTTCTTATTTCGCTCTCGAAGTTACTAATTATACTCACCCATCCCTCACAAGTCACAAAAAAAACCTCTACTAGACCCTCATTCTAAATTGCTGAATCTTTTTCTTTTGCCATCTAACACATAAGTAACTATAACATTCAGTAAACATCTATCATATGAATAGATAACAATTCCAAGATACATGCATACATCAATTGCTATAAGGTAGGGTACTAGTATACCCATCAATTAATTACTTCTTGGGCATCAGTATCAAATGTTTTCATCATCAATCCTTATAATCATGAATTCCCAATTTTCCTTCATCGGACAATTTAATCAACATATGCTATGATTATCATTCATGGACAAAGAGATAGTTACCTCTGAATTGTGCAAGAAGACGATGAAAATACTTGAAGTATTTGTGCGGGTACAGAATTGGACTCCTCCCTCTGATTGGTTGCGTTGTGTTTTGCTGCTTCTTTGGCTATGAACTGTGAAGAGAGCAGTGTCTCTTCTAGTAAGGTTTTATGGCAAATGTGAGTAAATTGTATTAGGAAAAGACACCCAGTGGTATTATCAAAGTTTCATTAATCTACAGTGAATACCGCTACAGTGCAGCATGCAGCTTCTGCTTTCGAAAGGAGGTATCGAGCGGCTTCCGCTTTTCCTTCTAAAAAGCAAGTGCTTCCTAGAGAAGCGACAGTGAAGGAGTTTACCAAACAGAAGACCGGGGCTTCGCTTATAATAAAATGAGCAAAAAAGCTCTCCCATTCATAGTCAGCCGGCTAAACGAAAACCCACGGGTTGCTCACTCATCGAAATGTATTATTATAATAGAAGGATACATATGAATTATTATTCTTTTTAGAGAAAATTTTAGAAACAGTACACAAACTAAAGATCACTCATAATTTCAGCATCTCAAGTTTTGAATCATAAATTTTAATACATGAACTTAGAACTCTGATCTACTACTTATATATGTTGTTATTGACACCGTTAATAAATGTGCTACCTTGCATAATCTAAAGGGTAATTTGGTCTTATCCATCTCTTACTCTGCCACCATCTATCTATTTCTTATTCTAGGCACCAACAACACCCCCACCCTTTAATCATCAGTACAAGGACGGAGCTTGGTTGAACACTTCCTCGGCTGCAGCCCATGTACTTTTTAACATTTTTGAATTTTACATAGGATTAGTTATCTAAATCTTAACATCCAAACCTAGTTAGCCCATGCAAATATGCAAGCATCTGTAACTAAAAGTAAAATAAAAGTTAGATATGAAAAATATTAGTCAGTAGTATAGAGCAGTACAAAACATTATACTTAAAATCTTACATCATCTCACACAAGGAAAGTCAATAAGTACTAAACTAAATATTTACTAACATCGTACATGGAAAATCTCTATATTAGAATAAAATTCAAAAAATAAGCACTATTTTTTGTTATGTACATAATTTTTCATTTTTCTTTCTCCTCTCCAACGTAATAGACTTTTTTAATTAAATTTGTGGAGTCCACTTGATCCTATATTCCTGAGCCGAAAAGACTCAACTTTAAATATAAATTAAACTTTAGCCCTGGCTATTTACAAATCAAAGCTCTGTCCCTGCATCAGTAATTCCACATTGGTAATCTCGTTTGTCATCAAATTTCAATAACATCTCATTGTCGAAAGCCCCAAATCTTATAAACCAAATGCTTCTGGGCGCTATGAAAAAAACTAAAAAAACAAAACAACTTCACAAGATTTTCTTCCTATTCCATAGCTTCACATAGTTTTCTTCTCTATTCCATGAGTCGGGGTTGCTTCAAGTCAAGATTTAGGAAATTCCCTACAGCTTGTAAAACCTTATAAATCCAATTGATGTTTTGAACCCCACATTTGTAATCTCTCAATTTCCCCAAGAACAGTAGTTCGAGCCTGTCTTCTCCAACTATCAATCTTCACCAAACAAAAACAATCATTATAGGAACACTCAAACACCTAACTTTGAACAAATAAACCAAAAAGTTTCAAAATCAGAGGACATAATAGTGAAGAAGTTGGAGTGGATGTGGTGCCAAGGAAGTGCGGGGCTGAATTTGTTGGTCTTATCTACACGATGGTGATGGTGATTGGTTTTATTTGGTTTTTGAAAAAAAAGTGGGTGTGGATTTGAAAGATGGAAGAAGTGCACCGGTGAGGTGGTCGTCGATGATCTTTCTGGGTTTGGAACGTGGAAAGAGAGAGGGGACTTATAGAGGGATTTTTTTTATAAAAATAAAGAGTCAGAGTGAGAGTACTAAAATATCCTTCTACAAATGAATAATGGTATAAGAGTTGACAATGTTATTAACGACGTGTATAAATGGTAGGTCAGTCCTAAGTTCATGTACTGAAGCTTATAATTTGAAACTTGAGATACTGAAATTATGAGTGGTCTTTAGTTCATGTATTGTTTCTAAAATTTTCCCTTCTTTTTAATAAAAAGAAATGGATTATTATTGTGTAATTTAATGCTGGAAAATTATAAGAAATTTTTCGAGCAAGGTTAGTGTGACGATGAGCTTTCATTTAACGGTGAACTAACGTAACGTAAGAAGAAATACCTCATTTTGAATTTTTAAATATGTCACGTAAATAAGAGCATCTCCAACAGTTTCTTCAAAAAATTTCTAAAATGGGAAAGCAAAACCCAAAATCTTCAAAAAAATCCTGCCTCAAATCCATCAGCGTCCCCATTTTAGAGATTCTAACATTTACTACAACATCAAAAAATTTATATATGATTATAACAAAAAAAATATTTTTTTATTATAACAGTAAAATACTAAATACATTATTCCATATATGTAAACTTGTTGGAAAATGTGACTAATTTAATTTTGAGGAATGAATATTTTGCTACAAATTTGGGGAATGAGTGCTTATATTTATTCTTCATCCCTATTTTAAAGAAGGGAAATACTTGCGTCAATACCGGTATTGACGCGTGTGTGCATATTCTCATTTATTTACATACTTGTAACGATGTAAATCATAATCTTAGCCATTCCAAAAATTTAATTAACCAATCAAGATCATCTCTGCAAAAAATCAATTTGGAAAATGATCGTTTGTTCAACCAAATGCTTCAATCAAATAGACGGCAAAGAATGAGATGGAAAACTGTTGGACCATAAAACAGCCTACTATTCCCAAAATTTGAGAAAATCAAGAAAATGAAGAAGCGGTTAGAGATGCTTTAAGCCTACCAAAAGTTCAAATTGACAGTACATACTAAGGGCGGTTTTACTGCCATGGGGTTCAGGATGACAGCAAATTTTCATTTTAGGTCATTAGTTTCGAAATTTTCATCCAATCAGGCCGCTACCGAATTTCATGTGCATTGTGCCCCACTCCTACATCAATGAGTTTATGATTTACATAGTATGAGAAATCATGGTTTCAGAGCATCAAAGTACCATTGCACCAACATAATTGGACAGTTGGGTTTCATCGACTACAATTTTTATTACTACAAAAAAAATTGACTACAAATTATAATGGTTATGAGTATGAATAAGTTCGTGAGTCGTGGACCTGTTGATTAACTAGCTTAATTGACACTTACATCATGTTTTCAAATATGTCTGACATCATAGGTGGATCCATTAAGGCATAAGATGGGGCTATGGCATGCCACCACACCCCTTAGATCTCCTAAAAAACCCGACGGCGTCCATCCTGAAAAAATCTTAAGCAAAATGAACCAACCATCAAAACTACAAAATCAATTGGTTTCAAACTCTCATCCGGCAGGCAGCAGCTTACAACTCTAGACATTCGGCAGCAGCTCATTAACGAAAAGGAGAATCCATACCACCTCCAAAAAGGAAAATTTACAACTCTAGACTCAAAGGAGGTCTAGAGGTATTGGAGATCTTGCTAATTGTTTAGAGCAATGTTTTAAAAAACGCAAAAGGCGCGAGGCGATACTTCTAGTGAGTCAGCCTTGGGAGAGGATCGTGCTGCTCTTGGTATTATGATATATGTTAGTGTTTTGGTTGATTGTGGAAACTTGCAGACTCCATATATGAGGGACGATCTCTTCTGTGTAAATTTGCTTCTCTTCAAGAACCACGATGGAGAGTTGTCAGATGCCTTACAGTTGAAAAACTACAGGATTCTGATAAGTGTACTATAGTACTAAGGCTAGGATCCTAAGAGAACTAGGACTGCATGGGTGATTAGATTGCTAGAAAAAGAATATAAAAACAGAAATCAAGAAAATAGAGATCAAGTCTATCAAATAACTATAAAAGAGGGAGAGGGATAGAGATACATTTTTTTTTATTTTCACTAATATATATATATAGGTCTTCTTGATTTAGGACGTACGAATTTCTTTAATTTGATCCACTTTTCGATCAAATTTTCTTATCTTAACAATTCATAATCTAACTATATATGTATATATCATCTCTATAAATTTTCAGCTGATTTGGTAATCGTTAAGGTCTTGAAAACATATAAATACAATGAACCAAATGAATTTGTTCAACCGAAACCGTTTGTGTTCTTCTCTGTAAATCACAATTTTGAATGGCTTGACGATAACCAAATCAGTTGAAATTTTACAAAGTTAATCTATTCATATATATCCAAAAAATGAACGGTTAAGATGAGAAAATATGATCTAAAGGTTGACCAATTCAAGAAATCCTTACCAAAATTTACGTAAAGACATCCTTAGCTGATATATATATATATATATATATGGTAAGACTTACGTAAGAAATCTTTACCAAAGCTTACGTAAAGACATCCTTAACATATATATATATATATATATATATATAGTTCTCTAATAAGACTCTTGACATTGTCCAAACTACACCTTAAACCTTTTAAAACATTGGTTTAGAGAACAAAAATAAAACCAAATAATTTTTGCAAATAAGAATATAGTTTTCTTCATTCCTTTAAGAAGTGAATATAGCGGTCTTAATAATTTTCAAACTGCATTGTCTAAAGGATTCAATGATTCTTAGTCTTGAGCTCGCCCCATAGCCGCACGGTCGCACTGGACCAAGATCCTAACTAACCCATTGATCTTGCAAGTTGCAAATTAGTAAATGAAGCATCAATAGTACGTACAGAACGTAAACCCCACCAGCTGAAACCTTCCTAAACGGCCCCATATACATGTTTGCCTCCGCGGACAGTTGCTTTGCAACCATGTTCCATGCGTGAACATGTACAAATTCACACTTAGAACTTAAGTGCGACAAGCTGACTACTTGAAGCTGTGCCTCTAAAGCTAAGGGCTAAGCTGTGAACTATCGACAACACACAAAGCCTAGCCACCAAGTGATTCATATCATCACTTTTTTCTCAATCCAAGATAATAGCCAACACTTCAGGAAACAATCCCTGCCATTAGATGCAACTCAAGCAGAACACATGAGCAAGCAACAAATACAAAACTAAGGCAGAAATTTGGTTTTGCATATTCAAAAGGCACATTGATAGCTGACAATGGCCACAACTACCATGATACTCAACTCAAGCAGAACACACGGCAAGCAACAAATACAAAATAAGGCAGAAATTTAAATTGCATTTCGAAAAATCTCGTACGGAAGACACATTTGTTAGTTGATGACTAGGTCTTGCAACTGACCATAAGCAATTCTCTAGCTGCCCCAACTTCGATGGATTGTCTGGTGCAAACTAAACTGAATCTGTGTCAAGGCCTAGTAGAAACAAGTGTGCCTAATCCCAAAAACACAACTGCACAAAAGAGGTTGAACCGTTCTTTCTCTCAACTCTGATTCAACAGAAAAACATCACATCCTTGACATACTCATGCACATTTGGAAGAACCTGGCTCAGTGAAGCACTGCCCCCACTGCCTCTGACAACTGAAGCACCATCTGAATTATCGCCCTCAATGTAATAGCGTGCTCTGAATGCAGCAAGGTGGGCATAATAGGCCGGAGGCACTGCAGTACGAGTATCAAGCGACAATCAGAAAACTAGCTTGAAACTAAAAGCAGAAGCATATGAAATTAACAGGTTTAATTTACGCACCTATGGAAACTGACCGGGTGCACCTTGCATATCTGAAAATTTGAGCACACAGAATCAGAAAACGAGAAATTATAAGAGGGTAATAAGCAAGAACTGAGATTATGCTGTACTTACGTGTAGCACAGATTGTTGGTGAAAGTCTGCAACTCATCAGCAGTGAACTTGTTCTCATCAAACAATACATGATAATGGGTTGGGCGACTTGTTCCCTGCACGAACAAACACATTCAAATTAGCATACAGGAGTAATGATCAAGGAACTAATGCACATTGGAATGATGACTAATGCACATTGGAATGATGCTGAAGTTCACACCAACCTGAATTCCAGCATGGCTATTGAGGTAGAAATCAAATTCTGTTG
This sequence comes from Comarum palustre, assembly GCA_951800085.1. Taxonomy (NCBI): domain Eukaryota; kingdom Viridiplantae; phylum Streptophyta; class Magnoliopsida; order Rosales; family Rosaceae; genus Comarum; species Comarum palustre. Next base: position 22,864,495 of record OX637573.1, read on the forward strand.
GATGGCATATCTTGGTATCCACCACAGTACCTAAACACAGATTGAAACGGACAAATTAAAGAATCTGTGATAGAGAGAGAGAGAGAGAGAGAGAGCAGCTAATTAATAAAACCTGGTTGAATGTTCCCGCTCCTATCTGTATTTCTGTCAACAGGGAAGAGACGCGTGTGATGCCTTTTCTGTACCACAATAAAAGTAACAGGTGGCAAATACCCCTCCTCCAAAGAAGCACAGGCCTGTTGACATCAATAAAATAGTTAGATTTAGTTAAACACCACATAGTACCTCATGGCTTTCAAAAAAACAGCAACTCATGGAACTCATTTGTATCTTTTTATTTCAACCCATCCAAAGGAATTTTGCAAGGACTAGGAAATTACCCTCCGTATCGCATCCATCTCATAGAGAAGAACTTGGCTAAACTGACCCTCACTGACTCCGTCCCTACAAAATATCAGATATCAGCAAGTGCGCTTGTTATTGTTTGATCACAAGATTTTAGCTCCCCTACCTATAGAAGATGATTCTGTGTGGCTTTTGGCCTGTTGATCTTCGGAATGCAATGAATAGTTCTCTGACCAAAAATATAAGCCATTACTAACCAAAAAAGAATTGAAAAACAAATAATGAAACAGACAAGTTAAGACAGAGCGAAGGGCAGTGTCTATTCTTTCCATACCTGATCATTCCAGAATGAACCAGGCCTCGCTTTTCATCGTGAGTTTGCTTATAAAGATCTTGGATGATTTCTTGACGACCAGTCTGTGCAGAGAGGATTCCTCTGTACTTGGAGACCTCAGGCCAGTCCATAGAGGCAACGACCTGTCAATTAAAATACACAAGGGAAATGATGAAGATAAATGACTACCAAAAATGATTATATCCTAGTAACATAACAAAAGCATAAAGGATTTGATGAAAGGAAACAACAGCAAAACATGGAACTCACTGCTGCAATGGATGGACTACTGTCTTCCCCCGCTTGAGGATGTGTGACATCAGCACCAATGATGATAGTAGGACGATCACTAACGTGAGGGATCCTCCTCTGAATGGCATCATTTAAGACCGTGTTTCTGCCACCAACCTTCACATTAATTTTAAGAGACAGATTTTCAAGGTATTGCTTACTAAGCTTCCGTGCATTCTTCGGGTTACAGCACTGGGAAACAATTCCAAGCTCTGTTTCACAGATTGTTTTGATGGGACCTGCAATAGAAAGGCAAATATAAGTACAAGAACACAGCTAGAAAGCGCAGTTTTGGGTCTTCTTTAACTCTCACCATAAGATCCTTTGGCATCAGGCAAGATGATGATCAACAACTGAAGATGTTTGCTGCTTTGTCCCATCTCATTTAGTCTCTGGACCGACTGCTTGTGGATATCCCTGAGAACCTTCTCAATTTGGTTTGGATGAGCAGACCGTACAGGAATTAGAGGCTCAGGATTGAAAACCTAGAAAGTAAAAGGTCATGACATCAATCATACCACCACATCAAGGACGAAATAGCACACCAAGGATTCAATTAAAAGTTAAGACTTACAATCCCTTTACTGCTGCACATACTGACAAGATCATCAAGAAAGCAGTCATTGAAGTCAGGAGGAAGTTTGGAGAAATTGACAAACCCCCAGAACTCGATGTTGGCACCATTAATCATTCTCTACAAAACAAGGAGTCAAATAGAAACATAATATCTACAGTTCATAAGGGTGCTTTTAATTAGAAACAAAATCTATAATGATCAACAACAACAAAAAACAACAGAAGGATACACATACTTGCATAGTACCACTTCCTTATTTATATAAACAGATGAAGGTTTGATAGATTTGCCAGGGAGTCTATAAATACGAATAACAGGCACCTCACCTTGTTAATCATGTTCCATGCACCCATCTTAGGAGTATCCGTTGATTGATGGTACTTCAGCTGTGACGATGAACATAACTAGTCACTAAATAAGAAAGATATTGCTTGAATTGCTGAAACATAAATGAGCAGCAATTACCAGTGGAGGTGGTAATACTCTGGCATCCACAAGTGCCATTTGTTCGTTCACTTGTATTCCAAATTCATTGTTAACAAGACGCTCTCCGTTGTAATTATTTAGCTTCACCATCTATCAATTGTACATATTACCAATGTAAGCACACAAGAAGATTACAGTGATTCTTTACCAAGAGTCAATGAAGAAATCTATTTGTTGTCAACATAAAACACATGCCTACCTCTTGTATATTGGATGCCCTTTCCGGGGGCCGTTGGCAAGTTGCTCTCAGCATGTTTGTTACTTGATTCTCATCAAGTTTCTTCGTGTATCTCTGCCCAGGTACAATTAAACACAGCTGCAGGAAACAAAAAAACTGTATATCATGTCCCTCAACTGGTAAGAATGAGAACCAAGAAATAACAAAAATAAAATAAACTACAACAAATTAAAACATTTAGTTGGTCACAAAAGAACAACCTCCATGGGCAAATAAACAGGCCTTGAATCATTTCCAGATTGAAGGGCAGGCAGAGCCACATGTGTCAGGTTAATACCGTACTTGTCACGATAATATTGAACCACAAATACTTTGGCTTGCTGATCCTCCAGAGTGAACCTAAATCCCAACGCCCCACAATAAATTATTAGTACTACTGAACAAATTAGTTTAAATAAACACAATCCTGGTAAATATAATACTTACGTCAACTTGCTTAGTGGATGTAAAGTGACCCCTGTAATTTTATATCTCCTGCCACCAGCATGGCTTAGTGTAACCGCAACTCCTCTCAGGTTTTTCTTCACCTGTAAACAACAATCAAACAGTGAGCATCAATAAGAAGATACATCAATGAGGCTATGATAATGTACTCAAAAGGAGGGGATGTCCCAAAAGGACTGTTCAACATTCACAAAGATGGGAAAGGTGCATAACAACTGATAACATATTGAAATACAATGCAGCTGCATGTCAGAAGTATGCAATCCGAATCTCTATTATCCATTCGCAGCAGAGAATAATGTCTTCAAATCATCAATACCTTGAGACATTCTCGATCCGACAAACCCCTTGAGAAATCCCTGACGCCAAAATGTTTCTTGATGAATTCTGTCACGGGAATAGGCTCATAAAAAGCCCTTGCCGAGATATCTGCACAAACACAAAAAAACTTGGATCATCTTGCTACATGACCTAGCTTAAAGAGAAATAGGAGAAAGATCAAGTTAGAATGATACCGATATTAAGCGATAGACCAAGCTGAGTAGGCCTCAAGCTTTGGTAAAAGCCTCTCCAGTATTCCAAGCCAGAACCAAGCTCACCTTTGCGACCCAGATCAGGGTCAAAAAATGACCTACCAACAACACAGTATCTGTGCAAAGGAAACAAAAGGTTAAAACAAACTAATTTGCATATGTTAAAGTAACCAAAACAAAACAGCACCCACAAATATGCATCATCAATAAACAAAACCACACTTCTGAGACGGTGCAGCTCTAAGCACCACATCAAGAACTTGGATAGTCTCTTGCGGTGTTTCGTGGAGTTTCCTCCGTAAGAACTGCTGCAGTTGATACAGGTCAGGCTGGCTTGCCAACTTAATAGAGACCTTGAACTCTCTATCTTTCCTGCAAGAGATGGATACAAACACACTTTAGATTCAAAAAAAAGGAAACCTTGAGAAGATAATCAAACCAAATAAAAAGAAACAATGCCATAGAGATATACCTCTTTGTTGCAGGTCCAGCCCGACCTTCTCTCTCAGGTAGCTTGACCATAAACTCTTTTGAAGTAAAGGGCAGTGGGCCAGCGGTGTAGATACTCTTCATGCCGTCATATGCTGCCATCCTATTTCCCATGTGAGACTCCTTGTACATCTTAACCAGCTGGCTGATGATATCTCTGTTTGTCTTCTTTGATGCGACTTCAGGGCTGATTGAAACCTACAGCCATCACAGAAAACATATAAACTTCCACAAAATACAAACCTTACAAGAGAAATGACCTGAGCTTATACACAGATTATGAGGCCAAACACTTCATGATTACTAAGGACCTCAACACAGAATACATACACAAAATCAGAACTATGCTCAAAAAGCGTTGAAGGAAGAAACAGATTATGCATTAATCACAATGCAGTAACAAGCCAATTCAAAATTGAAAAAAAAAACTACATGAGGAAAAAGGATTTCTCAACAAACTGGAGGACGTTGAAAACAAATTTCAAGATTAGCAACAAGCAAAGAATCATGTAAACCAACCTCACAGATACAACCAAAACCAAAACCAAAGCAGATAGACAGAAATCAGAGGACTCACATCATAGTGATGCAGATCTCTGTCAGCAACCTGCACCAGAAAGTGATTCGCTCGCACTTGGACTCTCTGACCGACGGTACCAAAACCTGGCCTCGCCGGAAACCTCACAGCCTGGGTCGACGACGGAGGAAGCTCCGCCGGAGCTAATGTGAGCTTCTTCTCCATCTCGCTCGCCAGCGAAGCCGCTGACGACGACGAGCTCGCTGCCGGAGTCGGAGTTGGAGCCGGCGCAGGAGTCGGAGTCGGCGCCGGCGCCGCGATCGTCGTCTCTACAGCGGGACGCTCAGTGTGAGCCGGCGGTGCTTGAGCTGGAGTATACGCCGTAGAAGGCGCAGAAGTTGGACGATACGCCGGAGAAGGAGCAGATCCTCTGGCGGGACCGCCGTGGCTTGCTCTTCCACGGCCGCGGCCTCCGCCACGTCGACCACCGGTTGGACCGCCGCGATTTGACATTGCGGTAGTGGCGATCTCACTTCTGGCTGTGCAGTGGATGTTTAGGGAGAGACAGTGGAGGGTTTTGTGGGTCTCGAGAGAATGTGAAGTGAGACAAGTCCAGTATGATTATTTATAGCAAAATCCGGAGACTTGGTGAGGAAGGAGTTGAAAATTTATAGCCAAGACGAGGGTTGTGAGATGACTATTTTGCCCTCGCCCACGCTCCCTCTTCTCTCACTGTACGGACACGCGCCGTGTGATTAGGGTTGTGCAGTGAAGGTGGGTTTAGTGCGAGAGTGGGGGTTGCGGAGGGGCGAATTAGGGAATCGGCGAACTGCCACGTTGACGGTGACTTTGAATTGGTTTGGTAGAGGAAACGTGTGCGGGTGTGCTTTGACTGTTAATGACGATTTGCTTTGTGTACTAATTACTTTAGGGATGAGAATATAGATCAAGCCCTTCGTAAGAATGTAAAATGAGAGCAAAGAGGATTTTCGGCAATTTCGAAAATAAGATTTATTTATCGTAAAATAGTGGTGAGAGCCTGAGAGGTGAGGAATTAGAAATTTTATCACAAAAATTTCATTCCAAAAAATGACAACCAAAGTTCCATACCTTAAATAATAAATTCATTTTCGGGTATACAACGGCTTAATTATAAATGTAAACCTTAACTGTAATGTTGGTCTTCATTAGACATTATCTTTATTTAGAGTATCTTCAACAGTTTATAATCTAATGCTCTGATACCAACTGTCAGAACCCACTCCGAGTTAATCCTGCGGGGACCATCTCAAGGAAACTTCTTACCGAAACCCCCTTGAAATGGCCAACCCTTCCTACATACCAACTCAGCGCTTCCATGAGTATTTAAAAACAATCCCTAACTTATGAAGTCATCATGCTCTCTAACCATTAGCTAAGCTGGGTTAGACAAAGCAGTCTACATGGAAGTTACCCTAATGAATTTGCATGCAGCAACGGATTGATCGACTATGCCTCGTCTCTTGTACATGTGGGCCTCCGCTCAAAAACCATGCACCACTGGGCATTTGAAAACGAAGGGCCCATGGAAGAGACATTTAAAAACAATATGTTAGCGTGAGTGGACAAAAATAAAAAAAATAAAAGATAAACATCTTTTATTGCTCTTTCGTTAGTTTTCCAAAAATCCGCATGCACGCAACCAATAGACTATGATTAAATAAATCATTAAAATACATCCCTTGGCTCAAATTCATAATTAAATGTGGGGTATTAACCTCATCCACGAGAAAACCGACCTGCTCTACCACGAGAGGGTCTATTGACCAGCTTATCGGAGAGGGTCCCATGACCTGCTCTATTCGGGAGGGTCCAACCGACCAGCTACCACCGAAGAGGGTCCTGGCCTGCTCTATCCGGGAGGGTCGTACTGACCAGCTACCACCGAAGAGGGTCCTGACCTGCTACTATCTGGAGAGGGTCCATGCTAGCATGCAATACATATATCCATATCCTTTAAAATCCTTGTAAAACCTCGTGGGAAATTAAACCGAAAACCAAGTCAAATCTCCCATGACTTTACCCCAAATACATTGGATTTAAAACATTTTCAGAAACCCAAAACCGGCTCTCTGCCTTTACTTTAAAACCCTTAAATCCAAGAGCCAAGTTTCCCCTTTTTAAATTTCATCCCCCTCCATAACCCAAAACGGTGATAACAACAAAATCATATCCCGGGAAAATCCTTTAAAATCATGGGAAAGGTAGGAACCTCTTTCCCGGCTCATTTATCTTTAAAAGTATTAAATACCAATTTTCTCAAAATCACCGTAAAACATAAAATGGAGGAAATCATATATACATGAGAAACATTTTAAAGTCTATGGCATGCATTATATTTAAAAATAAAGTCCACTCACAGTACTTGTTGCGATTTCCTTCCTGCTCGGAAAGCTACTCGAGCGAAAACCTCGAACTAACCACGTAGTCGAGCCCCGTGTCACGTTTGGCCAGAGACTGTACAAATAAACCAATAAATTAGTTTTTCTATAGTTGACTTGGTCTTTTCCTAGTTTGACTAGGAAATCCTATTTGACCAAGAGTTGACCAAAATCCTTTCTTTTCACAACTTTTCAACCATTACGCTTAATTCCGAATATCGACTCGAAGTTTGGTTTCCGTTTACGCCACCTTAGCATAAGTATTTTTCTTTACTAAATCATTTGACGGTAGGTAACACATAGTAATTTGTGGAACTACTATGGACACCCAATCAACCACTTCACCAATTTACGGGTGATGAGTCGATATATCCGGTAAGAAATTATCCGAATTATTAACAGCGCCCAACTCGGTTTCTGACTAAGATTCCTGAGTTGCCTAGAATCTCACTTAAAGATTCGGTTGTCTTAACTTAACCGGTTACTAAGATTGACCTTTCCCCTTTTCTTTTAATCGGTCAATCTTCCATAAATGGAAACCTTCCAAAAATGGAAAGTTTCCCAAAATGATAAGTTTCCTAAAATGGTAAGTGTTCTTTGGAATGGGAAGTTTCCCAAAATGGAAACTTCCTACTTACGTCCAATTTTTCCGTAATTACTCAAATTAGGAATTAACTGAACTTTTCGACTAAAAGCTTAACAGGGGAAATGATTTCTACCTCTTCGGCTTTCTGCCGGTTTAACTACATCACCGGAATCTTTGCCGGATTCCGGCAACTTGCCGGAATTTCGCCGGAGTTTCCCCGTTTTCTTCGCCACCAAGTTATCGACATAACAACAGTCAAACAACACAAAACAACAGATCAGAACACCAATCAACAACACAGTACAACAAGAATTAACCACAGTTCAAAGAGGAAGAAACTTTACCCTCTGCTTCTGCTCCAAACTCAGACCTAGAAATCCAGAAGTAGCCTCCCTGCTACCTGCCTCCATGCTGCCTCGATTACCACCTCCATCAAAACCGTTCCACCAGTCCCTCCATCCCTGCTCATCACTGTCTCGAGTACATGGACTCTATCAAACACAGTAGAGCAGCACACACTGCCCAAATCCCACAAATACATTCTCCTTCAAATTCTCAACTCATCTTCTCTTCCATCCAAAACAGAAATTAAATTCTGAACCAATGAATCACAAGCTATCGTCTTAGCGTCCGCCGCTGAGCAGAGTGTCGCAGAAGGTGGTCAACACAGCCTAACACCCAGATTTGTCATCTCTCAACCAAAATAGAATTCGAGCATCTCTAATCCCTCCATTAATTCCATATGCTAATATAAAAGCCAGAACTACCAAAAACAACCATCACCGCCGCCGTGCACAGCAGCACGCCGGCGGTCCTCCCCTGCCCAAATCCCAATTCTTCAAACTTAAGCAAATTGCAAATCAATCACACATAAAGAAAGAGCTTGATGAGTAGACATGTTTTGATACCTGATTTGAATCAAAAACACCATGAACACGATTTGGGGATTTAGGTATTGGATTTCGATCTTGGGAGGGAGAGGATACATGTCGAAATAGAGGCCAGAGGTAGAGAGAAGAGACAGAGGCGAGTCTAGCGGTGGTCTTGGATCAACCAACGATGGCCTGACGCGCCGGCGATGAAGGCGGCGGAGTAAGGGGTCGAGAGCAGAGAGAGACCGGCTAAGAGAGAGAGAGACCGGCGAAGAGAGAGAGACGAGGGGGGGTGTCTGACCCAAGTCAACGCCCTCCCCAATTATTTATACTCGAATCAACGGCCCAGATCAAACCCTTAATTGATTTGACGGTCCGAATTAAAATAAGGTAAAAAGTAATAGGTTAAATGGTAAAAACTAATTACCAGAATAGTAATTGAAAATTACCAGAAACTTCGAAAATTCGTAGAAAGCAAACTGAAGCTCCGAAAAATAATCCGAAAATACCGGGAGACTCGTGTCGACACGTACTACAACATCGAGTCATTAAATGTGAAATTTGGAGAGTTTGGAAAAACTCGAAAATAAACTCGAACGATAACTTATCAAATTACTGATCGCAATTAAAAACCTTAAATAACTCGTAAATCTATGTGAAAAGGTAACTTTTAGGTACGGGTGTTACAATGTGTTTGTTAGTAAATTTTTATTTAAAAAAAATAGTGTGGCAGAGACGCATATGAGCAGTTTTATCAATCACAATTCAGCAAGTGAAGAGATAATGTCATCATTAGAGAGAACTAATGAAAGGTCCCACAAACTAACCACGCTATAGGCCTCTAGGGGTCACCATGTCATTTCATGACCTCCTATACTAATCTATACCTTCTGTAGGGGTATGAATGAGAAAGCTTTGATGCGACGTAAACGACAACTGCTCTCAGACTCTACAGTCCGCAACGACTTCAGCCTCTGCCACTCTCTCTGGCGTTTTCCTTCCCAAAAAAAAGACTCATCCATCCCTCCTGTGTGGACCGCACTCCAGGTGATTATTTTATGTTTCAAATGAATGGATTCAAAAACTGTCCGTACAGTCTTTATAAATAAAAATGAAGGTTACCTTTTGTGGGTCCTTTGTCGTCTTGATCTTTGTTTTCTGGGGAAAGTTGCATGGAAAAACTTGTTGCGGAAGTAACCTCCCCTTTGCCGAAGGAAGTCAGCGCTTTTTAGTATACACGAGGGCAGGAGAGTTACAAAAGAAGAAAAATAAAACCTAAATGCTACAGTTATCAGCTTCCTTGCTGTTAGAAATAACACAAATGTCATCAAAAAAACTATTTTTTTTAATTTTATTTAGCTTTTTTGTTATATTTATTTAATTTTATTTAGTTTGTTTTCGTTGGTGTCGATCTGAATCCGGTTTTATTTTTTTGTCGTTTTTTAAAACTTGTAACCGTGTTAAAAAAATGATGAATGATCGGATGCATATCTACGAGGTGCACCTCAAATGCTCCCCCATTGAGTTGGTCACCATCCACAAATGACACAATTCAAAATTGTTCCGTATGACACAATTCAAAATTGTTCCATATGACACACACAAATGACACAATTCAATTATTAGAACAAAATACATGATAAGCGCGTTATGGGATTACATCAACTGAGGAAAGGGATAACTGAGGCTTGGGAGAGACGAGAAAAAGAAGTGCAACGAAAAAGAGAGACAAAGAACATAAAAGGGAAAAGTGAGAAAGGAAAATTAGAGGCAAATAGCCTCATGGCCATGCAAAAGGTAGCAGGAGATGTGCGTTTCATAGAATAAACTAAAATGGTGTATAGTCGGTTACTATCCTTCGATATGTCACACCATCATTAGACCCTGAAAAAGAATGTCAATCTATTAAAGCTAGGATTGCACATGACGATACAGTCATACGCTCATACTGGTACAACTAATTATATTATTAAGATTAAACTATGTTCATTAATAATAATAATAAAAAGAATCAAATGCATGGCAGGCTTTTGGTTAGATTAGATTATTGAAAAACTCGTATGGTTTTGTAACCAAAAAAAACTTATATGGCTTTTGATTACAATAAAAATATCGATGTAGAATTTGGGAAAGTGTGACGCGTTGGAGGCTATAACATTTATGTGTGGGGGTGAAATTGGGAAATGAAAGTGTAGGACAAAATGGCGGGAAGAGAGAGAAGGGGGGAGACAAATAATAAATTTGGGTGGCTCGACTGGACTGGGCGGAGCAGCAGAGGTGTGTTGCGTCGTCGTCTCTGCGTTTCTGTCCATTCAGGAATGACGTCAAGGGGTTCTAGCAGTTCTGTCATGTCAGTTTCGTCACTTTTGCTACGCCTCCACAAACTTCGTCCCAAAAAATTACCAACTCGGATAACAATTACCTTTTATAACAAGGAATAATAAAAGTTATTCCAGCGTATGAGTAGGCCTCCACGTGTGAAAGGACGTCCACTAATAAAGTAGTGTAAAAGTTAGTCAGTGGTCATAAAATCTGATTAATATCCAAAGAAGTTTCTTCTTATCCTTAGTCCTTTACTTTATTATCTTGACCACCAAAGCACCGAAGATTATGTTCTTTATCTATTTTTTCAATGACGGAATTACCGAGCAACTTCCAAGCTCCTAGTTTACTCGAAACAAGCAGTTTTTCCAACAAGGGCATTTTGGGAAATTCCGAAATATCCCAGGAAGAAAAGCCTATGGGAAGAGCTTTGCCATTTTGATAAATAATACTTTGTATACTTCTTCGACATCTAGATGTCGTTACATTGAATCAGGATTCATAATTCTTTGGATCAAATGAAATGGAATGAAAAGAAAAACAAGTACAACTGGTGATCACATTCACATGCATGGTGCTAGTATTCCTAGCAATAAAGAGATTTCACCTCTACACTTTGCTAGTTTGCTTAGCAACCAATTAATCTCAGAAAATATTGCAATCTTTAGTTATGTACACGCCTTTTTCTTTAGATCAACTGCACAACTGTTCTGGTCCAGATTCTCCTGCAAAAAAAAAGCAAAGAGAGATTACTTGCACAAGTTTTTGTTTAAGCTGGAAAAGGGATATACTGACATGGTGATGACTCATGAGAAATTATTACCATTCTAGGCTTTGGCCTTGGTGTTTGAAGATCAGGAGATGAGATTCAACTGCTGCCTTATTTCTCTTCCAAGAGTAGTGATGTGCAAGACAGAAGGGAAGACGCCTCCTCTTGTGTAGCCACTCCAGAGCCTTGCCATCTTATTCTACCAAACTTATCAAGTAGGAATACGTACCTATACAGTGACAGCAGTAACAAAGGTTAAATTTTGTCAAAAACTATAACATAGCACATCATACAACTCGAACACAAGGATAAAGCTTGCATACCCTGTCAGAAGGTTCAAGATTCTAAGTTCTTTTCTGAAGTAATAATGGTCACCAAATGAATATACTATCTGCTTCTTAACTGTGTCCTTGTTTTCATCATGCTCAGGTTTCTTCATAATCCGAAGTAGAAGCTGCTTAATTGGCGTCCGACATAAGAGCCATTGGTCTATAAATGACACCTGCAGAACCGTCATCAATAACTTATGTGTAGCATAATTAGGGAAAAAACAAACAAACAAAAATGACAAGAGTTCATGTGCCTAAGATTTTGATAACCATTTCCTTCAATAACACACAAACAGGGTGCTATGTTCATAAACTACAGTTGTACACTTATACTAAACTACAGGGTGCACAAAGTCAGCTATATATGTAATATGTTTGTGACAATGATTATAAATTCACGTGCCTTGGACTTGATCATCAATTTTCAGACAACACAAGCAGTGGCAGTTGTGTCACAAGTTGCAGTTAATTGAGTCTATGAATGATATCTAGGGAAATCTTTTGAAATACAGAATCAGAGATTTCACCATTCAAAATGATCCCTATATTCAGTGGTAAAGCATTGACAAATCTCAATAAACTATGTGAACTCATGGGTGGACTTGTCTAGGGGGCACACAGAAAATGTTGAATGGAGTAAAAATGAACAAATGACTGTTCCACTGAAAAAGCAGGCACTGAATTTATTGATTTATGAGGTATAAAACTCACTATCTCTCTCTCTCTTTTCGGTAAGTACCAAATAGTTGATAGCTGATACAGGGCATTAAGCCATTAACTGGAACATCCAACTAGAACAACATTCATGTTTCTTAGATTGTGATCACTACATACCTCAAATAGTTGAACCTCTTTTGAACCACTGAAAGCATCGACAAAAGGGACACTCCAAGAATCATTCATTTTCTGTGAAGGACACACATGTTTATTTTACAGCAACAGTAACAGAAACCATAAATACTAAAGTAAAAAAACAAGTTTAACAAACAATCCACAGTATGAACCCTAGGGACAATTAACTCGCCTAAAGTTACTGCCCGTCCTGAATACAACCAGACTGAAGACTTACATGTCATGGCACCCCTAAAGGCAGTTAAACTTATAAGACAGAACCGCTAAAGAGATGCAATTGTGAATCAAATATCAATAGTGTATTGCATCTATACAATATTAAGATAACTGATTTAACTGTCTAAAATCATCTTCGGGCATTTCCTACGGCTCCATGAGAGGAGTCCTGGGACTTGGTGGACCATACTGCATTGGTGAACAAATTCCAGTTTAGTCTGCTCAGCGAGTTTTAGGATTACAATACCTATGCAATGCAATTGAGTCTCCATACTAATCTAAAACAAATCTCCCCATCTTATCCGTCATTATCAAGTAAACCAATTTTGCAGCGTAACATTACTAGTGTTCCAGGGTAGTAAACAATAAAGTGCTACTCAGAACAGAAAATAATGCTTCAATTCCAAAATACATATTACTATCATTATTATTATTGAAGAAATCCACAAAGAATCATATGGTTTTCCTCTTCATGTGAAAGAGCATAAGTAACTATAATGAATTTCCATCTACCTTTGCCCCCAAAAGTTCATCTGTCATCATTTTCCACTTTTCGTCTCATCCCAGTTGTACTAGTTTTGTGTACTATAATAGTAGTTTTGTGTACTATAATAGTAGATGTTATAGAACGTATAAACCCTCTTAAGAGTTCCAGCATACTGAATTCAAATCAAGAGAATTGTATAGCTAGCATATGTTATAATACCTGGGCACTTGCTCGAAATGAAAGGCAGAGTAAAGACGCCCTAGGGAGAGCTGAGACATTGGCATTGGCCACATTTTCATTTCCATTGGGTCTAAAAGGCAGCTTTACTATTTTGCCATCAGAATAGGCTACTTCCAAGTCAGGGAACTTTACAGCTACCATAGCAGGAAATAAGATTTTATTTGACTCTGATACCTGCGTACAATGGTCAAACTAGTTTTAAACTCACAAAAAAAAGAAATCTAAACAAGCCATGACTCGCAATTGGCGGTTACCAGTGGATAATAAGATCAAACACCAATATGATTGAGCAATTCGTTATGATAAGAAACAACACGCATTCTCCCTCTTAGGATATAAGTTAGAAGCATAAATCATCCCCACCCCACATTTTCAGAAAATCTGGAAACAATCAAAAGTTCAAAAACCATTCAATAGGTATGCAACTCGTCACCCTACACAAATGTTTCATGTTCCATGACAACGAACCAAACCATAGAATCCCAAAACTCAAATGCATCACCAATCAAAAACAAACAACATAAAGATCAAACAATTTCGACAGAGTTTATCATAGTGCTGTCTAACCTTTCCACCATGTTTCTTAAGATCATCCATGTCAGCAAAGTACCCCCTATTCATCTCATCTGCACTGCCCTAAATTAAAGCAGCAATGCATTTATATTAACACATGCTCAAACATACCAATTTGCCCCAAAACACACACACACACACAAAACAAAAGTAGAACAAACAAAAATAAATAAATAAAAGAACTAGTACTTACAGCCGAGCTCGCTCTTTCTCTACAGCCGATTTGTTTCCAAGCTGCAACGAAATGGGCCATCCCCAATTTGGATTAGCAAACTGGGTTTTGACTAATTAGGAAAAAAGATTGAAATTTTGATTCTGGGTACCTTGTAAAAATCGAAGAAGCGATTGGAGGTTTTTTGAGCTAAGAAATGCTGGCTTGATGGAAGAAGACATAGATTCTTGTTGCTCTCATTGGGCCTCAAGATTTGAGAAGAAGCAGAGATGGAAGATCGGATGAGTCGCTTCAAGCCTTGCATTTCTATCTTGCTGTGAAGAAGTGTGATAAAGTAAAAGGGTCTGTAGGGTTTTAGCTTGTTGAGATGTGTGTGAAGACTGAAATGTATTGGGCTTTTGCTCAGTTTCTCAAAACGATAGCTAGTCACACATCCCTCAAATCCGAATTTTATATAGATAGTTATATAGTTACGTAGTTACATAACTAGTTTCATACATCATAACAAGTCATTCAGGTCAATTATTATGGGTGTGTTTGTTTAGGCTTATAACCGGCTTTGCTTTGTAGCAAAGTTGTTCAAGGTGTTTGATAAATATATAAATGACCTGCTTCGCTTTTAAGCACCGGTTTTTTCACTCAAAAAGTCGAAGCAGCCCGACCCCAGCTTTTAAAAACCAAAAGCCGGCTTTCACGCTTAACACTGTAGCGAAACTTAAATGAATTTTTCAAAATACCAATGGGTGCCCTCTTTTATTTCAAATAATTACACCCAACCTACATTTTTTCTTCATTAACTCTATCTTCCCACTCAACTATCTGTTGAAGGCTCGTAGCTCTTAGGAGTTAGGACGACATTGAGACTAGACCTGTGTCGAGATAAGAAAGCTATAGGGTACGACGGAGGAAGACCATCGCCAACCCAAGATCGATCGCTGCAATAACCGAGCTCAGGTCATCATCCAGGTAAGAACATGATCCGATTTGATGTAATTGATACTGGGTTGGAGTTTTTAGTTTCTTGTTAGTGCAATTGATACTTGTTGTGTGTACGTGGTTTGGGTTTTAACTTCCAATATAAATTGATGATTGGTTTAAGGTTTATCAATCTTATGATTTTTTTTAAGTTAGATTTATGCCTAATCAATCATTAAATCTGGAGGTAATCTTGTTGGTTTTGTTCAATTTTGTAGTCGAATTTGTTCAATTTTTTATTTTCGTATTTTTTTTCTTTATCTTTGGCATTCCTTCATTCATTAATGTTTATGGCTATGCTGAATATTGGTTCATAACTTGATTTTTTTAAGAAGCTTGATGAATGTTTAGAAATTGTGATGGTAATGGTGAATGTTCATTGTGTCTACTGGCTATATGGAGATCACTTAACATGTGTTCAAGATATTTTACTGACAAGCTGTTACTCGTGCAGTCATCTGTTCTTTCGGTTGTTTTTACACTTGTAGCAACACGACCACAAGATTGTTGGATGCTAAAGACTTTAGCCCTTGTATGCTACCCTAAGTGGGCTTTGGAAGCATTTGTGATTGCAGATGCTGTAAGGTACTACACAATTTCCGTTTCTGTAGAGAATATAACCACAAGATGCAACATGTTCATGAGATTTTGTATTTTGGTGAGTTTCTCTAATATATCTCAACATCCAGGAACTATTTATCTTTTGCTACATTGACTGACTGGAGTCTTTATATAATAGTCCTTGTTTTCATAGGGTTCGATAGCGGTGTGATAGATTTCCTCTGCATGGTGACATTTCAGAAGTGACATCAGAAATCAGCAATAGCATCATACAAACTTGGTACAAAATGTTTGACATGATTTCAGCCTTCGAGTTCTCATAGAAACATTTAGGTTCTTCCTGTAGACTTTGAATAAGAGCATTTGATTCTGTTAAGCATATTTGTGTAAATTGAGAGATTAAATAGAAGGTATTGTTTTCGAATGCTGCATTTTCACATCAGATGAAGCAGTGGAAACATTGTTTTAGGATTTTGTGCTTTTCGATTTATTCCATATGTAACAAGCGTAGAAGGTTCTTATTAGTGTTAACTCTTTTACTTCAGTGCTGGTTGAAGAAACAGAATGATACATTTTGGTGCAGGTTTGTAGTTTCTTAGCCGTTGCTATTGTGATAATGTTGTTTTTTCTATTATATTCAACAGTGGTGCTCTCTTTACTTTGCTTTCCTTATCATTGTCCATTTTATAAAGCCAATGGTGATAAGAAATGTAGCTAGAAAGATGGTTAGACTATAAAGCTTGCACATAAATAGAGCGGTTATTTATTCTTTTTGTTTGTTATTAGTGTTGAACATCTATCAGTTTTTAAAAAGGATTCGAGAGTAATTATTTTATAATACATTATTAAATAAATAAAGCAAAAATATATTGTAAGGCTAAACTGATAATTTATAAACTCAAAGCACTTTCAAAAAGCTAGTTTACCAAACAGTTTGCCTCTACTTTTATTATTCACAGCACGTATAAAAAGCCAGTTTACCAAACACTCAGCAGCTTTGCTTGTCAGCTGCTTATTCTCAAAATAAGTCACAACCAGCTTATTTTTAAAGCCACAGCTGTACCAAATATGCCCTATGTAAATGACTTATGTAACTACATTAAGTTTTTTATGTAACTAGTCATGTAACTATAGATTGATAGTTACATAAATAGTTATATAAATGTTAAGTAGCTACATATATTTATTCACATAGAATACATAAAATATACTCTGACACCAGACATAGAGATGCATGTACATATGTATTTATTCATATAGAATGCAAAAAAATCACAATCATACCATCATCATATCAGCCACTCATATGCATCCAACATATACTTGAATACAAATAAACCAATGACAGGGTTCCGCAAAAGGTTCAAAGCTATATAAATGTCGTTTACAGTCTTGTCAACATATCATATAGAAACTCACTAATGGATTCCCTCCATTTAATCTCACAACATTAGCTTCAGCTGCAAAACTCAGTAGTAATTCATGTACAAAGGGATCTAATTACTTAATTACCAGTTCCACATTATCCCAATTCATCATAATTCACCATCATCATCACAAAATAAAATGTTTTTATTAGTTCTAATTATACGTTTAGAACCCAATCCAAAACCTCTACGATCATCAATACAAACTCAGAATCAACCAGTGGCACCCAATTAAGCCTCTGCAAAACCATATCCAAAGCATACCAAGACAAGAAGCATGTTGTGCCAAGCTCATGGTTTGCCCAGAAGATATTCAAGTCAATTTTCTTCCCTTGCAAGGAAACCCAAGCTGTTAAGCCAGCCCTGAGAGCAAATAGAAATACCAGAAGCAAGGGGGAAGCTATATTGACATGAGGATCCTTTTCCTATTCAATTCTTTATATTTTGACAAAATCGAAAGTCTATTTCTGTTTGTTGAGACAAACAAGTAACATTTTGGAAGTTGGAACTGAGGCCTCAACACAGCATCACCTGAAGTTGATAGCAGACCTCCTAATAAGCTAGTCTAACATATTAGAGGGTGGTGGCTTCTCAATGTTGACCTCTAATGTCCTGCAGATCCTCAATTTTGAGATATGAGAATAAACTATTTTGAAACAAAGGCCATCTGGGAAACTTTGACATGAACACAAATCATATACAGTCATATCTAACTAGTTATAGAGGCATGAAGACGAAAAAGAGCTGCTTTTAATTTTTTAAACTTCTGTCAAATTGGTCATAAACTTCTCTCATTTTTTATACAGCAACTATCAATGTATATATCATACCTTTGCAACAATCCCTTATGTAGTTACAGACCACTGTGTGCCACTGGTTGATTCTGGTTTTGTTAGTATCTTGGCATTCTTACATAAAAGGACATTATATCTTTCGGATCCTAATTGACAAATCTTTTAATTAAGATGTTTCCTAGTAGGAAGTCAATTAGGGTTAGGATTCTAAAGTGAGGGGGAGTGTTTACTCTCTATTTAAGAGCTGCCGTGCACAAGACTTCGGTATGCCTTGGGAATCAAGAAAAAGAGATTAGTGGTGTATCTCTAACGTGAGCATGTCGAGTTTTGTTCTTTTCACTGTTCCATGTTTGAGTGAATAGAATTGAGGTTTGATTTGTGTAGTTCAATCCCTCAAGAGAGTTGATTCTTGTGAGAAGATTAGTGAGTGATTGATAGACTAGACGAGTCTGCAAGTGTAATCACACAGTTGTAATCTTCTTATAGTGGATTGAAGTTCTTCTGGGCTTGTGCCTCGCAGTGATGTTTCCTCATGTTTGAGGTTTACACTGCGTAAACAAATTGTTGTGTTCTTACAAGTTTCTGCTTTCAGCATCATAGGGATTGTTAGTGTTTAATCAATCCCTGACACACGTTCCAGTATTAGAAAGAACTCGTATCAGTCATTGTGACACTGCGAAGAAGGCGTGGGATCTATTGGAAGCTACTTATGAAGGTAATAAAAAGGTACGCTCACAAAAGTTGCAGAGGCTAACTCAAGAATTTGAAAACTTGACTATGATAGAAGATGAACTAGTAGATGATTTTCATGCTCGTCTATTAAGGATATCTAGTCAATGTCAAAGTCTTGGTGATCCAATTGAAGATCACATAATCGTCAAGAAGTTTCTCAGATCTCTTCCTTCAAAGTTTCAAGCTAAGCAAACAGCAATTGAGGAAGCTCAAGACCTAGACGTTTATCCTCTTGATGAACTGGTAGGCAACCTCAAGACCTTTGAAATGAGAATCAGACCAGATAAAAAGGTAAAAAACGTTGCTTTTTCTTCTCTTAAGAAAAAGGAGAGTGATGAAGATGAGGTAATTGACTTAGCCTTGTTTACAAAAGAATTTAAAAAATTCCTGAAAAATAAAAATGCTTCTGGTCCTTCAAAAAATTTCTCTAATCAAAGGAAAGTTTTCAACTCTGAAAAAATAACTGACAAACCTTCTAGATTTACTCAAAAGAAAAATTTCTCAGAAAAAATAAAATGCTTTGAGTGTGGTGGTTTTGGTCATATGGCTGCTGAGTGTGCAAACAGGAAGCAAACTTTCAAGGATAGCAAAGCTTTGACATCCACGTGGGATGATAGTGATGAGGAGTTCTTCGATGACAATGAGGTAAATGATCTTGCATTAACAACTTCTCTCAATCCAGAAACTTCAGATGATTCAGAAAGTGATGAAGATCTTTCTGATGAAGAAGCAAATGATAAATATTTGAAACTGTACAATGCTACAAAAAGTGTACAGAAGAAAAATCTTGCTTTGGAAGAAGACATCAAACTTATCAGCAAAGAGAAAAGGAGAGTTGAGGTAAGTCTTGAATCAAATTTAAAATCTTGGGAAACTGAGAAGACAAATTTGCTTGAGAAAATTCAATTGTTGCAGCATAAAGCCAAGAATGAGTTTAATGATAGATTGAAAACCTTGCAAGTTGAGCTCAAAGCCTAAACAAATTTAAATGTCTTATTAACACAAGAGAATGAGAAACTGCAGGTTGAGCTTACGGAGGCAAGGGTAAAATTCAGCAAATTTGAGATTAGCTCAGAGAAGGTGTCAAAAATGATTGGGCTTGGCAGAACTTCATGTAACAGAAAAGGTCTCGGATATGAGGATGCCCACACAGGTGTTACACAATTTGTGAAGGAAAATAATCACATACTTAAAGAAAAGAATGATAATATACGTATGTCAAAACCTGAAATCAACTCTGGTTCAGAACTGGGATCGATGACATACTATCAATCCCCTCAGGTAAGTAAAGATACAAAGCTGAATGCTCATCAGTCCAGGTGTCAAATTGGTCACGAGGATGCTACATGTCTTGTTGCCCTAACAGCTTTATCCGAAAGGAGGGAAGATATTTGGTATGTAGACAGTGGATGTTCAAGACACATGACTGGAAACAAAGGCTGGTTCACCACTCTCTCAGACGAATTCACCAGCTGAACAGTCACATTTGGAGATGGAAGAAAAGCACCGGTAATGGGTAAGGGCACTATAAATACTCCAGGTATTCCTAATCTTCAAAATGTCTTACTTGTCGAAGGTCTTCAAGCAAATCTCATAAGTGTAAGTCAACTCACTAATGATTATGAGAATGTAAACTTCAACAAACTGAGATGTATAGTTCTTGATAATAATGGAAAAAATGTCATGGGAGGATTAAGGTCCAAGGATAACTGCTATCATGTTCATGCTAATATAAATGTGCAGACTTGTTTGAACACCAGATCATCCGATGTTAACCTTGAATTATGGCACAGACGCTTGGGTCACGTAAACTTTCAGGACTTAGTGAAACTCTCTAAAAAGGAAAGTGTGCGTGGAATGCCTGCTCTGAGTGGAAAATCTACTGTCATGTGTGAAGGCTGCAAAATAGGTAAGCAAACTCGTGGTGCTCACAGTTCACTAAATTCCTTGACTACCTCTCATCCCTTGGAGTTGATTCACATGGATCTTGTTGGACCTTCTTCAACTGAGACCATTGGAGGTAAGAAATATATCTTAGTGGTTGTGGATGATTTTTCTCGTTTTACCTGGGTAAACTTTCTTAGAGAAAGAAGTGATACATTCGAAAGCTGCAAAGGTCTCTTCAAAAAGGTAATAAATGAAAAACAATCTTTGCATTTGTCAATTGTACGAGTAAGAACTGATAATGGAACTGAGTTTAAGAATGTCAGGTTTTCTGATTTCTTTAGTGAACTTGGTATCTCTCATGAGTTTTCAGCTCCTATAACTCCACAACAAAATGGCATTGTGGAGAGAAAGAATAGGGTTCTACTTGACATGGGAAGAGTAATGCTTCACTCTGCTGGACTTAGTCTCAACTTCTGAGCAGAAGCCATAAGCACTGCTTGCTACACAATAAATCGAGCATTTCTTCGTGCAGGTAGTAACAAAACTCCATATGAACTATGGAAAGGTAAGAAACCCAATGTAAGTTACTTTCGTACTTTTGGAAGCCCTTGCTACATTTACAGAGATAGAGAGTATCTTGCTAAATTTGACTCCGTAAGTGACAAAGGCATCTTCCTAGGCTACTCCCTGAACAGTAAAGCCTATAGGGTGTATAATAAAAGAACCATGTCTGTTATGGAATCCTATAATGTATCTATTGATGATTCTTTCATAAGAACAGAAAATGTCATTGAAGAAGAAGATGGATTCTCAAAAAGGAAGATGACTGTGGAAGTAAATGAAGAGGAAGTTGACGAAGTTAATGATCCCATTTTTGATACTCAACCCAATGTAAGAACTGGGTTCAAGCAAGTTCAAAAAGATCATTCATCTCAAGATATCATTGGCAACATGGATGATGGAATCAGGACGCGGAGACAAGCCGCAAGTGAGGTAAGTAGAAATTCTGTTCTTGCATGTTTTTTGGATGATAACAAAGAGGATGTACACGTCATTAGTCATTTTGGTTTTGTTTCTCTTATTGAACCAAAAAATGTGAAAGAAGCTTTGCTTGATGATGATTGGATTAATGCTATGCAAGATGAACTGAATCAATTCACTAGAAATGATGTCTGGTATCTTGTGCCTAGGCCTAGTAATTGCAATGTGATAGGTACTAAATGGATTTTTCGAAACAAAAATGATGAATTCGGTAATATCACTAGAAACAAAGCTAGGCTTGTGGCGCAGGGATATACTCAAGTCGAAGGAATTGATTTTGATGAAACTTTTGCACCTGTAGCTAGACTTGAATCTGTTAGACTCTTGCTTGCTATTGCTTGTCATCTTCATTTTAAATTGTATCAAATGGATGTGAAAAGTGCATTTTTAAATGGAGTCTTGCAAGAAGAAGTGTACGTTGAACAGCCCAGTCATGTCTACAGACTCAAAATGGCTTTGTATGGGCTTAAACAAGCTCCAAGAGCTTGGTATGAACATCTATCCAACTTCCTGGTAAGAAAAGGGTATGTTAGAGGCTCTATTGATAAAACATTGTTTGTAAAAAGGGATCAAACACATGTCATGATTGCTCAAGTTTATGTAGATGACATCGTGTTTGGTTCAACTTCTGAATCTTATGTTACTGAATTCACTAGCATCATGGAAAGTGAATTTGAAATGAGTATGTGTGGGGAATTAAATTACTTTCTTGGGCTTCAAGTTCGTCAACTAACTGATGGTATGTTTTTGTCTCAAACTAAATATGCTGAAAATCTTGTTAAAAAATTTGGTCTTGATTCTCCAAAACTCGTGACAAATCCCATGAGTACAACCACCAAGCTCAGCGAGGATCTTGATGGTAAGTCTGTTGATCAAAAGCTTTACAGAAGTATGATTGGAAGTCTCTTGTATCTTACTGCCAGTAGACCGGATATCTCCTACAGTGTAGGTGTGTGTGCTCGATTTCAGGCAAATCCCAAGGAATCACATCAAGAGGCTGTGAAGCGCATAATTCGATATGTTTCATGTACATCTGCTTGTGGTATCTTCTTTACATTTGATACAAATGTTGAAATTGTAGGTTATTCAGACGCTGATTGGGGAGGAAATATGAAAGATAGACGAAGCACATCCGGTGGCTGCTTCTTTGTGGGAAATAACATGGTGGCCTGGCATAGTAAGAAACAAAATTGCATATCCTTGTCAACTGCAGAGGCTGAATATGTAGCTGCCGGTAGTTGCTGCACCCAGATGCTTTGGATGAAACAAATGCTACAGGATTATGGATTCACTCAAGGCAAGTTAAGTATTTTCTGTGATAACACAAGTGCGATAAATATTTCAAAAAATCCTGTTCAACACTCACGTACAAAACATATTGATCTAAGATATCACTTTATACGTGATTTAGTTGACAAAGATATTTTAGAAGTATCCTTTGTACCTACTGAACATCAATTGGCTGATATCTTTACAAAACCACTGGATACTGAAAGATTTGAGACTCTTAGAAATGCAATTGGTATATGTCTCAAGCGCTGAAATGTAAGAGCACACACTGCACCACTTGCATTCATTCTGTGTTATTTCATAGTAGCTTCGTAATTTTATTTTTCTCTCCGGCTCAAGTGTTTTCAGGTTTACTGGGATTGCATACAGGTTAAGTATCCCACACTACTCTGTAGAAATCAGTTGAACTTAGATTGACAAAGATGAATCTCTTAATCTCTTGAGTGTGTGTATTACAAGTTGTTTGGTCATTAAAAGTGTGTGCTCTGTCAATCTCTCTGAAGAATAGTCATGAATCTCTCACATTGTACTCACTTACACATTGCACTCTCTTTTGGAAGATTCATGTGGGGTAAGCACAATCTTAATGTCTCAAGTATTGAATATTTGATTTTCTTGGCTCCAGTTTTAAAAAATAAATATATTTTGGAGCTTGTTCAAACTATTCCCAAAGTAATTACGCCCTGGTCGTGATGAACGATATAGGGATTAGGCAGAAACAGGAATGGTTTGACGGTCAGACTATTCCCAAAGTAACTAGGCCCTGGTCGTGATGAACGATATAGGGATTAGGCAGAAAAGGGAATGATTTGATGGCCAGGCTATTCCTAAAGTAATCAGGCCTTGGTCGTGATGAACGATATAAGGTTTGAGCAGAAAAGGGAATGGTTTGGTCACCCCGGTGATAGTTGTTTACGTAATTCTTGACAAACGTCAAGAGTTCGAATAAAAAAAAATGATTACAAAAGAAAGTTTCTATGGAGATATAAGGAGAAGTTGTTACAAATCTATTGTTACTTGGAACTTACTGGTTGTTGCGTGTCCCATTGTCTCTGACAAATCACTCTCGTCACTCACCCACTGAGATGACTGAAAATTCCTCCTTGTTAAATTGTTGAGCACATGTTTCATGGTGAACTTATAACTTATCTTACTCACATGATGTGTTATGGTTATTCTTTGTCTAAAAACTTTGCTTCTGTTCTCAGATATACGTGTGGATACTTCTCCTGGCATTGTGTGGTTACATATTTGATTTGATGAACATACACATTCTCACTCTTTTCAGCTCTTGAGCTTTATCATGTTGCGTTTTAGGAGTAATCTTTTTGTCAAGTTGGTAGCATTTCAAAAAAAAAATCTAGCGTCTTGTCTGTTTCTTTGTGTTTTTTTCTTGCTCTTCGTCTTTCTGTGGTTCTTCCTGTTTTCTTTTCTCAGATTCGCATCAGTTTTCATTGATCAGGCTCCCAAAATGCGCAACTCCGGACTCAAGGGTACTCCGCCGCGTCGATCTGGTCGCCTTCGTCGTCTCGGACCTCCATCCGGTCCTCCCACCTCTGCTGCAGCTCCTCAAGTCCTTGAAGACTCTCCTTCCGCTGCCACTTCGGCTGCTGATGCTTCTCCTGTCAATTCATCCACTCATAGTGGACCTTCATCTCTGCCACCCCTCAATGCTGGTGCCACACCTTCTTCTCCCACGGAGTCTCCAGTAGAAGCCACTCTCAATCAAGCATATCGCAGTCGCACTCTCCATCAGTTCTTTCAAGCTTGTCCTTCTGCCTCTTCCTTGTCAGCAGATTCCGATGCTACTCAAAGCCCAGAGGTTGGGCTCTCTCAAAAGCGCAAGACTTCATCGAAGCCTTCGAAGCCTCCTGCCAAGCGGCTCAAGCCTTCAATTGGTTCACGAAAACCCCTTCAGTCAAGAAGCAGTCCAAATCGACAGTTTGTAAGCGTGCTCCTCCCTTGACTTGCTTTGTCAATTCTACTGCCCGTACCTTATATGTGAACACTACGTGCAATCGTCCTTGTGTGTTTGAGCGGTCGTTTGATTTCTCTTCACTGCCTAAATTATTCGTCACCTTAGTTGCACGCTTGGGATGGAAGGAGGGTTTGCAATCCTTACCTCGGCCAAATCTGTCTATTGTGCATGAGTTTTATGCTAATTTTTCAAGATCATTGCCTGAGACTATGGACTTATTTGCTTCCTCTGGTGGGGTATTTGTTCGGGGTTCATACATTCTAGTTTCCCCTACTGTGATTCGTCATATACTGCATCTTCCTTTACATTTTGAAGGCGCAGTTGCTGAAGCCACTCAGTTTCTTTCTGCCTATGATCTGTCCCTGTTGTTGGACAAGATGTATGCCAACATTCCTCGAATTCCTCCAGCATTTCTCTCCAGTGGACACATGGATGAATGATTTCGGCTGTTGGGCTTTCTGGTTCGATCTTTTCTGCATCCCACTTCACAGACCAGCAAGATCACAAGGGAGATTGGTGCAAAGATTTATGCTATTCATAGTCACAAGGGTCCTTATCTTCCTCCTGAGTTTTTTATTTATACTGCCATTCGTTATGCTGCCATTGTTGATCAGCATAATTCTCAAGGTGCCTTAGTGTTTCCATCCATTATCACCTTGCTGTGCAGTTCCTTTGGTGTTGATTACCAGGATGGTGATGTACTTGGCCCTCCTCTCAATCCAGTTACTCCCTCCACTCTTGTTAGAGGATCAAGTCAGACACTGGATGGTGGTGTGTCTGTTGAGACTACTATGTTGATGAAATGGATGGAAGACAAGTTTGATACTCTACATGCAGACTTGGAATCTCGGATTACTGGCCTTGAAGGTTTGCTCAACACCTACATTGCTTCTTCTGCTCCAACTTTCTCTACTTGGGTTCCTGTTGCTACATCTCCTACTGTGGTGTCTCCACCTTGTCCTACTACTGCTCCTGCCACTCCTGATGATGAGTCTCCCTCCCATCTTCATATCAAGCCTTTATGCGTGGATGTTGGCTATGAATATAGGTGTTTCCCTTCTGGGATACTACTTGCCTATTTGGACTGATCTTTTGTCATTCCTAGACAAAAAGGGGGAGAGTCCAGTCTTCTTATGTTTCTTATGTCTGTTTTCAGTCTTGGGATTATGATGATGTACCTTATTTAAGTACTGCTCTTATGTACCTTTGTATGTCTATGCTCTCTTTTGAAAATCATTGACTTGTGTTTTGTGTAGGAATGCCAAAGGGGGAGATTGTTAGTATCTTGGCATTCCTACATAAAAGGGCATCATATCTTTCGGATCCTAATTGACAAATCTTTTAATTAAGATGTTTCCTAGTAGGAAGTCAATTAGGGTTAGGATTCTAAAGTGAGGGGGAGTGTTTACTCTCTATTTAAGAGCTGCTGTTAGCTCAAAAGCCACCCTCAAGTATAAGGGCCAAGTTATAGTATGATGGATTAGGAGTAGGGGATATCGTACCCAAGGGATTGGAAAACCCACACTAGCTAGGAAAACTTAAAGGATGCTAAAAGATTATGCAAATGTACAAGTCACAAACAATGGCTCACAAGTGAACCAAAATTCATGGTGGATATATGCAAGATGTGGTAGATTTGATTTTTGGTTTTGGATGTATTTCAATCCGAACTTGATAAGTGAAATGCTTCGAATGTAAACTAGGCTAAACTAAAGTAGATGTGATGATATGGAGTGGAGTTGGGACTTAGGGTTTTCACCTCTAGCCTCTCTTGCAAACAACGATGCTTCTAAAGTGAATGATGCCATTTTAATTAGCCAATTTCTCTCCTTGCATCCCTCTCGGGTATGACAAGGGACAATCTCCTTTGTCGATATCAAGCAACCCCTCTCGGGTGTAATACTTAACTACCTAAGTCATGCATTTCAATCCGGTTAAGTATGAAATGCATTACCCTAAGTGCATAAAGCTTGGAGATTAAGAAATCATGCAAACCAACCATGCTTATCTCTAAGTGATTGTAGTTCACAACATTCACATGCACATATGATATGCTATCATGCTTCAAACAACTAAGGTTAATCAAGCCCTAATCATCCTTCATGTCATGGCAAACAAACACACCCAAAGTGATTAGATTCAAGCATGAGTGTTCAACTCTTGAAATAGCATATGAAAGTGCTAATGAAAAGTGCATCAAACATAATATTCACATCAATGTCATACAAGATTGGCTAGGGATTCGACCCTAGCCCCAACAAGCTAACTACTCACTCATAATCACATATACAAGCTTCAACAATCTCATAAACATCAAATGAAAGAGTAAGGGAAGAGAAGTGACTAATTCTCAAGATGAGGATGGAGTGGGTGAGCTCATGAAACTCATGTCATGGTGATGGTGGAGGTGATGAACTAGCTCTTCTTCCTTCTTCTTGCTTGATGATGAGGATGGAATGGAATCAATGGCAAAATGATGAAGCTTTGTGTATATGATTTGAGATGGGTAGAGATGAAAAGTGATGAACTTGGTGGTGGTGGTAATGGAGGATATGGATTGAAGGTGGTGGTGATGATGGAGATGGAAATGAGGGGAAAATGAGAGAGAAAAGTGAGGTAGTGTGTAGAGAGGAAGAAGGTGGTATGGGTTAGAGTGATGAAGTAGATATATATGAAATGATGGAGCAAAAGAGGGAAGAGAAAGCCCCAAAACAGCTCCTTCTCCTCTCTCTTCTGATTTTCTCCCAAAATGAGTGTCATAGTTGCCATAATTTCCCCAAAAACAAAGCCAAAAAATGAGGGGATGTAGGGAGTAGGAAGAAAATGTAATGATGAAGAGAAAAGGGAGTGGGAAAAAGGGGTGATAATCACCCAAAAACATGATGGGATATAGGGTAATGATGGTGGACTTTAGGTGTGATAATTGTGGTGTGGGAAAGAGAAAATGGTGGTTTAGTTCAAATTGAACTAAAAGTTAGGACTTGGTTGTGTATGAACACAAAAATGCTCCACCCTTCCTCCTCCATGAAGATGACCGGAAAATGCATGGCACCACCAAAAGTGGTGGTGCGCCGCTACTTGTGCCGCCAAAAGTGGCGGTGCTTGGAAAATTGCCGGAATTTCACCAAGTTCTTCTCTTGTCAAAATTTCCTAAAAAACATGGAAATGAATTAGTTGCTAATAAATTAGACACTAAAACAAGTAAGTTTCAAGATTTTAGGGAACAAAACGATATAAGAATTATGATCCAACAAATTCCCCCACACTTGAACTTTGCTTGTCCTCAAGCAAACCAATCCAAACCCGACACAACAACAAAGACTAAATAACTAATCCTTCCAACAATTTCCTCAAAGAACATCATTAGCTTAGAGCAAGAAAATCATGCAATGTCTCAAAAGTGTTGAAGTTATGGGTCACATGCTAGAGTGATACTTATGTCATGCCATGATTGTCACTTTGATGCATCAAAACCAAGCATTTGCATAATAAAACCGTGCTAACCATAAAACTCACAAGATAATCACTCTAATTTTCACACAAGTGTTTATGGGCTAGCTACACTATCACTCAAACAATTTCATGTAAAAGCCGCCATATGCTTGATCTTCAATCTCATCTCCACAGGGTCATGCACAAATCATCATAGACAAAGAGGACTGTTATTGGGTTGTAATGAGGCTTCGGGAGAGGGTAAAAGAAATGAAGTGGATAGGAAAACACAAATTCCAAGCAACTTAGCAAGCAACTCTCTTGTTGAGAGTTATGAACTTAAGAACCTAAGATGCTCAATATAGTTCACTCCTTTGATCACTCCCCCAAACTTGAACTAAAAACTAATTATTGAACTAAAATACTTTCTTTTGGATTTTCTTTCTTGCTTCTTTTTTTTTCTGTTTTTTTTTTCTACTTTTTTTTTTTGGAAAGTAAATAACCTACAATTGCACAATACAAACAACTCCCCCACACTTATCTCTTTCCAAGTACCCCCACACTTTATTTCTTTAAGCATCTTGACATATACAATCTCACATTGCTCACTAAGATAACTTGGAAAGGGTAAGGATGGTGTTTAAGCTAGTGGGTAAGACATTTGTGGTGCAATGAAATAAAAGGCTAACATAAGGCACAAAATGGCTATCTAAGGGTCATCATCTTTTTGGGGTCAAAAGCTCATTTGGCCATGGTGGATTCCTAATGCCTCAAACAATCCATAATGACACATGCATGACAAAAGTCTTGAGAGATATGAATCAAGTTCTAGAGATACAATTCACATGAAATTGACACACATGAAGAACAAAGTGCTAACAGATATATCATGCACTTTTCAATAGGCTCAAACTCACATTTGTGGTGCAAATAGCTCTCACAAATCTCATTATGCAAACTCTTTCTCAATGCATCAACTTGGCAACACGAGTACAAGTAAAATCAAGCACAACCCACAACATTTATTTTGAAAGAATTAAGCCCACATGACAAACTCATGCTTTCTTGCCCAAATCGAAATTTAGCTCAAGCTTCATCATTGGAGTTGGAAGGAACTTAAAAGAAGCTAATAAATACTAGAAAAGAAAAACAAATTTTTTATTTTTATTTTTTTTAGACACTTAAGACATACACATTGTCGTCCCCCCACACTTGAACTTAACATTGTCCCCAATGTTAAAAGAATTTTCTTTGAAAGCAATTTCAATGAAAGTCCAAGAATGAGAGAAAACAAGCTACCATAATATATACAAGGACAAAATCAAGAAAAGAGTTAGAGATTTCTCCCCCTTGAAGACCATGAAATCCAAGCATCACCATCACATCTCGCCATCACCATTAAGCTCATCCTCAACTACATTGTCACTCTCATTATGCACATGAGCAGGAGGTGGATGTCTCATAGCAGATAGATGACTCCAAAGTGAGTCATAACGGGCATCCAAAGAGTTGAGATGAGCAACGATAGCACCAAGTTTGCCCGCAAGTTCCTCAAAGCGAAAGTTGATGAATCTTGCCATATCTGGATTGAGACCCGTGATATCATAAGGGGCAAGGATGGAAGTGGAGGATGTGGTATTGGGGTCATGAATGGGGGAAGTTGCTTTCGCTTGCACTTTACTCTTAGACACAGCAACCTCATTGAGTTCACCAAATGGTTTACTCCAAGCACTAGTAGCATTAATCTTTGGAATCTTCTTGCTTTGGCAAAGTCGAGTGATGAGGCAAGGAAAAACCAACTTGCTTGAGGGCTTCCCACAAGCACTTGCAATGATAGTATCAAAGATAATGATATGAAATGGAATGACACGATCATTGGCTACCATAGGCATGAGAACATGGAAACCACTCACCGGAATCTCGGTGTTTTGGGTGCTAGGATGGAGATTATGGCGAACAAATTGCCAAAATGTGCGGTATGGAGACTTGAGGGTTCCGTGGTGTGTTTTCTTGCGAGCCTTGATGTCACGTCCAGTGGCCTGGTATTGTTGATAGGCACCGATATAAGCATTGCTCAAGACATGAGGGAGGTCTATACATTTGATGTGCTCGAAGAAACTTGTACTCTCCTCATTTGAAATGGTAGGTAGCTTAAGCAACAACCGAATAGCCTCAGGGGAAAACTTGATGGTCTTGTTGCGGATTCCAATATTAACCTCACGACCTTGACACCCAATTTTAGCAAGCTCATCATAAAACTCCCTAACCAACTCCTCATCATAGCCTAGATTGTCCGAGGCTAAGTGTTTCAAATGATGCTCCACAATGTACTCTCTAAGGGTTGCAAATGATTCATCTTCCGTTTCGGATTCCAAATCCACATTCCGCTCAGGGAGAATGGCCCTAAGAGAATCACATTTAGCCTTTTTAGTCGGAGGAGAAGAGTGGGGGGTGCCCTTTGTATCTTTAGTTCTCGATTTTGTCATCTCACTGCAAGGAAATAGACCGACAACATAAGCACCAATTAAAAAGGAAAGTAAAAGAAAGAACCACTATGATAATTTTTTTTTTTTTTTCAGGCCAACTGGTTGCCCCAGTGAGCAACCTGTTGGTGAGAATCTGTGACTTAAGCTTCTCTTTTTTTTTTTTCTTCGGACCAACCGGTTGCCCAAGTGAGCAACCAGTTGGTGAGAACCTGAGACTTAAGCTAAACTCCACCGATGGGTTGGGCAATTGAGCCAACTCGTTGGTGAGCCTCTGTGTTAAGAAAGCAAAGACCGCCAAAATTCCAACCCATCGGCTGAAACTACCAACCCGTTGGGTGACTAAAACCCAACAACAAAACTTCAAATTCAATGAACAAATCACCAGAACAAGAAGATTAACAAGCACCCATGAACAACTACTCACAAAACAAGAAGATTAGGGTACAATGTGATGAAATTGAAGCAAAATCAAACATTAATCAAGCAACCCATGAGTGGAGACACTAAGATTCGCTAGAAACTACACCACAATCAACAAATTTCATCCAAATCATAGCAAAAATGACAATTTTCAGAAGTGGGCAAATCATCATACCTTGAGATTTAGACAATGAACAATGAATTCTTGCAAGAGATCGAGTTGGATTAGAGCAAATAAGGAAGTAGATGAATTTCGTGGTCTTTTGGATTTGAAAAGGTAGAGATTAGAAGAGAAAAGGGGGAGGCCATGCTACTGGGAAGAGAGAAGAAAAGAGAGAAAAGAAAGAGACGGGGTGGGAGGAGAGAAAAGAAAGAAAGAAAAGAGAGAGAGAAGAAAAGAGAGAGAAGAAAAAGAAAAAGGATAAGAAAAGAAATAGATTTTTTTTTAACAACTAAAACTACAAACAAGTAATTAACAAACAATCTAAAATGTAAAATTGAAATGCAAGATAGAGATTTAGAAATGCTCCCCCTCGAAGATCAACATCACCATGAGCGCATTCAATTTCCGAGAAATAAGACAAAGGTCTTGCAATCCAAACTTGTCATTGGTGTTGTTGCTCCAAAAATTCTCATTCTCCATCTTGTAACAAGCATGGGTACCTCCAAGTAGGGCTTTGCTTTAAGGACTTCTTGCCGGTCCGTTGGCCTCTCCAAATCATTGAAGAGGAACAAGAGGAGCATCCATGAAGTAAAGGACCTCCTCTACATCTCCCACACTTGCTAGCAAATATGGCTTCAACCGGTGGCCATTAACCTTGAAAGTGCTCTCATCTCTTGGATTCTTGATCTCTATGGCGCCATGGGGAAAAACTCGCACAACTTCAAAAGGGCCACTCCACCTTGATCTAAGCTTTCCGGGAAACAATTTGAGTCTTGAGTTGTAAAGAAGAACAAGTTGTCCCTCATAGAATTGCTTTTTCACCAACTTCTTGTCATGGTAGAGCTTGCTCCTCTCCTTGTACAACTTGGCATTTTCATATGCCTCCATCCGGATTTCATCAAGCTCACATAAATCAAGCTTCCTTTTCTCTCCCGCCTTGTCAAGATCAAAATTGAGCATTTTAATTGCCCAACTTGCTTTGTGCTCCAATTCCACCGGTAAGTGACATGCTTTACCATAAACCAACCGATAAGGTGACATACCAATTGGAGTCTTGTATGCGGTCCGATAAGCCCATAGTGCATCTCCAAGCTTGGTACTCCAATCTTTTCTTGTAATCCCGACAACCTTCTCTAGAATGCTCTTGATCTCCCGGTTTGAGATTTCAACTTGACCACTAGTTTGTGGATGGTATTGCTTGATGTCATACTTCTTGCATAGAGCTTCAAATTGCTTGTTGACAAAATGAGATCCTCCATCACTTATGATAGCTCTTGGAGTGCCATACCGTTGAAAAATGTTCTCCTTGAGAAACTTGAGCACCACATTGTGATCATTCTTGGCACATGCAATGGCTTCTACCCACTTAGAGACATAGTCAACTCCAACAAGGATGTATTTGTTACCGTAAGAACTTGGGAGTGGTCCCATGAAGTCAATCCCCCAACAATCAAAAAGTTCTACTTCCATGGAGTTGGTGAGTGGCATTTGATTCCTTGATCCAATGTTACCACTTCTTTGGCATCGATCACAAGAGCTCACATAGGCATAAGCATCTTTAAAAAGAGTAGGCCAATAAAAACCACAACTAAGTACCTTGAATGCCGTTTTCTTCCCTCCAAAATGGCCTCCACAAGCAAGTGTATGGCAATGAGAAAGGATACTAGGAACCTCCTCTTGGGGTATACATCTTCTCAATATTTGATCCTTGCCAAATTTGAACAAATATGGGTCATCCCACAAGTATTGGCGTGCTTCCCTAAGAAACCGCTTTCTTCCTTGATAATCAAGCTCACTTGGAATGCACTTCCCTTCACTTGCATGGTAGTTCACCAAATTAGCGAACCAAGGGAGCTCCTTAACATTGACATTGAACAATTGCTCATCCGGAAAAGTATCCTTCAAAGGTATGGATGAGTCATCACCCCCCTCACTCAACCTTGACAAATGATCCGCCACTTGGTTTTCCTTGCCCGGCTTGTCCTTGATCTCAATATCAAACTCTTGTAACAACAAGATCCATCTTATCAACCTTGGCTTTGCCTCCTTCTTTGACAAGAGATGCTTCAAAGCACTATGATCCGTGTGCACAACAACTTTGGTACCAAGCAAATAGCTTCTAAACTTCTCGAGAGCAAAGATAATTGCAAGAAGTTCTTTCTCCGTTGTGGTGTAGTTGACTTGTGCATCATTCAAAGTACGACTAGCATAGTAAATAGCATGAAGTACCTTGTCTTTCTTTTGAGCCAAGACCGCTCCCATAGCGTAATCCGAAGCATCACACATCAATTCAAATGGAAGAGACCAATCCGGTGCCATCATGATAGGAGCTTGAGTGAGCAACTCCTTGATTTTCTCAAATGCATCCATGCAATGCTCATCAAACATGAAAGGAGCATCTTTTGCTAGCAAATCACAAAGGGGCTTGGAGATCTTGGAGAAATCTTTAATGTATCTTCTATAGAAACCGGCATGTCCAAGAAAACTTCTAATTCCCTTGACATTGTGTGGAGGAGGTAGCTTGGAAATGAGATCCACCTTGGCTTTGTCAACTTCTATTCCTCTAGCACTAACCACATGCCCAAGAACAATTCCTTCTTTCACCATAAAGTGACACTTCTCCCAATTCAAGACTAGGTTGCACTCTGCACATCTTTGGAGCACAAGAGCCAAATGGTGTAGGCATTGGTCAAATGAATCCCCACACACACTAAAATCATCCATGAACACTTCAATGAACTTCTCCACCATATCACTAAAAATGGAAATCATGCACCTTTGGAAAGTTGCCGGTGCATTGCATAACCCAAATGGCATTCTTCTATAAGCAAATGTGCCATATGGACAAGTGAAGGTGGTCTTCTCTTGGTCTTCCGGTGCAATAGGGATTTGATTGTAGCCACTATACCCATCAAGAAAGCAATAATACTCATGGCCGGCAAGTCTCTCTAGCATTTGATCAATGAATGGCAATGGAAAATGATCCTTCCTTGTGGCACTATTGAGCTTCCGGTAGTCAATACACACTCTCCATCCGCTTGCTACTCTTTGAGGGATAAGCTCTCCTTCATCATTGGCAACAACCGTCATACCACTCTTCTTGGAAACCACATGGATCGGTGATACCCACTTAGAGTCCGAAATAGGGTAGATAACACCAACATCAAGCAACTTTATGATTTCCTTCCTCACAACTTCTTGCATTGGAACATTGAGCCTCCTTTGAGAATCCCTTCTAGGCTTCATATCATCTTCAAGAAGGATCTTATGCATGCACATACTTGGACTTATGCCTTTGATATCGGCAATAGTCCACCCAATGGCCTCCTTGTGATCATCCAACACCCTAAGTAGCTTTTGTTCTTGCAAATCACTCAAACATGAAGAGATGATTACGGGCAACTTGTGGTTTTCACCAATATAAGCATACTTTAAATTTGAAGGAAGTGGTTTCAATTCAAGAGTAGGAGGACATTTAATTGAAGGAAGTAAAGGAGTAGAGTTAGTAAGAGGTACCTCAAGCTTTGGTTGCAAATGTGGAATACATGGCCTTAAAGCCTCAAGTGAAAGCTCCGCTTCTTTGGTAGCTTCTTCCAAGAACTCCATACCATTGTGATGCAAACATGTCTCCAATGGATCTTGAGAAGCATTCTCAATGAAAGTATTCTCTACCATCTTGTCAATACCATCCACAACTTCAATCCGAAAACAATCGTAGGCATATGATGGCTTGCTCATTGCATCAAAAATTCGAAAGCCAATGGTAGTATCATGAACGGTCATGGTCATTAAACCCTCCTTCACATCAATCTTAGTGCCGGCGGTTGCCATAAATGCTCTTCCAAGAATGATAGGCAACTTCTTGTCATGGAGAGGAGCCTCTTCCATATCTAGAATGACAAAATCCGCCGGTAGGATTAAATCTTGCACCTTCACAAGAACATCTTCCACAACCCCTCTTGGGTACTTAAGACTCCTATCCGCCATTTGCAAAGAGATAGAAATGGGAAGGATTTCACCGATGCCAAGAGAC
The DNA here is from genome assembly GCA_951800085.1 of Comarum palustre. Classification (NCBI taxonomy): domain Eukaryota; kingdom Viridiplantae; phylum Streptophyta; class Magnoliopsida; order Rosales; family Rosaceae; genus Comarum; species Comarum palustre. The sequence goes on from OX637573.1 coordinate 22,899,806, forward strand.
ACAGACACTATAAGGCATTAAGTTGATACTAGCACCCAAATCCATCAAAGCTTTATCAAAGTAATTATTTCCAATCTTGCAAGGAATTGTGAATGAACCCGGATCTTTCAACTTGGGAGGAAGCTTCCTTTGCAACACCGTACTAACTTCTTCACTTAAGCATACTTTCTCATTCTTCTCAAACTTCCTCTTGTGAATACAAAGCTCCTTGAGAAACTTGGCATACGAAGGAATGGTTTTGATTGCATCCAAAAGAGGGATGTTAATCTCCACCTTCCTAAATAAGTCAAGAAACTCCTTCTTCACCTTCTCATTCTTTTGCTTCAATGCTTCATTTCTTTGAAATTGAGGATAAGGAAGGGGAACTTCTTTCTCTTGGACTATCTCCAAAGGAGGATTAAATTTGATACCTCTTTTGAATGGTGCTTCATTTGGAGTAGATGTAGATGCCTCTTTGTCATGCGTTCCGGCCTTGGCATTAAGATTGTTCTTCAAGGCTCCTTCTTGGACTTCATCTTCTTCTAAAGCTACTCTCAAACCAATAGGCTTGTCCTTCTCAAAAGCCTTCATTTTCTCCTTCATAGCTTCTTCTTCACCATCATTAAACCCCAAGATGACTTCTCCATGTCCCAACTCTCTTGCCTTACCCTTTGATTTCTTTTCAAAACCGGGTGGCACCCTTGGGGGTGCATCTTCTTCATTGGTAGGCACATACACATTATTCTCCACTTGTCTACCACTTCTCAAAGTAGTGATAGCCTTGGCTTCATGCCTTGGATTATTCTCCACTTGGCTTGGAAACACACCTTGTTTCCTTTGGCTTAGCTCATTAGCTAGTTGCCCCATTTGTACCTCAAGCTTGCTCATACCTTGGGTAAGGATATTGATCTTCTCATCTTGCTTAGCTTGATTACCAACAAAGGCCGTCATCATTTCTTCAAGCGTAGGTGTCTTCCTTGCTTCTTGATTTGGCACTTGGTGTTGATGAAGAGGTAGGGGATGTTGAGGAGGTGCTTGGTATGGTTGTCTTGGAGCATGATAGGCATTGTTTGCTCCTTGATTGTTGTAGATTGAGGAACTTGCACCTTGAAAGCCACCACTAGACCTTTGGAAACCTAAACCTTGACCATGATCACGGTTTTGGTTTCCACCCCATCCAACATTAGAATTGTTTCTCCATCCGGGATTGTAGGAATTCCCATAAGAATCATTTCTCGGCTTCATCGGATAACCAAGAAGATTGCATTGCTCTATCAACTCCGGGTACATATCACTTTGAGAACACTCCCTAGTGTCATGAAAAGCACTCTCACAAATCAAACACACTTGCTCCATGGATTTAGCTCCCATTGAAGGCTCCCGAATTTGGCCTTGAGGTCTTCCTTGAGCTTCAAGAATCATGTCAAGCTTCTTTTGCATTTCTCCTTCTATCCTCTTCAACTCTTGTTGCATATTAATATTTGGGACATCAACATTGTACATACCTCTTCTTGGCTCTAGGTCCTTCATAGGCACTTGGGCACTCTTCACCACCATTGGCTTTCTATCCGAGACACAATCATAGAGTTGAGAAGACTCACTCAACTCATCTAGGATTTGAGTTGCTTCCTCTTCGGTCTTGTTCATGAAACATCCCCCACAAGCATTATCAACTCTTCTTCTTGACTCTTGTGAAAGTCCGGTGTAGAAAGAACTTAGAACCGAAACCCTTGAGAGACCATGGTTAGGAACACCACTTTCTAGATCCTTAAATCTCTCCCATGTCTCATAGAAAGAGTCACTTGGTAGCTCCCGAAAATTCAACAATTCATTCCTCATTGAGTTAGACTTGTGTGGAGGAAAGTAAAATTTGAGGAAGACTCTTTGCATCTCTTCCCAAGAGTTGATACTGTTTGGTGGTAGCTTGTACAACCACTTCTTGGCCTTGTCCTTCAATGAAAATGGAAAGAGCCGAAGACGCAAATTGCCTTCATCAATTCCCAAGAGTTGGACGGTGGAACATGCCTCATTGAACTCTCGGAGGTGTAGATATGGCTCATTGTTTGGCAACCCAAAGAAGAGAGGTAAATTGGCAATGGTACCCGGCTTGATGTCAAAGGCAACCGCACATGGTGGAAGCACAATGCAACTTGGATGATTGGAGAGAGTCGGCAATGTATACTCCTTCATAGGACGTGGTTCCCCCTCATCCGTCATATTTGGAACTTGCTCGTTCGGTTCTTCTAAGAAAGTAGCTTGCAACCTTTCCGCAATTCCCTTTAACTTGTCTAGACTTGCTCTAAATACCCAAACTCCTTCACCACTTGGATCAAGAGTGTCAACAAATGCTTCTTCACTTGATGAACTTGGAGATGATGGAGAAGGACAAGTTGGTTGTATTGCAAGGTCACTTGGTCCTTCCCCAAAATTCATAAACACCTATAAGAATTCAAAGCAAAGGTAAGAACACAAATATAGACACTAATAAAGATTATAAATGTACAAGTAAAAATTTCTAGCTTCTCCCAAATGTGAACCGAGCTAGGGAAAAAGATTTTACTCCAATCCCCGGCAACGGCGCCAAAAACTTGTTAGCTCAAAAGCCACCCTCAAGTATAAGGGCCAAGTTATAGTATGATGGATTAGGAGTAGGGGATATCGTACCCAAGGGATTGGAAAACCCACACTAGCTAGGAAAACTTAAAGGATGCTAAAAGATTATGCAAATGTACAAGTCACAAACAATGGCTCACAAGTGAACCAAAATTCATGGTGGATATATGCAAGATGTGGTAGATTTGATTTTTGGTTTTGGATGTATTTCAATCCGAACTTGATAAGTGAAATGCTTCGAATGTAAACTAGGCTAAACTAAAGTAGATGTGATGATATGGAGTGGAGTTGGGACTTAGGGTTTTCACCTCTAGCCTCTCTTGCAAACAACGATGCTTCTAAAGTGAATGATGCCATTTTAATTAGCCAATTTCTCTCCTTGCATCCCTCTCGGGTATGACAAGGGACAATCTCCTTTATCGATATCAAGCAACCCCTCTCGGGTGTAATACTTAACTACCTAAGTCATGCATTTCAATCCGGTTAAGTATGAAATGCATTACCCTAAGTGCATAAAGCTTGGAGATTAAGAAATCATGCAAACCAACCATGCTTATCTCTAAGTGATTGTAGTTCACAACATTCACATGCACATATGATATGCTATCATGCTTCAAACAACTAAGGTTAATCAAGCCCTAATCATCCTTCATGTCATGGCAAACAAACACACCCAAAGTGATTAGATTCAAGCATGAGTGTTCAACTCTTGAAATAGCATATGAAAGTGCTAATGAAAAGTGCATCAAACATAATATTCACATCAATGTCATACAAGATTGGCTAGGGATTCGACCCTAGCCCCAACAAGCTAACTACTCACTCATAATCACATATACAAGCTTCAACAATCTCATAAACATCAAATGAAAGAGTAAGGGAAGAGAAGTGACTAATTCTCAAGATGAGGATGGAGTGGGTGAGCTCATGAAACTCATGTCATGGTGATGGTGGAGGTGATGAACTAGCTCTTCTTCCTTCTTCTTGCTTGATGATGAGGATGGAATGGAATCAATGGCAAAATGATGAAGCTTTGTGTATATGATTTGAGATGGGTAGAGATGAAAAGTGATGAACTTGGTGGTGGTGGTAATGGAGGATATGGATTGAAGGTGGTGGTGATGATGGAGATGGAAATGAGGGGAAAATGAGAGAGAAAAGTGAGGTAGTGTGTAGAGAGGAAGAAGGTGGTATGGGTTAGAGTGATGAAGTAGATATATATGAAATGATGGAGCAAAAGAGGGAAGAGAAAGCCCCAAAACAGCTCCTTCTCCTCTCTCTTCTGATTTTCTCCCAAAATGAGTGTCATAGTTGCCATAATTTCCCCAAAAACAAAGCCAAAAAATGAGGGGATGTAGGGAGTAGGAAGAAAATGTAATGATGAAGAGAAAAGGGAGTGGGAAAAAGGGGTGATAATCACCCAAAAACATGATGGGATATAGGGTAATGATGGTGGACTTTAGGTGTGATAATTGTGGCGTGGGAAAGAGAAAATGGTGGTTTAGTTCAAATTGAACTAAAAGTTAGGACTTGGTTGTGTATGAACACAAAAATGCTCCACCCTTCCTCCTCCATGAAGATGACCGGAAAATGCATGGCACCACCAAAAGTGGTGGTGCGCCGCTACTTGTGCCGCCAAAAGTGGCGGTGCTTGGAAAATTGCCGGAATTTCACCAAGTTCTTCTCTTGTCAAAATTTCCTAAAAAACATGGAAATGAATTAGTTGCTAATAAATTAGACACTAAAACAAGTAAGTTTCAAGATTTTAGGGAACAAAACGATATAAGAATTATGATCCAACAGCTGCCGTGCACAAGACTTCGGTATGTCTTGGGAATCAAGAAAAAGATATTAGTGGTGTATCTCTAACGTGAACATGTCGAGTTTTGTTCTTTTCACTGTTCCATGTTTGAGTGAATAGAATTGAGGTTTGATTTGTGTAGTTCAATCCCTCAAGAGAGTTGATTCTTGTGAGAAGATTAGTGAGTGATTGATAGACTAGACGAGTCTGCAAGTGTAATCACACAGTTGTAATCTTCTTATAGTGGATTGAAGTTCTTCTGGGCTTGTGCCTCGCAGTGATGTTTCCTCATGTTTGAGGTTTACACTGCGTAAACAAATTGTTGTGTTCTTACAAGTTTCTGCTTTCAGCATCATAGAGATTGTTAGTGTTTAATCAATCCCTGACACACGTTCCAGTATTTTCAGGTTTATATTGATGGTTAGAATTTAAATTTACATTTGGGAGCGCAACCAATTAGAAATCAAAGCAAAGTTTGAAACTGGTGATGACAAAGATAAGAGCCTCACCTGAGTTCTGCTATAGTAGCCAGCAGTAGCATTGATCAATTCTCCAGCAGCATTGATCCATGTATTATCAAACCATCAAATCTAACATGCAACAACAAATGGAAAAAATAAGAGTCTAGTTCAAGAATAAGCTGAGAGCAAGAACAAGCCTCACCTTCAAAGTTGAAAATGAAAGGACTCACCGCCATTGGAGAAGTTGATGCTGCGGCGTTTCTTAGGCTCGAGAGAAATCGATGAATCGAGTTTCTTCTCGAAGTAGACCGGCGTGTGCATCACCTCTAGCACCTGCTCGATCGGCGCGTGAATCAGCTCCTCTCTAACGAGTTTCATCGCCATGCTCCACCGCAAAGTCATCCACCGAGCCCAGTCCCAGGACGCCTTCCTTATCACTGCAAAGCTGCTCCGCCAACTGCTATATATAATTATTTTTCGTGCCCCACTAGTCTAAATTTTCTGACTACGTTCACATGCATAAACCTACGAGTGCTAGGTGAGAACCAAAGAGCAAAGCCGGCGAATGACCGCGGCCGAGGAACCCGAACAGAGTCCTCATCCTCATTCATTTGGACCAAATACAGACAGAGCCTCTAACTCGTCCTTGGCATGTTTGAAAGAAAAATACTCAGAGGCTCTGAGTTGTAACGAAAAGAGAACTGGCAGAAGACGTTGAAGTTCATGCCAAGGTTTGGTTGCGGACGAGCTGCTTTGACTAACATTTTTATGATCTGGCACAAGCATTGGATACAATAACAAACAGAAAGACCTCTAACACAAATAATGAACATTACCTACAACATCGGTTCAAGTAACACATTTGATAAATAAAAAATGGATTAGCGGTGTTCAGGTGTTCAGCAAAATGCTCCAAGTGAGAGCTGATGAGATACACAGTTACAAGACCACGGGCTAGAGTGAATGCTTCACACGCTGTTTCAGACAAGAAAAAGGCTAGTAAATAGCATAGCCAGAGTTGAGAGAAGGAAGCATGCAGCAGTCTTAGGCTGCCCGCTGGGCGGCGGTGGTGATACTGAAGATGATCCACCGGCTGGCCCGGGAGCTAAGGCTGTCTCTGAGGATGGCAACGGTGGCTCAATCACGTCACTCTCTGTCAGGTATGGATTTGGCGCCTCAGCAGGTGGCATGTAAACAGAAGAAATAACTTGTATCAGACTGCCTGGCTGAACAGGGCTCATGTAGGCAGGTGTCTCTTTATAACTTAAACACCGGTTTCCTGCAACAGTTAATCACCAAAATTTGAGTCGGTTACTGGCATGCATCCATTATTCAGTTTCATACCCAGAAAAATAACAAGTAATTGTATAATAAATGCATACTTACTTTTGTATCGAGCAGCCGTTTTGGGGAAGTCAGTGATAACACCATCAATAAAGAGGCCCGTCACAAATGAATTGATCTCCACAGATGAATCCGAGAAGAAGTCCCATGCTTGAGATACGAACTCATTGCTGAAGAGTTCGACGTAAATAGGTAATTTAAATCCCTGAAGCTTTGTTACCACATCAGTTACTCCAGTGACGAACGCCAGATTTTCTGGAAAGACAGAGGCCTTTTTGATGACCACAGCATTGGCAAACTTCTTGATGTCCTCAACAGTTTTGTCAGGGGCACCACCAATAGCCTCGTCAATCTTGTAAACAAGTTTATACTTGGTTTTCTCCTTAAATTTCATTAGAACAGAACTATTAGTCGATTGAATCATTACATCTAGGGCTGTCTGATTACCAAAACCAGCTTTGTTTAACTCAGTTATGATTGCATCTGTTACACTTAACCCCTTCTTCTCTACAAGATACGCCGCGTACTGAAAGTAAAAAATGCCATCATTAGTAATGTAGTAGAAGTTTTCAATCAGGCCGTTAATAAACAACAAAAAACATTAGAGTTGACCACTGTGAGATGCAAAACATTCAGTATCAGCCATTGGTTTAAAACAAGTGACTCCCATATTTGCAACCAACTTAACCCAACTCAACACGAAAAGATGTGCAGGGAAGGAGGAAAAGAGCATAGATTAACATGGTAATGACAGACAATGTGAAAGTTTATCTGGGCTCACAATTTGGAAAGATAGCAGCTTTCTAACAAGGAAAGCATCAGTCATAGACCAGGCAAAAGAAACACTCACCTCTATGCCGATTATGACACCAGATAGAGAACTTGAATTCTTCGCCAAGGTCAAAAATTCAGATAGTTGCAAGTATTTGCCAGCACTTTTAAACCTTGGATTCCTGTACAAGGTGAAATCTCTCTGTGGGCTAGATATAGTTGCTACAGTTAAGATAATAAAAAGAATCAATACAGGGTTATCAATAATTGAAGCAGAAAAGAGTTCTTTTTTATTCTATGGGAGGTACACTGCAATTACTTAACCACGTAACTAGTAATAGTAAATGCCATGTGTGTGTATTTTATTATATAAATTTTGAACACTACATGGCATACAAGTTGTTAAGTATGTTCATTCTCGCAGGGCCATAAGACCTCAATCAAGTGTACATACAGTGAAGATATAAAAGTGTACTAATTACCTTTACCTGTGTAAACTATAGAAAGAAAAAAACAATAAACACAGATGTTCTAACAAATTTTCTGAAAAAGGTGGCATACAATTTTATCTCCAGATCTCAGACGTAAAGGTCTATAGGCCTTATGAAAGGAGAGAAGTACATAAAAATAATAGATTCAAGTACACTTACGTTGTAGTGTTTTGATCTGTTCCCATGTCAGACTAAAGGTATATATTCCACTGCCAACCTTAATTTCCGGAACCACCGTTGTGTAGTTGTTAAAAGGTGATTGAGCAACTGTTGTGCTATCAATAAGATTTATAGAGCTCGAGCAAAAAGGTATCCCATCCTTGGACATTTGGACATTACAATCAAGTACATCTACACCATCTGCAATTGCATGTATATACGCCAAGTCAGTACAGCCAGGGTAGTCTCCGCTTGCTCCGTCTTTCGAGATAACCAAAGGTGTAGCTGCAGCATGAGAAAGACGAGACAAATTCATTAGAAACAATGTAAGTGCACTTGTCAGCACAATAAAACAGACAAGCAACCTCATTCAGCACAAAAAGATCCAAATTTTAAACAATAGCACCAAAAATCAATGACATTACCTGGTCTTGAAGCATTCTTTTCTGGGTGAGCATAACAATCTGCACTAATCAAAAGAAACTTTCATCATTAAACACGAAATTAATACTTATTCAGAGATTAATGCTCCAATTGTAACAAGCAGCAAAATTCAGACACATAAGTTTGGCCTGCATATGGGAGTGAGAGGGTCATATCCTGATCCTGCATATGTTTCCTTCTGATGATTTAAACTGAAACCTACGATTACAAGTGTAAGTTCTGTCCATTCAAGAAGCGTAAATTTGGTGACTAACAGAAGGCCTACCCTAGTATTTTGTGTTTCAGGTCAATAGCAATGGAAGGATGCGTTGTTCATGCTGTTGGCACGTTTGTCTTTAATCATTGTTGTTCATGAAAAAGATTTAAAATGAAGCCTAGTAGAAAACTTTTGTTCGTACCAGAAGCTTTGTTGATTTGTCAAACATATATATCACTCCTATGATGCATCAAGAATCTTAATTCTTTCAAACAATAAACAGATGAAATAAGCAAGCAAAACAAAAATTTATACAAATGTTACCCTATTTATCCCAGGACAATAGAAAGAAATAAGTTACCTATGGCTGCTGATGGAGTTAAGGGAAAGTCAGACAGCACACCGTCAACACTGAAATCGCCGTTGTCGAAGAATGACAGGTATTCAGAAACTGGATCGTAACTGTAATTGAAGGGGAATGGCACGTCATTATACAAACCTGATGCAAATACTGTCAGCCCTGCTTTATGAGCGTCCGAGACAATGGAAGTGTGAGGTTCTAAATAATTGTCCACAGTGACAGGCCATATGTAAGTTTTAGGAACTATAATTCCAGAAGCAAATGTCTTAATAAATGTGAGATTCTTCGATAGAGAACCATAAGTCTGGTTTGTTGAAGGCTCAATCTCAGCTTCATCAAGAAACTTAAAGATCAACTTTGTTGTGGTTAGACTAACACGTGCTTTAATACTGTTCAGGAATTCCACCTCTGGCGATGAGATGAAATTGACAACCACTTTTTTGTATACAGAGAGCACATAGTTTCTCATACTCAAGTTGTGTTGCGAGAAGAATATATTATTCTACAAAGGCAACAGAAAAAATTGGTTGCTTCAGATAACAGTTGACCAAAATAGTTTTACAAATCTAAAGTGTATATTAAAGGAAAAAATGCACGAGTTTAGGACAAGAAAACTTATAGTCACCAGTTACCTCAATATTCAACCACAAGCCTGGTGGTTTGAATTGCATTGCCACATCTTCTACGGTAAGAATTGGATACATATTGCCATCAAACTTGTTCGATCGAGAATATACTCCCTGAGTAACTGTTTAGGTAACGATAAATCAGTCAGCAACTGTAGACTATACTACCCTAAAAGTGGAGCAATTAACTAAGAACATACCATAGTACAACTAAAGCATGACCGAAGTACTTTATGTCTAGCAATCCGAAATGTGCTAATTTCATAACCCATGCATGTATATCAATGTGATTACAACAATCTAATCAGACTACTGAATTAGAATCATTCAAAAACTATGCAATCAGAAACTGTACGAAAACCTCCATAAAGATCAATTGCATCATATGAAACAAGAGCGATGAGCAAACTTCAATCTAAATGTACTAAAAAAATTTCAAAGACCATGCCAACATTGCAGGGTTTTAATTGCCAAGGAAAGCCATGATTCAGAGGAACATAGCCAGCTAAATTATATATATATATATATACATGTTATATATATAACATGACCAGCTTACAGTATCTGCTAAAATTGTATATATATATATACATGTACTTAAACATAGGCTGCCCCACATGAGGATAAGAAAAGATCATGTTACTTAGCAGAAGCCTCTGAATCATTCGAGAAACGAAGGAAAACAAATATGACTGTAAAAAGAAAACACTTCTAAAAAATTCATCAATGAAAACAAGCACATCCTTTCAGTTCAATACACATTTTAACAAAAATAAATTGAATTTCCTATCCAATTAGTTCAGATAAAATGTCCATATGAAACAGTTTCATTCAACTTCACTGACCGAAAATATTTGCAAGGTCCTTGAGAGTATAGTCAATGCTAAACCACCCTGTAGTGAGAACTCCATCAACCGGGTAAGTCTTTTCCTTCTTTGGAAAAACTACATTAACATTCGAATTGTTTTGCAGCTGCAAATCCGGAAAGCATATTCCAGCTGCATCCTTTGTAAGTTGGACATCACAATATAGTACCACATCTTGTACACTAGTGATCAATGCCAAATTGTACGCTGCGGAACTGAAACCAGGAAAGAGTCCTGAAAATCCCCCTCGGGCTATGACCAAAGGCGGATCTCCTGCGCTCAACCACGTAAGTTACAAATAACACATCCGAAGAATGAAAAAAATGTTCTACAATACAAAAAACGAACTAAAGCAGTGAAGACCAAAATTGGGAACAACAATAAATTCCAAATATATATGTATCTTCATTTCCTTCATATTATGCAGACTTTCAAGAAATGGATGTCTATGTAATTTTACAATCAAAACGTTTTGCGAAAATTAAAGTAATAGAAAAAATCAACTGTAGAATATCCTATGCTAGAGTAATTAGTGCCGATTTCAGTTTCTACGAATTAAAATTATTCGAAAAAGAAACTTGTTCCTCTTCTTTTCGAGTAATGACTAATTTGCAAGCTCTATTATTCCCCTATGCAAAATTTAGTATACGATTCTAGTCTAAAGTAGTGAATATTGCTTGAAAACATGCATAATCTTAATTAAACAAACTCCTCCCTTTTATTTTTTCTCAGTTTCTTAATTTGGAAAACCAATCGAAACAAAACCGTCCAACAATAAATTCAACTCAAAAACTTTTCCATTTCAATTCTCCTCCATTTTCTTCGCAATCAAGAAAAGTCAGGCTGAGAGCACTCGTCAAAAATTTCAAAAAGTGATTAAATCAACAAAAACAGAAACCAAGTCAATACGAACACACTGAGTCACTGAAGCTCAAAGAGAGTAAGCAAATGAGATCGTAGACTGTTTACCAGTGAGAGTTTGCCATGGACTAGATCCCTGAGCAGAGACGAGAGCCAGTGAGTAGAAGAGAAGAGCCGCCAGTACGGCGAGCGGAGCGCGTGAGTTCCACATTGCCGGAGAAGTTGCCTAGCCGGCCGGTCACTCCGCAGAGGTACTGAAGAAGTGTTAGATGATCGCGACGGCGTCGTTTGGAGTCGTCTCGGGAAATGTGTGAGATTTTGGTGAGCAGAAGAAAGAGAGTCTGGAGCTGCTTTTAGAGTATTTCTCTATTTATAATCTGAAACAAAAATTAATTATATAAAATAATTAGAGTGTTTGGTCTGTGGGTGTTTTAATTTTATAATTATAACAATAATTAAATTAAATTAAACTGAGTGTGTTAACATCAGTGGAGGATCTGGTCTAATTTCTAAATACGCGCTTACAGGTTGTGTGGGTGAGCCGGCTTAGAAAAGATACGCCGAGCCGAGCGGAGTGGGAGTTTTTTTCGGGACGTGGATGGCTGGTCTTGAATGTTGGATGCCATTTGGACGACGTAGCATGCACGGCGGAGAGTCAATGATGTGGTCAACAGGCTGGTGGAAGCCGAGCTCAGCTGTGTAGGGTGCTCCACCGAGTAGTGTGATTGGAAAACAGCTAGAGTGGGGGGTCCCACAACATGGGGATCACCACTTTGTGTTAGTGGTTGCGTGGCAACCGATTATCAGGTTTGCCTGTCCAAAACCACAGCAAGGAAAACGACCTTCGTTAACACCATCTGCGGCGGTAGCTGCTCTGTCTCTGTTCGTGTAAGAGCATTTTAGTTTGGTCAACGAGCGGTCGCTGTTATAAGGCCGGACTTCTTCTTTTCTGCTCGTGTTACAGTTAAGCACCGCTGCATATGCTTTAATTTTGTTGATTTATTAATAACTTAATCAAAAAATTCGGGTTCTGTTCGTGTTTAAACTGTAACATTATAAATATATATCGAGACGAATCAAATAAAGAAATTAACAAAAGATGACCGTCGACGTCAGATAGTTGTCGATACAAGCTCATCCTCTAATTCCATGAGTACAGAGAATAAACCAATTACAACTCATCAAATATTAAATCAAATTATATAACAAATATTAATGAAAAAGGAAGAACCTTGACAGCTTGATCATATATAACAAGCTGGAGCATCTTGCAAATATGAACATAAACAAGTGGGATAAGGAGAGAGACCTCTAAAATTAAACACCTTTGTATTTCATCTAAATACATAATAATTAATTACAAAAAATCTTTGGAAGTATAGGTCATCTTTAACTCTATATCTAACTATCAAATTTTTTCATTTTGATACCTGAAGTTCAAACGTCGTTAACAACTTCATACATGTTCGTTATAAGTCACCGTTAACTGCTATCGTTCATACATGTTCGTTATAAGTCACCGTTAACTGCTATCGTGACATTTCAGGTATAGAGAAATGTCTTGTTTTTCAGGTTTTTTTTGTCTTTCATCATAGATACATGGGTTCCAACCCTCCCCCTATGGGTTCCAAAAATTTTGTTTTACTACAATATTGAAATGGCGCAATTACCCTTAATTTAGGTTAAGCCAAAATCTAATAGACAAGCATAAGGTTGTTAATAGTGTTTGAACTTCAGGTATCAAAACAATAAAAATTGATAATTATATATGTAATTAAAGATGATCTAGGACGGTCTTTTATAATTAAATCAATAGAAAATGAGTAGTTCATAGATTTTCCTTCTCCCGTGTAAACTAGTTCTTCAAGTAATCAAAGATCTCATGCTTGGTGAGCTGGCTACTCATTGTAATGAAATTAAGTATCCTCTTTTACAATATCAGAAATTTCATTACACATCGTACTGCATTCACAGTTGTGTATGATCAATCCTTCACCAACTTTTTTCTTTTTCAACTCTTTGAGTTTTTTTGTAATCGATTTCAATTGAGACAGAATGTGAAAAATAAACATTAAAAATATTCAAACTGTAACAAATACGTACGCACTTCTTTAAACTAGTTTAAGTCTTCAAATCCAAATGAAGCAGCAAAGCATTTCATTCCCTAGGGTTGTATGTAACGTACTCACATAAGCCACTGCCCATGTACGTAGTGCAATTTATTCATATTCTAATTTAAGTTGTTCTTTGGCTAAAAGTTAATCTAAAATGTTTCCAAGAGGATACGAGAAGCACAAGTCAAATTAAGACAAAAACAGTGATTTGGTTTGTTTGTATATTATATGGTTCGTGCTGTTAATACAATAGAAATCATCCTCTAATTGCTGTCAATAATATCTACAAATTGACAGAGATATATATATTAAACTAGAACCAAGCCAACCTGGCATCACATGGAAACGCGAATTAATAATGAAACGCAGAGGTTCCTGTTCAGCAGAAATGATTGACCATCATATTCGTTTATGAAGAGAAAAAGAAAAAAAATGAACTTAATTACTCTACCAAGTTGCAATTTTTTCCTAAATGACAATTTATATATATATATATATATATATATATATATATATATATAGTATGGACGTCCACCGGGTGGAGGTTTTCCCAATTCAATTTGTCGAATAAATAATTATGATATATATCAAGCCATTCCATATAAATGACCGAGTTAGTAAGAATTAAGGTTGTATTGATTTTGAAATTTAAATCTCAATCTAGTCTTAACCATCAAAAAATCTAGTTTTAGTGATTAAAAAAGAAAAAAAGTTATGACATGATTTCTGAACACATAATTGTTTCTAGACCCATAAAACCTTTAAGAGCACCTGCACCGGTAGAAGAGGCTGCTCGTCCTCTCCTCGGCTCGATCTCTACCTCGTGTTTCGGTCAACAAGCGGTCACCGCAGGAGGAGGCCGCCGGTGCTCGTGCTAGGAAGGGCTGCTCGTGCTATTCGGCCGGGACCCAGGCTGATTTCCGTCACCCACGTGAGTAGCTTCGTCCAAGGAGGCGTGCTCCAACTCGTGCTATCGGAGTTCGACCTCGAGGACGAGCAGCATGTCAACGAGTGGTCGCCGGCCTCCACCTCTCCCGCTGCACGCTCGATTCCTCCTATTTTCCGGCTGGCCCATCCAAAATCTCGCCTGCTCGTGCTCAAATCCGCCTCCGCTGCGGATGCTTTAAAAATATATTATACCTTCATTGATCATATAAAATAAAGTAGTATGTATCAGGTATTTCTTACAATAATGTGTAGTTTCATGTTTATTACAACTTGTTATGTAAAAAACCGAGTCATTATATAGTGAACCATTGTAAAACTAAATAATAAAAAATGTAATGAGAGAGTAGCTAGACAAAATCATTTGGTGGAACCAAAATTTTTATATGTATGAAGATATAAATGAATCATACTTTATAATTTAATTTCAACCATTCATTTAATCTAAAATTTTGCATGGCACTAACATCGATAATAACACTGTTAGTATAATTAAAACCCCAAAACCACTTGCCTTGGGTAACTACGACCCAGATCAACAATCTTGTTGACCCGCAAACACGATCAGATCAACTTTTGGTCTCCAAAACCCTACCCTCCAAGCTCACCAAAATCCCCTTAGTCACGAACTCACTATGGCCACCCGTTGCAGTCCTCGTCGCTGTCGTCTACGACTCAAACTGGATCTACGGGCAGTATATTCTTCATATTTCATATCAACAGCAAAACCTGTTAGAAAATAATAAAAATAATCATTTTATTTAACTAATTTAAATAAGAGAATTTAAATAGGTTATAGGGTGAATAAAAAAAATAGTCACCTAAAGATGACTAATTACATGAAACCATACATTATGGACTTTGTATAGTCCATTGACTGTTTGAATTCTAAGGACTGTAACCTCACATAATGTGAAAGTATGTAACCTCACAGATTTTTTGAAAGGATGGAACCTCATGAAATATGAAAGGTTGCAACCTCACTAATGTGAAAAATTGTAAACGCACAAAATTTGAAAGGTTGTAGCATAAAATGTCAAAGGTTGAATGCTAAAGGTTGTAATATATCAACCAGAATTCATGACAATTCAAGTAGTAGATGGTTTCCCCATATATAAATAACGATCATTTCTATTGTTCTATACACATTTTTGAAACAACTCGAAACACATTCAACACATTCGGAAACACCAACTCAAATCATCTTCTAATCTCTTGAGTTTTTTTTCTCTCTCTCAAGTTTATGGTTTCTGGTGATAAAAAGAAGTACTACAAGTTTGTCAAAGTGTTCTTAACAGCAGTGCAGCTCCAAAACACTAGTAATCGTTGTATCTTGGGAGACAAGTGTCATCAAGCCTTTTTCACTGATAGATGAAACATAATTTATCTTAAGGAAAGTGTGTGAAACACACGACTCGACTTCAACACTTTCCGCATATCCTTCAATCGAGTTGGTAACATAAAACGATTTTTGTGTTATTTGTATTAAGTGTTCCAAGGCACGTGTTTCAGATTTCATAAGTTCTATTTCTCATTCAATCAAGTGTGGTAACTAATGTTGTTCATAGTAATTATTTTTATGTTCATCATTTTATTATTATTTATTATTATTATTATTTATAAATTAGATTTATGTGTATAATATATATGTAATGTCTAACCCCCTTTTCTTACAGAATCACAAAAGTGCTTCTTCTCTTCGGCGTGGTCGCGCTCGGGTTCATTGAGGGCCTTGATGACGAGAGCAACGACACCGAGGATGACGGAGACCTTGGCATGGTGGTTTTGGATGGAGATCTTGGCAATGGAGCAGACTTCCAGTGGTCTTCTTGGCGATGGATTGATCAGTGGAGAGGCTGGGTTTTGCGATGGGGGTAAAAAAATTATGGGTTTTAATAGACCTATCATTCGGTCGGTTTGAATCGGTAATGAGTGTTACCAAAATATGACTACAAAAAACTAACCAAATTTTTCATTATGAGATAAATTTTATCAAATTCAGTATTTTGGTTTTCGTTATTACCAAACTTTTCAACTAACATATTTTTATAATATAATGAAACAATAGAAGAAACTTTTTTTTGATGCAAGCATACATCTTTGTGAACCAATCGTAGAGAGAAAAACACAGTTTTTGAAAATATTGTGAAATAGGTGAACAGTACGGTGAAATACAACTATAGTAAAAAATCACATATTTGCTGTAACATTTGGGTTTTGATTGAATCAGTCAACCTTATTTATTTTTATGATTCCCTATAAGGAGCTATATCGTCAAGAGATCAACTTTTTAATATTTTTATACAGAGCATTACTTCTTATTCATATGAGAGGGTGTGAGTGGAATAATAGATCAAAATAAGACATAAATGGCTAAATAATAATGTTTTCATGTAATAAGTGACATCACATTAAAGTTGAGCACATTGATCAAAATCTAAACGTTGTTGAAAATATGTGAAATTTATTTCATTAGTCGTATTTAATTATACTGACCAAATCAAATAGACGAATTTTAATTTTGTATATTTTAGTCAGAGACCACAACATGTCTACTAATGTGATATAATTTTTTTAAGTAGGTTATGTGCAAGTATACATTTTTGTGAACCAATCATATAAAAGAAGCAAAATTTTCGAAAATCATGTGAAATAGGATACGATCAAAATAATGAAATACGACTAGGGTAGAAAAGTTACATATTTTCAGTAATGTTTGTGCTCAGATTAAAGTGGTCAATCTTATTTACAAATATGAGTGTTTAAATAACTAACATTTCGAAAAATTCGGCATTTACCAAAAATCAAACCAACTTTTTCGGTATTTTTCGGTTTTGGTTATTTCGATTACCAAGTTTCGGTTTATTAAATCGAAAATATTTGGATAGTTTTCGATCGGTTTAGTATTTATCAAATCAAATAGCGGCCCTAGGTTTTAACAATCAGACAAGGTTTTGAGGTATAGAGATGGAGAGAGTTGCTGGGTTTTTACAGCAGCCTGACTTCTAACCGATGTTTATTTGACTGTTAACATATATAATTTGTTTAAATGCATGATGGGTGCATCCAAGACACTCCGATTCATTTGTTCAAATCCAATGTCAATCTTTGATACTGGCACTCAAAAAACTCAATCAACATTTCCACAAAATGTACTACATATTTCAGTTTTTTTATTTTTATTTTTTGTGTGGAAGAAGATGGATTTGAATGAGAAACTGAAAGGAAGCCGCAGATGGTATAAATAATGAAAACGAAAGAGATTGATATTGGGGATGATGTGAATGTCTGTGTTTGGTACTAGCACGAACAGTACTTGTCTTCGTTTAGAACAATACATCAAAGTATTATGACTTGGTAAAGTTGACTTGGGGATAATGTCACTTCGTCTTATACTCTAACTTAATTTCATGTATTTTAGTTTCCAACTTAAGTATTTTCTTCGTCTTTCTTTCTTTGTATGCATTCATTATTTTCTCTATGATCGATGGGATAGGTGGCAGACTTATATAATGCACCATTTTATAAGCTTCTTCTTTTATTTTTCTTTGCATCTTTAGTTAAAAATAGATACGGACATCAACTTCATGTGGACAGATACACTAAGTATATATAAATCGTAATTCCAAACTCAAATGGTATGATTATTGGTGAGATACATATCAAAATCACTTTGTTAAAGTCAATTCGATTGTAAGCAACTGAAACCGAAGTGCAATTTATCTTCTATTTTTTGTTTTCATTTTTTTGATCAAGAGCGAGATCATTCTTTTAATCAAGAGTTAAAAACTACAAAGATGGAGCATATAATGACATCTTTAAACCTTTCCGCAACTAAAACTGCAGTGTAATACATGTTCTAAATTGAAGAACATGTATTGAAGAAAAAAATGAAAAAAAATTGAAGAAACGATGTTATCCATATATATTTGGTTTGCTATTAATTAAGGCTAAAGTTTGAACAAATCGATGGAACTAACTCCGGCCACCTGAAAGGATTAGGGTAATAGTCTGCTAGGGTTATGATGTATGTAACTGCGCATGGCTAAATTCAAATCTCACCGAAATTTATTTTGTTTTTTTATCGGAAATATTACAACTGTGTAAGTACAAAAAATACTATGTCACTAATTCAAATGTTACTCGACAATCTCACCGATATTTGTAGGAAAAAAGCTTTCATATACAGAATTTGGTCATTTGGGACATTAATCTTGTTTATCACTAACTAATGATCGTCTTGGAGCCCCTTGCCATGTCAAGAATTTCATAAATCTAAGAATTTCACTTATAACTATGTAATACGAATGGTTTGACTGTCCATGTCAATCATTATTCTGATGCTGAAGACTAACAGAATATGACCGAAATCTATTTCAGAATTTTCTCTTTTGGGTTTTGTTGTTATTGCCCCACACTGGCAAGGTGCCAATGGTCCAAAGGCACTGAGGGTTACTTATAACGTCGTCGTCTCCTTGTTATCGTTAGCTAGGGCAAGGAATAAACAAAGCAGTAACAACCTCTCTTTAAATTTCCAATTATACAATTATACATGAGGGAATCGATGCATGTGCTTTTCATTATGATCAAGCAAAAAGGATGAATAATTGACGAAGCAGTGCATGCTCTAGCTCTTTACCGAACAAGCCGAGACCAGAGCAGATTTTTCCAATGGTTAATTTTCTAAAATGGAGTGATCTTCCCTCATTTATTAAAAAGTAAAACTTGGAAAGAGATTGATGAGGTGACGAAAACTTTACAAATTATGGCTAGAAGGCTAGAAACATCAAGAAAATGAAATGAAACATAAAATTCAATTTTTATTGGCAAGCATAAAATTCAATTTTTATTGGCAAGCATAAAATTCAATTTAGAGGGGTGGATTATCAACCGGCCTAACTATGCCCTAGGGCTCTCAACACATTGATCACATGGAAGCCCAAAATAAGGGAGATTAGGAGTAAACCTGGCAATTCAACCCGTTACCCGTTAACCGTCCACTAACCGTGTAACACCCCGTCCCGAAATTAACATTTTTACCGGAATTAGGCGAGTTACAGAGAATGGTAATCGCACTGTTGATTTTCCCCGAATTAATATCGAGATATTCTCGAGTCTGGGGGGAAATAGAATTAATGTCCCGAGGGGTAGATTATGTTAATACGAGTTCCCCGGTATGCCCGGAAGATTTCCCGGAGCTACGAGTTGATAGTTACGAATTCATCCAATGTACGGAAGTAACAAATCTTAAATTTCTTTACCGTAGTAATAGATGATTTTGTGATAGGTCGGGAATTTGAGGAACTTTCCTTCGGAAAAGATGTAGAGGACGTTAGTACGAACTCGTGGGTATGTCCTACGAATTAATCGGAGTTCGTATGTGAAAGTTATGCGGGATAAAGTATTGTTACCGTGCGGTAAAAAGTAAATAGTAAAATGTTTAATTACTGTTCATGGTAACTAATCTGTGGCAGATCTGGACCGTTGGATTCGTGAGATTAGATCCTGACCGTCCATTTTCCCTATAAATTAAGGTGAGAGGTTTGACTCGGTCAAACCCCCCATTTTTACGGTCAACTCTCTCCCTCGAGCTCTTCCGAGCTCCCTCGCCTGTTCCACTGTTCCTGTTCGGCGCCGGCGACTCCGGCCGCCCCACTCCGGCGCACCACCCTCAAAATGCTCCTCTAGTCCTCCCCTACCTAGCTCGCCGAAATAGCCACCGTGGAGGGAGATCAACCGAGAAGAGGCGCGACGGTCAACGGCCAATTTCCGGCGATCCAGGCAGCGGAAAGGCGCGTGACCGGTATCATCCTTCTCCCCTCATCATCTCCTTCCTTTTATGGTCAGTTGCTTGTTCAATATCAAGCTAATTCAAAATCTCCCTTTTCTCTGTTTTTCTGCGTTTATTGGGTTCTTGTGTTCTCGACTGGACGAGGAGTTTTTGGCGTGCTGGGGGGGGGTTCTCGAGCCTAGGAGATGGTGGCAGCGTCTGCTGGGAGGGCAGGCGCATTTTGGGGAGGCAAGGGTGGTGGTTACAGAGGTTCCTCTCGGCAGAGGAATGAGGAGAAGGTGAGAGACTGGTTTTCTTGGTTTTAGTCCAACTGTTGTTGCTGTTATGATGTAATTGTGATCTTTAGTTGATTAGGATAGATAGGTGGCCGGAAAATAGGTAGAAACCGGTCGGTAGGCCGACCAGAACCATTTTGGTGAGGAAGGGTAAGTTTCTAGATTTTTACCGCGGTAGATCCAGCAATTTACCATTTTACTGTGGTTGTAAAATGTCAAAACTGCCCCTGGCAGTTTGGGAAAATTATAAGGGGTGCCACTAGGGCTGAAATCCCATAAATACCCCTGATAGTTTTGTATAATTACAAGACTGCACTGAGTTTGAAATTACTAAAATACCCCTGACAGATTTGTATAATTATAGAGCTGCCATTGAGGTTAAAAAGACCAGACTGTCCTTGGCTGATTTGTTTATTTACAGGGGCTGCCACTAAGGCTGTAATTCCTAAAAGACCCCTGGTAGTTCAGATTAATTACGGAACTGCCATTAAGGCTAGAATGTTCATGTTGCCCCTGACAGTTTTGGGCTAATTACAGGAATGCCATTGAGGTGGTAATTCCATAAATACCCCTGGTAATTATAGTTATTCTTCAGGGATGCCCAGTAGGAGGAAATATCTTAAATGCCCATGGTTTGGTTAATTTACGTGGATGCCACTATGTTTTATATTTATAGTTATGTGTGATGGTTGTTTATAATCGTGTGATTGCCTTTATTGTCCGTCTTGCCGTGTATGGATGTTATTGTTATGCATGGTAGAATGATCGGTTTAATCCCGAGGATTAGTTGGTCGGTGGATACCCCATTCGAGAGGTTAACTCAGGTTATGCGTTAGGTGTATGCTATCCTCATTTAGAAAGCAACCGATAAATAGAATAGCGGGATTCGCCCGGTTAGGGTGTTAGTTAATACAAGAGCTACGTGTGGCTTGATCCCTGAAGACAGGGTACGTAGGCAGCCTGACCGGGATTCAGGTGCAGTCACAAATATTATTAGAACCCCTAGGTTCTTTAAATGACACATTTGAGATTCAAATGTGGGAAACAGGATAATCTCCGGTTTGAGGTTTATTCCGGCACCGTTTGGACGGTTTGAATTGGGTTATGAAGAAAAGGGTTATCCTGGCTCAAGGGGGATTTCGAGTAAATCTCTCTTGTGTTGGGTCCCGCACGTCATAACCCAGGGTTAGAGAGGTAATCCTGGGTTGGGGCGTGACAAACCGTCCGTTAAAAACCCGTCCGATTACATAACGGGTTAATGGGTTGTCAACCCGCCAGTTAGCGGACGGAAACGTGTTGTCTGTTGAAACCCATTTAACCCGTTAAGGAATAAAAAAATAATAATAAAAAGGAAAAACCCTTACTAATCCATCTTTTTTTTACTTTATTTCATCTAAATTATTGGAACTTTCAACCGCTAAAAGATTTTTTTTGATATTTGATTAAAAAATATATAAAAAAGGATGAAAAATTTCTTAACGGGTCCCAACGGGTAACCCGTGAACTCAACGGGTTCAACCTGCTATAACCCATTAGCTTAGCGGGTTATAACGGGTTGAACCCGCTAACTTTTAAAACCCGCCCGCTAACCGTCCAACCCGTTCATTTGCCAGGTTGAATTAGGAGGTCCATAACCTTGATTTTCGTTCAGTAAGGTTCTCCATAACTATAAAAACACATCGTTACATCTTTCACAAAAAAACTAAGGGTATTATGTTTTTTTGGGGGATATATATCCTTTTAGTCATTCAAGCCCACCCAACTTCCCTACTTATTGCGCATCTCATCTTCTTCTATATGCGACTATGCTTCCATTTTTCGGCTTCTCTTCCTATCATTCTAGTTTCCTAGTCTTATTTCTCTTAAATCTCTAAAATTCCATAAATATAAACCTTCTAATCTTCTTCTAATCCTATATAGAATCCGAAGTTGTTACGAAATATTGGATTTCAATCTATTCTTATTCGGTCTTCAAATTTGTCTTATTTTTAAAATTTTCTGCTATATTCATTGATGCCTATTTTTATTTCGTTCAAAGATTTGTAATTGAAGTATGCTTGAGCTCCTACACTGTGTTGTTGTACTTAATTTTGTTTTGCCTTTGACCAAATTTGAAGCCCACTTCACGTTAAAATCTTGGATCCACCACTGTTGGAGATGCACTTCATAATTTTAAACGTTTCATTGAGGCATCTGCCTAGCGTCACCTCAGAAGAAAAGTACCTTCAACAGTTGAATTTGTATGCCTGCTGTCATGAGTTCAATGTTCAAATTATCTAGAGATTTGGTTGTTTCATAAAATGCTAGGCTCTTGTACTGATCAATGTATCATGGTGTGAGCAAATAATTGACATGGTTTTTCTTGATTTGTTTCTACATTTCTTATCTTGAAAAGTTAGAAGCAAATAATTGATTTCGTTCAATTCAGTCAGCCGCCCGGAATGCTTTCCGGCCTTAAATTCATGGATATTGGTACTGAAATACTGAAGAATCTGTTAGTTAAATCCTTTATCTGACCACTCGTCTCTCTTTCAGTTGGGCTTTTTTATGTCAACATGCAGGCTTCAACTGGGTTCCAGTCCCCTCTTTCATGACCAATACTGCAGAAACAATTTGCCATCCTAGCCTGTTCTAAACTAAACCCATGTACAATGGTCTGTGCGCCAAAGTTTTCAAACTTCACATGAACATGCTCAACATATATCTAACACTAGTTAGAAATACACATTACCCAGGGAATGATTTAATGATTTTAATCCGGTGGATTTGAGAGAGAGAGAGAGAGAGAGAGAGAGTGAGACCTCTCATTTTTTTTTGAAAAATATCAGAATTGATATATTACCTTAAACCAGAAAAACCATTACATACCATTCATTTACCGACTATGAATAGATAAAGAGTTTGTGACAGTAACCACAGTGACATGCATATAGATTAGATCTAATCATTACAACTTTAAAAATTCGTAAAGATAACGAAACCCTCCTTTGATACTACGCTAGAGGTACAAGTACATTAGACGTGCACAATAGACACCTAAGTTTCTAAAAACAAAGAAATTATTGTAATAGATATACTAAAATATAGATTAAAACCCTACACAGACAGCTCAACCAAAGTCAGGCCCAGTCCTATAACCAACACCATCGAGGCCCAATGAAAACCTAGCAACCACCAACCACACATAGGGGTGGGCATATTCGGACTGGACCGGTTTTGAGCCCAAACCGTATCCGATCCGAATCATTCGGATTTGTAAAATCTCCATCCGAATCCGAAACCGAAATCCGGTTAACCGATTATTCGGGTCATCCGAAAACCGGATCGGATCGGATTTCACCCGAATTTGCATACAAACTCCAACAATTCCAAACTCTCCGGAGCACCCGAATTCACTAACCTATTCAAAGCCACATTACTAAAGAGTTTAAGCATCACACAAATCCAGATCATAAACACACAGATATGAATTTAATCAACCTTACATCTTCTTTCGCACTTCGACTTGTTTCTCTTTCTTTTGTCCGCAACAACAAAAGAAGCAACACAACAACAAAAGAAGGAATCGAACTCGAAAGCTCACCTCTTGATGAGCAGATCTCCGGCACCGCTCCGTTTGCCTCGCAAGCCGGATCTTTTTCAACACATACCTGAAACAGCCCAAAACACATAATTAGCTACACAGATTGAACTCACTTCTTACACAGATTAAACTCACAGGTGAGAGGTGAGAGAGGCGACAGAGACGAGAGAGGCGAGAGGCGAGAGGTGAGAGGTGAGAGGTGAGAGGCGACAGAGACGAGAGAGAGGCGAGAGGCGACAGAGATGAGAGAGGCGAGAGGTGAGAGAGGCAAGAGGCGACAGAGACGAGAGTGGCGAGAGGCGAGAGGCGACAGAGACGAGAGAGAGGCAAGAGAGGAGAGAGAGGCGAGCCGATTAGGGTTTTTTTCCTTATATATGGTGTTTGTGATCAAGTGTGGCAGGTTGCATTGTAACCAATTAGACTAATAAATAAAATGGTGACACCTATTAAATATATATATATATTAAAAAAATTCGGTTTATTTGGACCGGTTTTTAAGCAAAACCGGAACCAACCCGGTTCAAACCGGATCGGATCGGTTTTACCTATTTATTGACCCACTTTAAATGGATCGGTTATCCGATCCGTTTTTTCGGATGGTTTATTCGATTTTCGGTTGAAAATCGGATTTTTGCCCACCCCTAACCACACACATCCTGTCAACCGCCTTAAAACTCGTTGTCGTCAGCACCACCACTTCGATCTGGAAGAGCAGAGAGAGACACCCCTCACCACTAGGGGTGGACAAATTCAGACCGGACCGGTTTTGAGCCCAAACCGTATCCGATCCGAATCAATCGGATTTGTAAAATCTCCATCCGAAATCGAAATCTGGTTAACCGATTATTCGGGTTATCCGAAAACCGGATCGGATCGGTTTCGAATTTCACCAGAATTTGGAGAAATGCTCAGTGAGAAGAATTTGGAGAAATTAGATGGTGTTTGGAAGAAAGGGGAGCCTACTTCCTGTTGACTTATTGATTGGGAAGACGATGATATATGGTGGAATATTTGGTTGCTTGTCACCGATTCTATCCATTTCTGCATTCTTAAGTTACAAATCTCCAAAAGATGACAAGGAAAATGCAACAAGAGCAAAATTGGCACTGTTGACTGACAAGCAAGATGGACCAAGTGAATCAAACAAATCATCTCATAATGATAACTGCATATAAGAAGTGGGAAATGATTCTACAGTTTTGCAGTTCATATTTTTTAAGAAATATCAGCTTGATGGAAGAAAGAAAGAGAGGCGAGAGGTGAGAGGTGACAGAGGCGAGAGGAGAGAGGCGACAGAGACGAGAGAGGCGAGAGGCGAGAGGTGAGAGGCGACAGAGACGAGAGAGAGCCGAGAGGCGAGCCGATTAGGGTTTTTTTCCTTATATATGGAGTTTGTGATCAAGTGTGGCAGGTTGCATTGTAACAATTAGACTAACAAATAAAATGGTGACACCTATTAAAAAAATAAAATATATATATATTAAAAAAATTCGGTTTATTCGGACCGGTTTTTTATCAAAACCGGAACCAACCCGGTTCAAACCGGGTCGGATCGGTTTTACCTATTATTTGACCCGCTTTAAATGGATCGGTTATCCGGTCCGTTTTTTCGGATGATTTTTTCGGTTTTCGGTTGAAAATCGGATTTTTGCCCACCCCTACTCACCACCAACCAAAAACGAGACGGTGACCCTATAGCCATTGTCGACCATCGCTTCAAACAAGAGAACGAAACCAACGATCAACCACAACCACCGCTGCAAATCTCAGCCGCTTAACAGCCTCCTCTTCCACCGCTTGACCCAAGTACTAGTCTTCACCTATCCTCGCATTGACTGAAAGACTCACCGGTCTAAACCGGCCTCACACCTACCATAGAGGTAGCAGAAAACCCTATCTGACGACGGCCGTGAGGCTCACCGCCGAACAAGGAAGAGAAAACTGGTGGTCGTTCTCTTTGGTGACTTATCTGGCTATCCCTCGAGCAAATTCTGTTGTATACGTGTGAGAGACCTCTCATAGATACCTCCTTTTATCATACTATTTACAACTATTACAAATTAACAAATCATTCATTTTTCAATTTGAACAATAATAATAATAATATCATTTCAGTTTCGTAATAGAGAAATTAAATATTTGACAATACCTCTAATTTATTAGATCAATTTTAAATTAAACTCACATCTTTACACTGTTTTGAAATATACCTAGCTATTAATTAGTTTGATTTATTAGAAAAATCTATTTATATTTAATATTAAAAATAGACACCTGAATGAAATTGCAAGATTTGCCACTGTTCAAACATAAATCAATTACGCGGGGTTTTTACCCACACCTCCTAACCCTAACCTCTAAACCCTAAAACCAAATACCTAAAACTCAATTCCTCCATAAACCATAACTACTAAATTACCCTAAAATCCTACACCAAAAACTCAATTCTACCATAAACCCTAAACCTTATACCCAAAACTCAATTTCTTCATAAACCCTCCACCCCTAACATAAAACCTTATACCCAAAACTCAATTCCTAACTTAAAGGTAGAAAATAAAATAAACATTAGAAGGACAAAAATGTCAATGAAAAAATTAAAACAAATTTAAATTTTTAAAACACAATCTATAAGGCAGACTAAATTATTATATTGAATATAAAATTAAAAAACAAAAAACGGATGAATTAATCTTAAAAAAGTAAAATTTAAAATTTTTCTCTAAGTCTCAGAAATAGCTCGGATTGTGGGCATTCTCATGCTCAAAGCAAACGACATTCACGCTGTTTCATATTTGGATTCTTTGCGCTCCTGCGATTCAGTCCATTCTACACGTGTCAGTTTGCCATGCAGTTTACACACGTGTCATTCCCTCCTACACACCAACAAACACAAACTCTCTCTCAGCTCCCGTCACTGTTTCTGCAACCAGTTGATATAAGGTTAGACATATACGACGTAGCCCTGTGGAATGCTGGAGGTGGTTGCTGGATAAGGCAAATCGATATAATGGCAGAATTATATGACTTCGCAAAGAACTTGGCTCGCGATCATGCTCAGGTGATACCAATCTCACTTTTCGTGGCGGTTCTCTGTGTTTGCTTAGTCGTTGGACACTTGTTCGAGGAAAACAGATGGGTTAATGAATCCATTACCGCTATTTTCATCGTAAACTTTCTTCACCTCTATCTCTAATTCCACTTTTACATTCTTTCTTGTGACCGAAGGCTTATTTTTCAATCGTTTCATAATGCATTATGGAGGTGTTAGATCTATCTAGTGCTATATATTTCGAAGGTAGTGTCTCCACAGTGTCTTAGAGTGAGCTCCAACAAGCAAAAATTTCAATTGGAACCCTCCATTTGCTTAGACGTCTGCGCAATAAGCACTTGAGATTTAAGTGATAGTCACAAAATCTTTATATGATGTTGAATAAACCCTCTGATATACTTGATCTTATTATCCAGATTGAACAAGTCTTTAGCATTAACCCTCATGGAAATTCTTTATAAGCTTCTTTCTGCCATTTTGATTATGAAACTATACATGGCTTTGAATTTGCATTTGGATAGTTGGAAAGTTTTATTAGATAGTGTTAATGATGTTGCTCGAATCCATTTTGCAATCAGGGATTCTTAACTGGAACCATAATCTTGCTCGTGAGCAAGGGGAAAAGTTCTCACGTTCTGACATTTGATGAAGAGTTGTTCTTTATATACCTCCTGCCGCCTATTATATTTAATGCCGGGTAATTTATGCTTCCTTATGGCTAATTTTTCCATATTATCCTGTTGGATCTGTAGATCTTCATTTACTGGGTTTGCTGAAATTACCAGGTTTCAGGTCAAGAAGAAACAGTTTTTTCAGAATTTCTTAACTATCATGTTGTTTGGGGTGATTGGTGTTTTCATTTCAACGTTAATCATAACAGCTGGTAATATGCATATATTGTTAGTATTTTATTTTCAATTCATCAAGTTCTTTTCTACTTCTAATATTGTTATGGTTTGTGTGAAGTTCTGTTCTGAATTATTTATATATGATACTTTTCGCCTAGGTGCCTGGTTCCTATTTCCTAAGTTGGGCTTCGTTGGCCTGAATGCACGAGACTACCTCGGTGAGAACTCAGAACCTTTTTGACAAATACATGACCTGAACTGCTACTGATATTACATATAAGGATACTCTTCTTTGATATTTTTTGGTCATGAATCTCTTCTTTTGAACAGCTGTGGGAACAATATTTTCATCAACTGATACAGTCTGTACACTGCAGGTTTGTCTTGTATTAGATGTTCTCTTTCATTTGATTTGGGCCAGGCACTCCCATATTTGGATATGCTGAGGCCTGAGATATTATATCCAAATGTAGGTTCTTCATCAAGATGAAACTCCTTTACTGTACAGCTTAGTCTTTGGGGAAGGAGTGGTGAATGATGCAACATCAGTTGTTCTATTCAATGCAGTTCAGAAAATTGATGTGAATAAACTCAATAGCGGGGTTGGGCTGCGTGTCATTGGAGACTTCCTTTACCTGTTCTCAACGAGCACTGCTCTTGGAGTTGCAGTAAGTATAATATGAGTGTGCAACATGGAGCTACTATGTAACCAATGACCTGATCTTGCTAAGAATTGCACACAATATTGTACGAGGTTACTTAATTTCAAAAGTAAAGAATTTGGTGATTGTATCCTTTTCTTGTCCAATTTTCAGTTCGGACTTGTGACAGCATATGCCCTTAAAACCTTAAGCTTTGGAAGGTTAGCTGTTAATGAATTGTTCAGATAAGAAGTATATGCAATAGATGTTTTTGTGAATCCAAGTTTCTTAGTTCAAAATACAGGCATTCAAGCATTCGGGAGATTTCTATAGTCGTTCTAATGGCCTATCTGTCTTACATGGTGGCCGAGGTAATGAATTATCTGCATATCTGTCTTTAATGGTTCTAATGGCCTATCTGTACTACAAAGATTATACAAGTTGTGTTGTATATTCTATTATACTCAAGTACTTCCAACAGTCATTACTTAAGTCGTGAAGAAATATACATAGTTTCTTGGTTATCATCACTATGTAGCTGAAAACCTCCCTAATTTTACTTGACATGCAGCTGTTAGACCTGAGTGGAATTCTCACTGTTTTCTTTTGTGGGATTCTCATGTCACACTATGCTTGGCACAATATGACTGAAAGTTCAAGAATCACAACCAGGCATGTATGGATAGATTTTGTTGGACATTTGAATAACTAATAATTCTCGTATATTTATTTTGTTTTCTTAAATATCATTTCAATGAATACTAAATCTTAGGTTTTCCTTGTTAGGCATGTATTTGCAATGATGTCATTTATTGCAGAAACATTCATATTTCTTTATGTTGGAATGGATGCTCTTGACATTGAGAAGTGGAGATTGACTAAGCTGAGGTACTCATTCTCCTAATTAAATCCCATTGTAGCTAGAATAGTTATTTAAGTCACTAATATCAATCTGCCTGTCCCAGCCCCTTTGTTAACAGTGTTCTGTACAAGAACTAGGAGTACCAAACTACTAATGTTGAAAACACAGCAATTAAAATCAGCTGGATTGAATTGATGTTGTAAAGTATGAACAATTATTGGTTTTACAAGTTAATGCCCACTTTTGTATTCCTTCCAGTTTCGGGGCTTCTATGGAAGTCTATAGTACGACACTCTTACTGATATTGCTTGGTCGTGCTGCATTTGTATTCCCTCTCTCTGCATTCTCCAATTACATGAATAGACGAGCCTCGAGAAGATGTTCACTTGCACTCAAACACCAGGTCGGTATTTTTCACTTAGCCAATAACCTTTTAGTATTGTTTAAATGATTCAGGATCATTTGCTTTTGACTTGATGTTTAATGCAGGTAATCATATGGTGGGCTGGGCTAATAAGAGGAGCCGTCTCCATTGCTTTGGCTTTCAAACAGGCATGTGTATTATCTTTTCTTTATATTACAGTTATACTTGAATGTAATTACTTTTAACATAGATAGTTGTACTCATTATTACTCTGAATTTCTATCAACTGGTGAAGTTCACATACTGTGGTGTCACATTGGATCCAATTAACGCGATGATGATTACAAACACCATAATAGTTGTTCTCTTCAGTACACTGGTATGCAAGTTGTTTTTCTATTGTAATTTTCAATACCATTCATGTTGAGCGTCGAGTTCTTCTCTACTTATCCAGGTGATTATCTTGTCATCAATTTCGTTTCAGGTCTTTGGCTTTTTGACAAAGCCTCTTATAAATTATTTGCTTCCACATGCTGGAACTAACCCCATGAGTCGCAAAGAGTCAAAGGATGTCGGAGAGGACATGAATCTGCCCCTGCTCTCATTCGACGAATCTGCTGCTACTAATATAAGTCGCGCTAGGGATAACTTGTCTATGTTGATGGAGAGGCCTGTGTACACTATACATTCATACTGGAGGAGGTTTGATGACACCTATATGAGACCCCTATTTGGTGGGCCTTTTAGTGATCAGTCTACATGTTAGATGAGCAGTTGCATCAGTAAGTGGATCAGGGGGATGAGTTCAAGGTATTCCAAGAGAACATTACCTAGTGATAGAAGTGGCAGATCAACTTTTTTCCACAGGATGCACAGTTTTACTTAATTTCTAGCACCGTGCAATTGTAATTCTCCTGTTTTGACACTTTATGCTAGTGCTGGGTGGGTGTATCTGATGCTAACTGCTGATGTTTTGGGTAAACAAACTGGGGATTGCATCTGCCAGATGTTACTCGCAAACATGGAACCGCTTTCATAGAGTTTGGAAATTAGAACTAAAACCTACTACATGGTTTTTTTCTCTCTTTTGATAACTACCACTTCAGGGGATGATTTCCTAGAGGCAGATGGGTGACAAAACGACATTTTTTTCCTTCATTTGGCAACAATGTTATTGTCATTTCCAACATAAAGGGAAAGGTGACATTTAGCCAATTAGCAAATACAGAAATACAGACAGGGTATCATATGCGTTTTTCATGCAGTGAATACTATAAATATCAACGCGTACGCAGAAACACAGAAATAAGGAAACAGTAAGGTGACATAATTGTTAAAGTCCCTACAACCACAGTGCTTCAAGCAACTGCAACAAAATAAGAAGAGTCAGAATCTAAAACTGCAGGACAAAAAGGTATGTAATATTGAGATCTGTAATCTCCAACAGAAATGCGACAGAATCTGGAATCTAAATTATCTTACCGCATTCAGGTGGTGTTTTCATCCCACATTTCTTAGGCAATGCCATTGCTCGTGCAGGGTCGATTCCAAGGGAAGGTAGCACAGCCTTGAAGTTACACAGGCAGGGCAAGTTTGCTCGGTGCACAACACCACAACATTTCTTTGATGGTGGTGTTGGCGACTTGCCGCTTACTGCCCACCGGCAATAGCTGAGCTGCGCAGAGTCAATTTGCAGATCGTGGCAGCATGGACGCCCTCCAGTAGTGCAATCAACATAAGTACCATCACCCATTGCCACAGAGCTCCACTAAACCTTGCCATTCTTTCTCACTATTAATGCTTGATTAAGCTGATTAAGAACTACATTCCTCTCCAATCTGGAAGTTTATTTATAGCTGACAGATCCTGAAGTTTAATTATTCTCTGGCAAAGCTATATTTGCCATGTGAACGACCTAGTCGGTAGGAGCTCAGTCACGGGGCACAAGAAGCATAACAAAGAACAAAAAACGATTGATCAATTTTGGTCGTTTTGGATCTCACACGCATGCTCGTTAGTTTTATATCGCAAATTCTTGTTTTACTTGGTCACGGGAGAATAAATCATACAAAGAGCCATAACGATGAATACAGAAGTTACAAAAATCAGCTAAGCTGTACATGTACATACTGGATACATGTAATCACATGAAACCTACAAAGAAATTCAAAGTATTTATGAATAAAAATTTCATATACGGATATCGGAGCCAAAACTTGAACGGAAGCAGCAGGGTGATAGTTAAATAAACACTTACATTAATGTAACTGAATCATCTTCAATACAGATAATGGGGCCATTTAGAAAAGAAGAACCACCATGAAATGAAATCATAACACAATTTCACATTCCATTACCTTACAAACAACAGCTAAGAACATGACGTACATACAAGCTCATAGAGGGTACATGATCAAGAACTGTATCAGTTTCTCCCAATCTTGGCAAAGTGAGTTACCACGTCGTCGACCTACCACTGCAAAGCAATGGCCAACATTGTGTCAACTGATATGGACTAATAAGAAAAGTCATGACGTGGGTAAAAAAGTCAAAACTTTACTCATATGGAACGATGTATCAGATAAGCAAGACAACTAATTGTCTGCATCTGCCATCTGGTATGCAATCGAGACATGAATGATAGAACACAATCACAAAAATAAGCGCAGTGTCAAAACAAAGATAATATGCTGTCAAAGCAATGAAACTACATGTCATATAAGAATATAAAAAAATTGTGTTTGCACCAGGAAGAACATATTATGTGCAGAAAGGTAAAAGATATGTGGGGCAGATATATGAATGCCTACATTATCCGGTAAAAGAACATGACCAAGAATCCTAAAATAGACTTAACATCCACGAACATGCTTGAGGAAACGAAAGAACAAACAAACAAATGAAAACCAAGTTTACAGACCTATCATGATCTTCTGAATATGTTGCACTCTAGATGAACGCACACAACGAGATTGAGAGTTCTGCTGGGAAAACCACGTTTTTATTAAGCAACATTCAAGGCTTTATATAAGCCAATTACAACTGAAAATGCTAGAAATCTGCTCATGAATTTAATCCCTAAGAATATGCAACTAACTACTTTGAACGAATCAAAAAAACTGAATCCTAGCTAATAGGATTTATTGACCGAAAACTGGGCAGAAGAAACGCAGCTAACTTGGACCGAAGAGCAGCAGTGTTTGAACCGGATTTTGGCGCCAAAACTAATTCAAACGAATTCCAACATATCCTCCCCTGAACTGAACTGCCTAAGCATTCAGTTTAATCAGATGGAACAATGCACATTCCCATAAGCTTCCTCATCTTGACAAATGACTCTAGTTTCAAAGGCTTTGTCATTACATCAGTAACCTGTTCTCCAGATCTGCAGTGCCTCAGCTCAATACTACCACCATCAGATAGTTCCCTCAGAAAGTGATATCTGACATGTATATGTTTGCTCTTTCCATGAAACACAGGATTCTTGGACAACTTGATTGTAGAACTGTTGTCACACAATATCACAGTGCAGTTGCCTTTGTCCCAACCAATATCCTTGAGAATTCTTTGCATCCATACAGCCTGACATGCACACGCAGCTGCAGCAATGTACTCAGCCTCAGTTGTTGATAGGCTGACTACAGGTTGCTTCTTCGAACTCCATGAAACAGCTCCAGAACTGAGCAAGAACACATAACCTGAAGTGCTCCTACGATCATCCATATCTCCAGCATAATCACTGTCAGAAAAAGCCATTAATTCTCCATTTCCACCACCTCTCTTATAACATACTCCAAAGTCTGTGCTGCCCTTCACATATCTCAATACTCTCTTCACAGCTTGCATATGTAACTCAGTAGGTCTCTCCATGTACCTACTTGCTAATCCAACAGCATACATCAGATCAGACCTTGTAATTGTCAGGTACATGAGGCTGCCAATGACTTGTTTGTACTGAGTTGTATCTACTCTTCTTCTTTCTTCATCTTTGCTCATCTTGAAGCCAGGAACAATAGGATTCTTGACCCTATTGCTATCTATCATGCCAAATCTTTGTAGTAACTCATGAGCATACTTCTTCTGACCAATGTAGATACCATCTTCATTTTGAATGACCTCGACTCCCAGAAAGTACTTCATCCTGCCCAAGTCAGTCATATCAAATTCATACTTCATGGATCTCTTAAATTCTTCACACATACCTGGATCACTTCCAGTGAATATCAAATCATCCACATAGATACTGACAATCAGTATCCTGCTATCTGCTCCACTCTTAACAAAGAGTGTATGTTCACTTGGGCACCTTTCAAAGCCTTCAGCCACAAAATAGGACTCAATTCTACTGTACCAAGCTCGTGGAGCTTGTTTCAGACCATAGAGAGCTTTTCTTAGTTTCAACACTTTATATTCTTCTCCTTCCTTTACATAACTCTGTGGCTGCTCAACATATACTTCGTCATCCAATCTACCATGTAAGAAAGCACTTTTTACATCTAATTGAAATACATACCAGCCATTCTGTGCTGCCAAAGCTAGTATCATTCGTATGGTGTCCCATCTAGCCACCGGTGCAAACACTTCTTTGTAGTCCAAACCATACTTCTGAGAGTATCCCTTAGCTACTAGCCTTGCTTTGTACTTCTCTACCTCCCCTTTCTCGTTCAGCTTGGTCTTAAAAATCCATTTTACTCCAATTATCCTAGCTCCAGCTGGAAGAGTGGTAAGGCTCCAGGCCTCATTCTTTTCTATAGCTTGAATCTCTTTGTCCATTGCTTCCCTCCATCTTGCATCACCTACTGCTTCTTCAAAAATACTTGGATCACCAGATTCTGTAAATAGAGCCTGGTCTGCATTTTCTTCCTCAGAAAGTCCTTCTGTCTCATAGTCTTCCATCCACTGTGGAGTTCTCCTAATCCTTCCCTGCTGTGAGCTTTCTTCTTGGGCCCTGTTTATATTTCCATCTGTTCCTGCTCCTTCATCCTCTTGAGCCTCAGTGTTTTCATCCTCACTTGCAGACTCTCCCTCATTCAGCTTCTCTTCATCTTCATCATCTCCCCAAACCAGAACTGTACTGCTCTTCTGATTTTCTTCCCACTTCCAACTCTCATTTTCTTCAAATACCACATCCCTGCTTATGATCACCTTCTATGTGTTGGGATTGTAAAGCTTGTATGCTTTAGTCCTCTCACTCAACCCCAAAAACACACACTTCTCACTCTTGTCTTCCAGCTTGGTTCTCTTCTTGTATGGTATATGCACATGTGCAATACATCCAAACACTTTGAAGTGTTCCACAGAAGGCTTATGACCACTCCAAGCTTCTTGAGGTGTTTGATCTTTGACTGCTGCTGTTGGACTCCGATTCATTACATGCATTGTCCAGTTTACTGCTTCTGCCCAAAACTCCCTTGGAATATCCTTTTCTGACAGCATGCTTCTAACAAAATTCATGATGCTTCTATTTCTTCTTTCAGCCACTCCATTTTGTTGTGGAGTATAGGCTGCAGTGAGTTGCCTAGTAATGCCATTAGAGCTACAAAACTCATTGAATTCCTCTGAACAAAACTCTCCACCTCTGTCAGTTCTTAAACAACATATAGTTTCACCAGCTTCCTTCTCAACTAGGTTTTTGAATTTCTTAAACATATCTAAAGCTTCTGACTTCTCAAACAGAAAGAATACCTAAATTTTTCTACTTGAATCATCAATGAATGTGATTAGGTACCTTTTCTTACTGTTTGACTCAGGACTGATTGGACCACATAGATCAGCATGTACTAGTTGAAGCTTCCGAGTGGCTCTCCACTGACTGACTTTAGGAATGGGTTCTCTATGCTGCTTCCCAATCAGACAGTCTTTGCACAGTTTTGAGGGTGCCCTTAACAAAGGCAGTCCTTTTACCATTTTCTTGTGATACAGGGTTCTCAGGCCTTTGTAGTTGAGATGAGCATATCTGCAGTGCCACATATGTGACTGTGCTTCTGTCACTGCTTTGAAACAGCTGGTGGAGTCCAGGTCTCTAGGTGAATTGGTAATCATCTCTGCTAGCAATACAAACATTCTGTTGACTGTCATTCCTGTCTGCATTATCAATCCCCTCTTAGGGTGATACACTCTACACATGTTGTCTTGCATAAGTACTGCCAAGCCTTTCTCCTGAAGTTGCCCTACGCTTAACAAACTGTTCTTCAGTTCAGGAACATAGTATACATTCATAATGATTTGAGAAAAACCACCTACACGTATTCTGACAGTTCCTTCTCCCATCACACTCATCCTGGTGTTGTTTCCTAGCTTCACACTAGACTTGTAATGCTCATCTAGACTAGAGAACCACATTTTATTTCCTGTCATATGGTTTGAACAACCTGAATCAATAAACCATACCTCATCTCTCTTACCATCATTTGTCTCAACATGTGCCATAAGTAACAGCTCCTCATTGTCATCCAACTCAACATAGTTTGCCTTTTTCTCCCAGTCAGGACATTCATATTGAAAATGTTCCAACTTGTGACACTTGAAGCATTCAATTACTGCTTTGTTGAATGAGCCTCTTCCTCTACCAACTCCTCGGCCTCTGAAGCCACCTCTTGGTGATCCCCTACCTCTCCCTCCAAATTCAGTTACTTTCAGGACTTGCTCTTCACTGCTACTACTTTTCTTCATCTTTTGTTCATGACACAAAAGTGAACTCTGGAGTGCATCAATTGACAAGGAATTGACATCCTTTGACTCCTCGATTGCACACACAACATAATTGTACTTGTCTAGTAGAGTACGAAGGATCTTCTGCACCACCTTAGCATCAGGCATATCTTCTCCTAGATTCCTCAAATCATTTGCTACTACCATAACTCTGGAGAAGTAATCACTCACATTTTCTCCATTCTTCATCTCCAGTACCTCAAAATCTCTACGCAGTCTATTCAGGTGGGAATTCTTCACTCTCTCGTTCCCTTGGTACTTGGCTTGCATAGAGTCCCACAACTCTTTTGAGGTATTTTTCTGGAGAATTGTCTTGAGAATGAACTTCTCAATCGATGCAAACAGATAGTTTTTCACTTTCAGGTCCTTCAGCCTCAATTCTGCCAGCTCCTCTCTTTGTGGTCCGTTCAGGACTGTTCCTCTTGTAGGTTCCTGAAAGCCATCAGCTACTAGTGACCACCACTCCTTTAATCTGAGCAGATTTTCCATTAACATCGCCCAATGTTCATAATCTCCATCGAATTTGGGGATGCTGATCATGCTGTCTCTGTCACTCGCCATCTTCTTCTTCTCACACTCAATCTTCCTCACTAACACTCGTGTTTATCACTTACTCACTCCAAATCAGGCCCCTGTGATGGGGCTCTTGTCAGGACCCACCCCGAGTTAAATCTCTTTAACCCGAAGTAAATCCTGCGGGGACCACCTCAAGGGAACTTCTTACCGAAACCCCCTTGAAATGGCTAACCCTTTCTACATACCAACTCAGCACTTCCATGAGTATCTAACAACAAACCCTAACTCATGAAAGCATCCTGCTCCCTTACCTACTTAATTAGCTAAACTGGGTTAGTCAGAGCAGTCTACAAAGATGATTACCCTAAAGAATTTCAAGCGGCAACGGATTGATCGACTATGCCTCGACTCTTGTACGCGCACGACCTCCGCTCGAGAACCCTGCACCACTGGGCATTTGAAAACGAAGGGCCCAGGGGAGAAACATTGAAAACTGTCAGGGTGAGTGGACAAAAAATAAAATATAAAAGTTCTAATTCCTTTAATGTTCTCCCTCTAAGTTTTCCTAGGAAAATCCGCATGCAAGTAAAACATAAACAATGCATTGGCTCAAATATAAACAATTATGTGGGGTGTTAACCTCATCCACGAGAAAACCCGACCCGCTCTACCACGAGAGGGTCCATTGACCAGCTCATCGGAGAGGGTCCTGACCTGTTCTATTCGGGAGGGTCTTTTGACCAGCTACCACCGAAGAGGGTCATGACCTGCTCTATCCGGGAGGGTCATAATGACCAGCTACCACCGAAGAGGGTCAGACCTGCTACAATCCAGAGATGGTACCCGCTCCATCTGGAGAGGGTCCATGCTAGCATGCAATATATATATCCTTATCCTTTAAATCCTTTTAAAACCTGTAAAACCTGTAAAACCTCGTCAAAACCTAGTGGGAATAATAAATCGAAAACCAAGTCAAATCTCCCTGACTTCACCCCAAATACATTGGATTTAAAAACCTTTCCAGGAACCAAAAACCGGTTCTCTGTCTTTACTTTAAAACCCTTTAAATCCAAGAGCCAAATTTCTCCTTTTTAAAACATCCCCCTTCATAATCCCAAAACGGTGAAAACCATTAAAACCATAATCCGGGAAAATCCTTTAAAACCACGGGAAAGGTAGGAACCTCTTTCCCGGCTCGTTTATCTTTAAAATAGTAAATCCTCATTTTCCCAAAATCACCGTAAAACATAAATGGAGGAAATCATATATGCAGGAGAAATCAATTAAAGTCTATGACATGCAATTTAATTTAAAAACAAAGGTCCACTCACAGTACTTAATGCGACTCCCTTCCTGCTCGGAAAGCTCCTCGAGCTAACCACGTAGTCGAGCCCGTCTCACGTTCAACCAGAGACTGTACAAATAAACCAATGTATTAGTCATTCCATAGTTAACTTGGTCTTTTCCTAGTTTGACCAGGAAATCCTATTTGACCACGTGTTGACTAAGTTCCTTTCTTTTTAACAACTTTACAACAATACGCTTACTTCCGAATATCGACTCAAAGTTTGGTTTCCGACTTCGTAAACTCAGCGTAACGACTTTCCTTTCTATTTAATTAACGATAGGTTATCACATAATAATTTTGTGGAATTACTATGGACACCCAATCAACCACTTTACCAATTTACGGGTTATTAGTCGATATACCCGGTAAGACATTATCCGAATTATTTACAGCGCCTAACTCGGTTTCAGACCAAGATTCCTGAGTTGCCTAGAATCTTACTTAAAGATCCGGTTGTCTTACTTAACCGGTTATTAAGATTGACCTTTCCCTTTTTACTTTTATCGGTCAATCTTCCTAAAATGGTAACCTTCCAAAAAGGGAAAGTTTCCCAAAATGGAAAGCTTCCTAAAAGGTAAGTGTTCTTTAGAATGGGAAGTTTCCCAAAATGGAAACTTCCTACTTACGTCCAATTTTCCGTAAACATCCTAATTACGATTCAACTGACTCTTTTTGACTCAAGCATAACGAGGATTCGAATTCTACCTCTTCGGCATTCTGCCGGTCTACTGCATCACTGGAATCTTCGACGGATTCCGGTAACTTGCCGGAATTTCGCCATAACCTCCCCGTTCCCTTCATCTCCAAGTTATCGACAACACAACAAAAACAACACAATTTCAGCAAGTCAATATTACTTCAGCAACAACACCAGATAATAACACAACGATAAAAATCACAACACTGTGCTCACCTATGTTTTCAAATCCGGTATCTCTTTCACCGGATTCCTTTCCGAACAGACCCACTGTCTCGGCCTGCCCACCACCACCATCTCCCGGACTCCCCAGCAGCTCTTCCACGTCTGGCCCTAGCTACTGCCCAAAACTTCGAGCAGCCTAGGAACCATTGCTGCTGCAGTGTCCACACACGCTGTCGCTGCTCCAAACTCTACCATCATGCTACAGGCTCCAGCAGAAACTCGGTGAGACTCCCTAGGGCACGGCGGAGACGTCGAGGACTCCAAATGCTCAACCGCCGGAAGTCCGCCCAAGAACCCAGAAAAACCCGAAGAAAGATTTTGAGTTTGGGGTCTCAAATTGAACATACCAGGAAGTGAAATTGAAGATGAAAGAGAGAAAAGAAGAACCCCACCTCAACTCGGTCGAATTGTGGCCTGAAACGCCGAGCTTCGTCGGAGCACCGCCGCCCTTCTTCTTGAACGATCTCCCTGCACAGTTGGCGCATAAGTGTTTTGAGGTATGGGCTTTGTAGAGAATGAAGAGAGGAAGATCATGGTGGTGGCACACCAAAGTGAGGTGGACGGACGCGCCGACAGTGTCGATCAAGGCGGAGTGGGCGACGCTGAGTCGAGAAAAAGGGGAGAGAAGAAAAGCTCGGGTTTGACCCGATTTTGAGTTCTGACCAAAGTCAACTCAACTACCTCCTTTTTATACTTGAATGGACGGTCCAGATCAATTCTCCAAAGGATCTGACGGTCCAGATTAAAAGAGGTTAAAAGTAAAAAGGTTAAATGGTAAAAACTATTTACCGAAATAGTAATTGGAAATTACCATAAACTTCAGAAATTCACAGAAATTAGCCGAAAGCTCCGAAAAATATTCTGAAAATACCGGGAGACTCGTGTCGACACGTACTTCAACATCGAGTCATTAAATCAGGTATTTGGAGAGTTTAGAAAAACTCGAAAATTAACTCGAGCGATGTCTTATCAAATTACCGATCGCAATTAAAAGCTCTCGGTAACTCGTAAACCTCGGTGAAAATGTAACTTTTGGGTACGGGGTGTTACAGCTCTGATACCACTTGTTGCACTCTAGATGAACACACACAACAAGATTGAGAGTTCTACTGGGAAAACCACGTTTTTATTAAGCAACATTCAAGGCTTTATATAAGCCAATTACAACTGAAAATGCTAGAAATCTGCTCATGAATTTAATCCCTAAGAATATGCAACTAACTACTTTGAACGAATCAGAAAAACTGAATCCTAGCTAATAGGATTTATTGACCGAAAACTGGGCAGAAGAAACGCAGCTAACTTGGACCGAAGAGCAACAGCGTTTGAACCGGATTTTGGCGCCAAAACTAATTCAAACGAATTCCACCAGAATATGTGATGACGTGCCAGCGCTTCGGGTATTCCCAACGCAGAGATGCTTTCACAACCGAAGAGATCGTGAAGCTTTGAATCACATAGAATCGCCATTGGATTTAGAGGATCCTAGAGATGTATATAAAGATGGGAGAAGAAAAAGAAAAAAGACAACTGCTGTGTATTGAAGATCCTCCTCGTAAAGAGTAGGGTGCAAATTTTTATCGCTCTAAATGCTCAAATTAAGATCACTAATGCTG
This sequence comes from Comarum palustre, assembly GCA_951800085.1. Classification (NCBI taxonomy): domain Eukaryota; kingdom Viridiplantae; phylum Streptophyta; class Magnoliopsida; order Rosales; family Rosaceae; genus Comarum; species Comarum palustre. The sequence continues at coordinate 22,940,367 of OX637573.1, forward strand.
ACAGAGACGATGAAAGGTCTTGTTACCAAACCTTAATATTACGTGTATCAAATATATAGAATCAGTATAGACATCCAGAAACCTTGCCGAAACATGACTGATATGAGCTATAAAAGATGAAGATTGCAATTTTTTTGTCGGATACTAATCTCACATAAGATTTACAAAGTGACTCTACAGAACCACTGATGCTGACTAAATAAACATGTAAACAAAGATCGAATTATTGTTACCAACCTTAATTATACATACATCAAACGCATAAAATCAGTAAATATTATAGAAACGACACAGCTGAAATATGATCAGTGTAAGCTATATATATATATTAAAAAAATAATGATTTGTTCTAGAATGTTCTGCAACTCATCATTGCCAATAATTCTACTCTTGTTATCTGGGTCTTGGAGATTGTGTTTTCTTATGTAAGCTCACAGTTGCTTCACAATCTGAACTCAAAATATCAACAATACATAAATACTGCAAAACCAGTAGAAGATAGTATACAAACTGTGATATATAGCAATAGGGGATGAGCTCGAACCTCAGTTCTTGGAAGAGTTAGATGGCCAACAATGACTTGAGCTCAGGCGAAACACCACAAAGTTTGTTTAGACCCCCGGGCCTCCTTTTCTCTTGGGTTTGGGTTTATAGGAGCTCTTTTAATGAAGACCTCTAAGTTGATGACTTTTCAGTTTATCTTACTTTTTGAGCTTATATCCACACATTAACTATTTATTTTATAAATATTTATGAGTCTATCAATTATGCAAATTTTCAACAAAATTGAAAAATCGTTAAGGCATTGATAAGCTTGATTTACTAATTATGAACTTGAATGGTTTATGTTTGAAAGATTTGGTTCGTCCATTGATTCGATCTAGTTCTAGATCTTAACGATCACCAATTTAGCTGAAATTTTGGAGGATTGATCTACTTATATAAATCTACAACTTAAACGGTTAAAATATCAAAAATTTGATAAAAAATTGGTCTAATAAGCAATTAATTCAAAAGTCATCAACTTAGAGATCCTCATTAGAAGGGCTCCCTTGGGTTTAGAGCTGTAACATAATAGCAAAATTCCCAAACATGAAATTATTAACACACCAAAACATACTAAAACAACAACTTCTCTACCGTTAACCCATGCTAAAATGTAAATCAAATAAATATCATCAATCTCCACAAGTCTCAAGTTTGGTTGTTCTAATTGAATATGCATTGTAAGAGAGGTATAAACACTGCCAGGATCAGCACTTTAGGCGACAAAAATTTTTTTATCGGCATGTTAACCAAATTCTTCGGCTAAAACTTTAGCTGACGAGTCTTCGTCGGCTATGATTTCGTCGGGAAAGACTCGTCAGTTATGATTTTAACCGACGAAAGGAGAATTAGTCGTCGACTATTGTATCACACTTTCCAACGAATATTTTATTTGTTTCGTCGGCTAAAGTTTAAGACTATAGCCGATGAAACAATATTTTTTCGACCATAGTCGGAGACTTTGGCCAACGAAACATTTAAGATATTCGACGACTAAAGTATTTAATAATAAAAAATAACTATAGTCGATGAATTATAGCAAGTTTCCTCGGCTAATTAAAGAGTACTATAGTAAATGAAACTAACCGTAATTCATCGGCTAAGCCTTTAAAAAAATTAAAAAAATACTATAACCAACAAATTATGGCCAGTTTCATCAGCTATAAGTGTATTCTAGTAATAAAACCTGAAATTTCTAAATTACCATTCCAAACAACCAGCAAAATATACCAAAACATTTCCATATAACCAACAACACAAAAAAATAGTAACAAAACACATTTTCATAATAAATTTGAAAAATTGTTCATAAACACATAAAACTATATAAACTAAACAAAATATATATTGTCTAAAACTATATCCGATTATGATATATGCTGCTGCGAAAGAGGTTGTTACTGAGGAGGTTGCGGCGGCTGAGGTAGCAGTATATGCATAGGCATGGGCGGAGTCGGAAGTCCCTGAAACTCCTGCAAGTATTGGAACATCTACTGCTGTTAAGCCTGCTGGGTGGCATATACCGCGACATTATACTCTTTTAAGGCGGCAGTATAGGCTGTCTAGGCGGCGATCTGGACGACATGAGAGGCAGTTTGAGCGGCTTACTCCTTCCGTAGTCTCTGAACTTCTGACTTTAGCTGAGTCGTCCTGCTTCTGGTCGAGACTGCATTTCTTTGAAATCCTTGAGTGGTCTTCAGGACCCCCTCGCCCATGTGTCATAGACCTCGACAATAGAAGTCGTTTTCTTGAGGTGGGAAGACTGTGTCCATGATCCTCGCCCCAACCCTCGGATCTATGCTGTCGATCAGGGACATTGCTTCAAACATCTCTTCCTACTGCGTGTCCGTCCATGTCTCTCTCACTATATAACTGATCATATCGTCACTAGCCTGCTTCATCTTCCCCTACCCCTAATTGGATAGGAAAAAAATTATTAATTAACATTTTTACATATATATAAGTAAAATTATAAATTTAAAAACGTAAGATAACTTACAATATCCTCATGGGCATCCGGATATACCTTCTCGTACGTATAGACGTACTGGTTGATTTCTAGATGTTCCCTGACGGCCTCCTCCATGAAGACAACGAACAATCTAAAACTGGCATGATGTTTCCTTGTGTTACGTTACCGGTTCTGAGCGTTTGCTCGGGAAACATCGTTCAAAGAAAAATAATAAAATATTAGTAAAATATTTAAAAACTGGCGTACTTAATAAAAATTTAACCAATTAATTTTGTTTAATTACATGTGTCACACCCCGAATCTTTTGAAGTTAATAAAAGTTACCTTTTCATAGAGGCTTACGAGTTACCGAGGACTTTTAATTGCGATCGGTAATTCGATAAGTTATCGCTTGAGTTGATTTTTGAGTGTTTAAAAGTATTCCAAATACCTGAATTGATGACTCGATGTTGTAGTACGTGTCGACACGAGTCTCCCGGTATTTTCAGAATATTTTTCGGAGCTTCCGGCTATTTTCTGTGAATTTCAGAAGTTTATGGTAACTTTTAATTATCAATCCGGTAAAAAGGAGATTTACCATTTAACTTTTTTACTTTTCACCTTCTTTGAATCTGAGCCGTTGGATCGATTCCAGATTGAATCTGGACCGTTCAATTCCCTATAAATAAGGGAAGAGTTTTGACTCGGTCAAAACTCTCCTACCCGGTCAACTCGAGCTCCCCGAGCTCTCTCTTTCCGCTCCACTGTTTTCCGCCGGTGCCGGCGACTCCGGCCACCATAGGCCGGCGGACCACCCCATTCTCTTCCTCTTCTCTTCCTCTACCTAGCCTAGCCTCCACAACCACCATACATTCACCACAGCCGGAGATCGAGCGAAGGGAAGGCTCGACTGTTTTCCGGCGAGAACTCGCCGTTCAGGCGACGATTTGGCGCGTGGTAGGTATCTTCGTGTTCCTCTCATCTTCTTCTTCCTTCCCTTGCCTCTTTTTGATCTCCAAATTGAAAAGCCCCAATTCACTGTTTTCTTGGGTTTTCTGGGTTTTCTCTGTGTACCACCGGTGGCGTGCTTCTCGGGGGTTCTGGTAGATGTTGGAACTCCGACGAGACTGAAGACAGAGGGTTGAGGCGAAGGAGGTACTGGTTGGCGAGTTTGGGCAGTAGGGAATCACTGTACTGGTGGCAGTGACGCGCAGAGGTGGAGCTGGAGGAGTTGCTGGAGTGGTCTTGGAGGTGGTAGGCAGCAGTAAAGCTGCTGGGTCTGTGTTGATTCGAGTTGGAAGCACAGAAGCAGAGGGTAAGGTTTATTCCCTCTTTGAACTGTGGAATTCTTTACTATATGGTTTTGGTTTTGTTGATCCTTGGAATTGTTGTTGAATTGTTGTTGACTTGCTGTTTTGTATGTTTTGTCGATAACTTGGTGAATCAGAGGAAACAGGGAGGTTATGGCAAAATTCCGGCAAAGTTGCCGGAATCCGGTAACGATTCCGACAGCAGTAAATCCGGCTGAAATGCCGAGGTAGTCTTCAATCCCTTTAAATGTGTTGTTTCCGTTTAATAGGGTTAAAATGTCGTAAATCGGAATTTACGTAAGGAAACGAGTAAAAACGGAAACTAATCGTAAATTGGGAACCTTCTATTTTGGGGAAACCTTCTATGTTTGGAAACCTGCTAAATTGGGAAACTTTCCATTTTGGGAAAGTTCCATTAAGGGAAAGTTTCCATCTTGGGAAAGTTACTTTTTCAGGAAAATGGTTAAAGTGTTAAATTGTTATCGGGAATTGATAATTGGAATCTCTGAGAAAATGTCAAGTTGACCACGTTAAGTAAAGTTGGTGTTTCACGTAAACTGGTAAATCGACTCAAGGTTAAATATATTGATTAGTGTGACACGTTGGGTGTCTATAGTAATTCAGCGAATTATTATGTGACACCCTAACGTCAAGTTAAAGTGATTAAAGGAAAGTTCGGAAGCTGAGTCGGACTTTCGGTAAATTGAGTTAAGAGTCGATAACCGGGAAAGAAAGTCAAAAAGGTTAAAGTGCTAAAGAAAGGAACTTGGTCAACACGTGGTCAAATAGGATTCCTGGTCAAACTAGGAAAAGACCAAGTCAACGATGAAATGACTAATATAATGGTTTATTTGTACAGTCTCTGATTGAACGTGAGACGGGCTCGACTACGCGGTTAGTTCGAGGGTTTCGCTCGAGGAGCTTTCCGAGCAGGAAGAAGGTCGCGATGAGTACTGTGAGTGGACTTTTGTTTTAAATTAAATTGCATGCTTTATACTTTAATTGGTTTCTCCTGCATATATATGATTTCCTCCATTTATATGTTTTATGGTGATTTGGGAAAATGGGTTTTACGGATTTTAAGGGCAAACAAACCGGGAAAGAGGTTCATACCCTTCCCGTGATTTTTAAAGGATTTTTCCCGGGGTATGGTTTATTGATTATCACCGTTTTGGGATTATGGAGGGGGATGTTTTTTTTAAAGGAGAAATTTGGCTCACGGATTTTAAAGGGGTTTTCGATTTATTATTTCCACGAGGTTTTACGAGGTTTTACAGGTCTTACAGGTTTTAAAGGGGTTTTGAAAAATGGAAAAGGATATAAGGATTGTATGCTAGCATGGACCCTCTCCAGATAGAGTGGGTACCATCTCTGGATAGAGCAGGTCAGGGACCTTTTCCGGTAGAGCTGGTCATTTGACCTTCCCGGATAGAGCAGGTCAGGGACCCTCTTCGGTAGAGCGGGTCATTAGACCTTCCCGAATAGAGTAGGTCGGTTTTCTCGTGGATGAGGTTAATACCCCACATAATTGTTTATATTTGAGCCAAGGCATTATTTATGTTTTACTTGCATGCGGATTTTCCTAGGAAAACTTAGAGGGAGAGCATTAAAGGAATTAGAGCTTTTATACTTTATTTTTGTCCACTCACCCTGACAGTTTTTCAATGTTTCTCCCCTGGGCCCTTTTGTTTTCAAATGCCCAGTGGTGCAGGGTTCTCGAGCGGAGGTCGTGCGCGTACAAGAGTCGAGGCATAGTCGATCAATCTGTTGCTGCTTGAAACTCTTTAGGGTAATCATCTTAGTAGACTGCTCTGACTAACCCAGATTAGCTAAGTAAGTAGGTTAGGAAGTAGGATGCCTTCATGAGTTAGGGATTGCTGTTAGATACTCATGGAAGTGCTGAGTTGGTAGTTAGGAAGGGTTGGCCATTTCAAGGGGGTTTCGGTAAGAAGTTCCCTTGAGGTGGTCCCCGCAGGATTTACTTCGGGTTAAAGGGATTTAACTCGGGGTGGGTCCTGACAACATGTTTATGAGGGTTGTTGAATTCTGATATCAGAAGCCAACGCCACTCGTACTCCTTGTACTGGAACTCAGCAGGGGTACCAGAACGTGCGTTCCCGTGCGTAGTCTAGTGGGTCTGTAACTCTTTCTTCCACTTCTTGTACCTACAGATACAACAAAAATATTAGAAATATTATTAATATCACATAAATTTTGTTTTGTTTTCATTAACTTTCCAATGTACATTCCCCCATGCACAACGTCCACCCAGCTGTTCCTCAGGTGCGCGGGAACGTTAAACCACACCTGTATTTTAATCGTTTGTTTGTTTAGTTTTTTTTTAAATCAACAATATAATACATAATATTATTAAGGCATTTTGTAAACTCACCGACATCGCGTTGTGGACAATGTCCTTAACCTCTTGCGGGATCTCGTCCTAGTCTGACCACAACATAGGGACTCTATCCTTAATGAGCACACCCAAGCGGCCGAAGCAAGTCCTCGTCTTCCCGCCCGATACTATATGGCCATCCCCGTCAGTATTGATGAAGATCCTCCCTGAGGTACTGACGGTCTTCTCAAGAGTTTTCCTTATGACAGGGTCTCTTTTCTTTCTTGTCAGCTTTTTTCTGACGGTTCCTATCACATGATAAACCAAATTGATTATTAAAATTGGAGAACCTTGATTATGACATTATAAGAAAACAAATTATTCATCTTTCATTACTTGAGGGCGATGCGACAGATTCTGTCACTGTCGCCGATGATGATACCCTCGCAAAAATAAGATCTATATCAAAAGACAAGAATCGGTACACTGCTGATGGAGCCATTGGTGGGGGCAGTAGGTAAATCAGTGTCTCTGAGTCATCTATTGACTGCAGGTAAGGCCGGTATCATCCGCTGAAGGAACAGATGAGGCGGTGACATCTGTACCCTAGATGATCTACCATCCAAAGCAGTAGGACCCGGAGTCGGCTCCCGGTGTATCTCAGGCATACGAGGTGCAAACACCTCATTCTAGGTCTGAGGACATAGCTGCCTCAAGGATTGAGGGATACCCGACTGCCTCTATGAATGGGTGGCGCCCGATTGCCTCGAGGAATGAGAAACGCTCGACTGCCTCGAGGAATGAGAAAAGCTGGGCTGTCTCGAGGAATGAGAAACGCTCGACTGCCTCTACGTTGTCTCTAGAAGGGTAGCACGTCTGGACGTCATGGGGTCCTGAAACGACGTTTAAGGGTTGCTAGAGGTTCCCTCAGACGATTCAAATATTTGGCCCTTCGAACTCTTCGTCGATCTAAAAGGGTGGCTCATCTTGTTTAAAATATAAATTTGAATCAAATTAATGAAAATGTCATTAATATTTTTATAAATTATTTTAATTTTAATTGTAATTTTTAATATTTTAATTAAAAATTTAATATATTAACAATCTTTATCAATATATTAACAATCTTTAATTAATATTTTAATATATTAATAATCTTTAATTAACCTGTTCTAACTAAAACATATATTAACATATTTCTAACTAAAACCATAGTGTAATAACAAGATTTTTTTTTATTTTTAATTTTTAAATTATTTGAATTTTTAATATTTGTTAATTAATATTTCTAAGATCTAAAATACTATGACGATACTAACCAAACATAATTTTCCATTTTAACAAACATACTAGATATTCTAATATTCTATAAACATATTTCATACACTACTAGAAAAAACACTTCAACCGACGAAATAACCAAAAACAGGTCGATGAAATTTTTTTCATCAGCTAAAGTGGAATTTTAGCCTACGAAAAAAATTTCGCCGGCTAAACTAATTTTTTCGTCGGCTATAGTCTGTGAACTTAAGCCGACGAAATTAGGGTATTTCATCGGCTAAAGTACCTTTTAGTTACAAAATTACACTACGGATATTTCAGTGTCCGATTGACTATTGTGATACCAATCTGGAAGCGAAACGGGCGTACTAGTAAACCTCATGGCTAACGCCATGATATATAGGTTTTTTTGGCCATCTGAGTTCTTTTGTGGCTTTAAAATGCAGTTTTTCTAAACACTTAACACACAAAACGCCCATATCTATATTCATGAGGTATTTTGGTCAAACCTTCAACACAACAAACTCTCACCATGATGAGACGCAACTTTCCATGTAAAAGTTTTGAGACATTTACCCCTCGATGATAGGACTCCCCATATGGATAAATAATGGTAAATAGTAGGCATGTTGTGATTCCGGTTATCAAAATTCACAAACAAAAATACGACCGTTAGATATCATCAATATAGTGAAATATGTCTATGGTCAAAAATTCAACTTAATCTGATAAATTTAAGGGCTTCATCCGGACGGTCAATCCCGTAAGTCAAACCCTTAAATTGTAATGACTGTAACTATAGGCACCGAGACTTTACCGGAATTACGTGATTTTTCAACCGTAGATGTATTTCACCATTCCGGTCATATCTTATTTCATGACTTTTTGCGTTTGAAGTTTCTACGTAGAGTATATTTTTGAAACAGAACATTTACTTAAAGCTTAGTAAACAAGTTATACAACATTAGTATGCATGTTGTGATTCTGATGATCAAAGTTGAGAAACAAAAATCCGACCGTCTGATATGATCATTATGTCGAAATATGTCTATAGAAAAAAATTCAACTTGATCCGACAACGTTAAGGGCTCGATTCTTACGGTCAATCCCGTAAGTCAAACCTCTTAACGCACGGAAACGGTCATTTGACCGTCTAAATTACGTATTTTACCCGGACCTTCAACTGAAAATAGTTTCAAATCGATGAGACGCAACTAGTGGTCTAAAAATTTTATGAAAAAATAACCACCAGAGATAGGGCTACCTCTAGGGAGAAAGAATGGAAAATTGCGTTAACCGCAACTATCGGCACCGAGACTTTGCCGGAATTACGTGATTTTCAACTGTAGACGTATTTCACCATTCCGGTCATGTCTTATTTCACGACTTTTTTTTTTCAGTTGAAGCTTCTACGCATAAGGTTTAAGGTTTTAGCCGAAGAAATTAGGGTAATGATGCCCTAATTTCATGACGGGCACCCTCAGCAACTGTAGTCAACTCAGTAATATCCTTTTGGAATATTGTTCTGCTTCAGGACAACTTAAAAATATGGAAAAATCTAGTATCTACTTTTCCGTTGACACTCCAAGACAAATGGCAGGTCTCGTATGTGAACTCTTATGCTTGAGTGAGGTCATGAATCCGAGAATTTATTTGGGTTTACCCTCTCTTTGGGGAGATCGAAGAGAGAAGCACTGAGTTATATCAAGGAAGGGATAAGCAGAAAGATACAGGGATGGAAAGAGGGTTCCCTATCTATGGCGTGGAATGAAGTTTTGATAGTCTGTTGCATTAGCAATCCCTGCATATCCACTGAGCTGTTTTAAACTTCCTATAGCATCTTGTAAGGAGTTTAACTCTATTCTGAGTAATTTCTGGTGGGGAAATAATCAAAATGGAAATAAACTCCATTGGAAGAGTTGGGATCAACTGTGCAAACCCAAAGAGGCTGGAGGATTGGGTTTCAGATACTTGGAACACTTGAATATGGCTCTTCTTGCCAAACAATGTTGGAGAATTATACAGGAACTTGAGTCCCTTTGAGTTAAGGTTCTTAAGGGCCGCTATTTTCCTAATAGCTCTTTCTTTGATGCCAAGAAGGGTTATCGCGCCTCTTGGAGCTGGTCTAGTCTTTTAGAGGCCCGAGATCATTTTGTGAGGGAAGGATTTTGACAAGTAAATAATGGTACTGGGATCAACATATGGAAAGATTGCTGGCTACCCCCATCGGAGGTTTCTACAGTGAGGATTATTGGTATTGTTCCAACGGAGGTCCTAGTTTGGTTGCTTTTCTGATTGACTGGGATTTAAGGAGTTGGAATTTGAATGTGATTTCTCATTGCGTTCATCGTAATGAACTACGCCGCATCCTTGACATTCCAATTGGTGTTCGGGATGGCAGAGACCAATTCATATGGCTTGGGAACAAGAATGGCTACTACACGGTGCGATCAGGGTATCACTAGCTACACGGAAGAATTTCCACTGACGGTGGGTTTTTAAGCCTGCATTAAATAAACCCTTTTTATCGTTAGTAGCATAAGACAAGTAGGGTATCGTATAGGGCCGGAGATTGAGGGTACCTGTAAAATAAGCGTTAGTATAAATCACAACAATTATTACAAATTAAAAATAATTACAAAAGTGACTAATATTCCTGACGAACAGCAGTCGAAAACCTAAAGAAAAACTTAACCTAAACTACTCAAAAAGTTACCAAACTTTAGAGAGATATATTAGACATATATATGAACAACTGTACAAAATTTCAAAGGATTCAGAGTTCATTTGGTATGGAAATAAAATTCAAGAAAACAGGAGACAAAATAGTGACGAAAATCCTAAACTACAAAGAAAACCAAATCTAAGCTACTATATACAAGTGATAGACTTCAAATGCACACAAGCATATAAAATCATGAACCAAATTGTTTCAATTTAAACAACTTAAAACCATGCTAATCAAGAATGATGAAACGAATTCAGAGTTACACGCCTCAGCGGTCGAGTAACCTATTATGTTCTTAAGAATCCTATGCTTCGATCAGCTCTAATCATAACACAAATCATTAAGATCAAAGAAGAATTCGAACATGTAGACAAGCTTATCTCAGCGATTAAACAATTCTACATGCAACTTATAACGTTTTTTAATGTAAATCTTAATATTAACCATTCAAAATTTGAACTAACCAATAAAGATCACATCTACGAAAAATCAATGTAAACAAAAATCGTTTGTTCAATCAAATGCATCAAACAAATGAACAGCTAATTATGAGACTACTTTCACTAGAACTGTCCATTAGTTTGATACATTTGATTAATCAAACGATTTTTGTTTTCATTGATTTTTCGTAGAGGTGATCTTTATTGGTTAGTTTAACTATTGAATGGTTAAGATTACGATTTACATTAAAAACATATGTAAATAAGAAAGAGTCCGGACGAGTACGTCCATATTAGGTCGGACGCAAGTAGTTTCCTTTATCGTGAAGCAAATGGTGTGGCTAATAGATTGACTCACCTTGCTAGTTATTTGTATTTTGACGATTATTGAATAGAGGAGACACCTGTTATTATTCAGGACGCTCTCTATGAGGATGATTATACTGTTACTAGAGGTATATGCAATACGTCCCCTCTCTGTATGACCGTTCACTTTTATTTACCATGAATAAAAATTCTGGTGTGGGGCTGAGCCTCTTAGGATAGACTGGGTTCCAAACCCTGTTTCAAATATATAGACCATATATGGCAAGTACATTGACATTTTATGCCGGCGCATAGTGGAGGTGATAACAAGAATTTTGAACATAGATATTAATTTGAAATTGTACATAACTGAAAAGATTTAGTCCATGGCCATTGCTATTCTACATGTGCATGGTGCCTAAAATTCCGACTGCCTCCCATGCCTACCAAGTTTTAGCAGCACAATTCTTTCAACACGCATTACAACTTCTTTAATAAATACAAACATTAATTTCAAGTGCAACCTTGCCAAATCGAAGCAAATAAGAAAATTCTCAAATTCAAAACCCTAGAATTTCAAATAGTGGAGATGATAACAAGAATTTTGAACATAGATATTAATTTGAAATTGTACATAACTGAAAAGATTTAGTCCATGGCCATTGTTATTCTACATGTGCATGGTGCCTAAAATTACGATTGCCTCCCATGCCTACCAAGTTTTAGCAGCACAATCCTTTCAACACGCATTATAACTTCTTTAATAAATACAAACATTAATTTCAAGTGCAACCTTGCCAAATCGAAGCAAATAAGAAAATTCTCAAATTCAAAACCTTAGAATTTCAAATCAACGATTCACCTTACCTAGCTCGAAATGGATCGAACCCTTTTGAGGGTTTACTATACAAGATTAGGCCTTTAAGAAGAGATAAAGATCACCGGCTATGGTGGCCGGAGGAGTGAGTTCCGGCACAGTCGCGTCTTCGTGACGCGATTAATTTCTCCTAAACGATAGTGAGTAACAACTGGCCAGCTACTCAGATTGATTGTTGAGGAGAGCCTTAAGTTGGTGTTGGTGCGCGACCCAGTTTGACTGGACGACGACGACAATGTCGCAGGGTCGAGAGGCGCGCGAGGTAGTATAGAGGGAGAGAATATAATTTCCGATTTTTCCCTCCCCTTCTCCCCTTCTACTTTTAGTAAGTTTTCCTTTTTATATCCTGAACGAAAATAGAAATTTTACGTTTTACCCCATAGCTTGTACATACTGACTTCGATTAAAACGTATAACATGTCAACGGTTCGTTTTATCGTCCTCTACAACTTCCTTAAGATTTTTTTTTTCAAAAAAGATCGTCCTACAAAGAGTTAACTCTAGGTTCTTAAACGGTAAAATTTTTATGAAAGCAGTCAAAAATGCAAACATAAGTAATTGAGGTAACAATAAAGAGTCAAGATGTGACCGTAATTATTAAAGAGTAGTCTATTCTATGTACTAGGTGACATATGTTTCACAACTACTTTTTTATCTGTGGATGATAGCAGTAGAGTATGTAATAGCTATTTCAGGTCTTTGCTTGACCAAATTTATGAAAATCGTGTTGACTATTTCAATTTTTTAGAATTTAATAATAAGGATTATACGATATCAGACCTAGAATTAATATATCTCACTATCTATACGTTAAGATTAAATTCTCAACAAATTGATAACCTGCTTATTTTAATATTTCATTGACAAATTTTATTATAGGTGATAATCTTCCTTTGAAGATGATGATTTTATATAAATAGGAATCTAACTTGGTTAGATCTGTTTATATTATTATTGTGTGAGAAAAATAAGGAAACCTTTGATCAGTATAAATATCAATATCATTCTTAATATTCTGATATGCTAATCTGCATGGAAATAAGTTCTAACCAAGATTATCTAATTATATTATTTCATTTATTAACAGATTATTTTGGAAAAAAATTATTCTTTTATGAGTCAATGAATATCTTGTGATTTACATTATTATTTAATACTAATAAGAATTTTTATTTTGGATATCTATTAGGGTTGTTGGTGTAAGGATATTGAAACAATATATAAAGAAGACACCAACAATATGGAAGACCACATTTGCACGTATTTGAGAGAGCAACTTCTGCTGCGAACTTTAAAAGGTCAGAAGTTCAACTAATTCATGTTGAGTTGAACTTAATATTTATGTTGTTGAAGATCCAAGAAGGTGGTTTCTTGAAGATTGAATAAAGTTCTTTTGGTTATATTGAGTATTACTATTGCTGTTGTGGCTGCAAGATTTATACTCAAAACTCATAGAGTTGTCATTTGTGTCACTCACTGTGTTCTTCGTCTATAATGGATCTGGATCAGTGTTGTTGGAGTGGAAGACGTGTTCAGTTTCTTCCTTAGATAGGTCATAGTTCAATTAGGTGATAGATTGGATTTACAGATGTAATTAGATCAAGGTTGTTGGTTTATAAAAGTGATTGTTATCACTGTTTGATATACTTTGTAAAACTCTGATTATTCATAGTGGATTTGATTTTAGTGTGGACTACTTTAAAAGTTTTGCGGTGATGTTGCCTAGCTTGAGGAAGGTTTAAGCCGTAGTTAACAAATCTTGTGTTCTTGTGTTTCATTATTTACTTTGAAGGATTGAATCTTTATATTCAAGTCTTCTAAATTTTATACCATCCTAGTACTTTCACAAATATCTGATAATATCGAATAAATGCTAAATAATACTAATTTATAGTGATGATTCAGTTCAAGTGGAAATAGTCAGGGATAAGATTGGTAAACCTAGAGTGTGATGTAAAGTGTAATTCCTATAACTCTTATATATGAATCCTTTGAAAAAGAAATGTACAAATAGACTTCCATCACCAACTTAATTGACAACTTCTAACGTGTTGGGTTTTAACCACAAAAAATCTCGGTACAATTGGGTATGATCCATCTACTTATAAGTTATATTTTATTTATCTCTGTTCTGATGTGAGATTTTACCTCTCCAACACTCTTCCTCACGTGCAACCTAACTTTAGGTCTGCACGTTTAATTTGGTTTTATTCCCACATCAAAAATCGGTAAGGTGATTCAAATCCAATTCCTATTTCAGAAATTAGGGTATGCGGTCTAAGACCCACTACATGCACTTGGTATGGTATGGAGCCAATCAGAATTTCTCAGATGACAATTCGATGAACCCAAATTTGGGCCTATTATGCTTGGGGAAACATGTGAAGAGTGACCCGCTCTGATACCAAATAGAAAAGAATGATTCGATATGATTTAGAATGCTTCAATATATTCTTCTTCTCCATATATAATGTTTATATAGAAATACAATTGTAGTGCTAATAGAAAAAATATCTTCTACATCTATAAAAAATATTTAACTTACACATAAGAAAGTAAATATTTATAAATATTCTATAAAAAAACCGAACCTGCTACTTAATAGTTTGCAAAAAGATAGTTTTGGAAGCTGTAATCTGGATCTGTCCAACTGCTTATTGTTTATAACGTGCATGGTATTTCTTATTTGAGAGCTTGAAGGTCAGCATAGTATTTAGCTATCCATCCCTTGATGATCCTGACCTCAGTTTTCCTCTGATTCACCAACCAGTCTGGATCGGTAATGTGGTGTGAGGTGAGAATATCCAAGCAGTGAGACCCTGCATTTAAAAGTAAAACTTAAATTTGTGGGTAGGTATAAAAATAACCAAGACATGTGCGTACTCCCAAAATTCGAAAACTATGAACTTGGAAGGATCGATAGTTCGATACATACCATTCTTTGTATAAACAGCAACCACACTATCTGATATGTTCTCCAAAACCCTATCATAAGAGTAAAACAATGTTAAATATGCAGTAAATCAGGTACTATATATTGAACTTGAATATATGGTGTTGTTTGATTATCATAATAATGAAAATGATAAAACTTTAATGATTCATATTGGTTTAGAAATCATAGTCGTAAGGCTACGTACCCGCCAATGCTGTAAGGGTCTCTTAGCCCATTGGAGAAAATTATGTTGCTAGCAAACCTAGAGAGACTCAGTTTTATGTCCTGCATATTATCACATTAGGCATAGGTTGTATTTATATTAGCAGATCCATGCATGATTTCATATGAGATAATCAAAGTAGAAGGATTTGGGTAGGTTATGATTAGCAACGGACGATATATAAGAAAGTGAAAGCATTACATACATGGCCTCCAAAGTAGGTAGTCACCCAATTAGGCCTGGGAGGAACGCCATAGCTTGCTATGCAGTCCTTGATATATTTATCGATATCAAATTTGAAAGGTGGAAACATGGTGTCGTTGCTCACGCTTATGGGAATGACCATGTCACTGCAAGTCTAAACAATCAAGAAATTAAACAAATAGGCAATCGTGGTTAATTAAGCCTTCAAATATAATTTGAATTAGGGTAAAAAGCAAGCTGATGAACTAGTATATATGCCGGAAATTGGTGTTTTAAAATTTGACCTGCGTCATGACTTAGTCACTTAGATATTGAAAATGTACTCCTAACATTGACCTAAAAACAATGATTGATTCCAAACCCTTAAAAAAACAGAAAAAAAAAACAAACAAACAATCAAAGGAACGTATTTCTTAAGTAACAAGAAGCATTGTTCTCGGCCGCAGAGATACTCAAAATCATTCCAAACCGTCAAAGCTTGTTAAGTTGTTATCATGCACCATGGGTCTTACAATAGTCAGCATGATAAGACTTGCCCCCCTAAAAATTACAAATGTGGAAGTCTATGTATCCGGGTTAGCTTTCATGTGGTCGCGCCTCTCAGGGTCGTCGATTTGCAACTCAGGCCACCTCAAACAGCATAACTTATGTACCACTTTCCCCTTCATTAGGTTTCCCGTATAACTATCATTTATGCGACCAAAACAGCTTGATAACCAAACTAATTTGATCATTTACCTGTCATCCCCATCCCACATTTGTTTCGTCTCATCAGTCTTGGATCCTACTAATGACTTATGGGATAACCATGTCACTACAACTCTAAAAACTCAAGAAACAATTAGGTAATCCTGGTTAATTAGCAACATATCTGAATTAGGGTAAATATGAAAATTTCTGACTCAAAGTTTCAAACTATGAAAGTTGTGAGATAGAAACTTGGCCCTGATGCAAACTTCTATATATAATATATAAACGTTGTGAAGCAAGATGAATGCCGATACTCTAGTGTATACATACATACATATATATAGATATATATATGCCGGAAATTGCTGTTTTTAATTTTGGCCTGTGCCATGACTTTAGATATTGAAAATGTACTCCCAAGTCCCAATATTGACTCAAAAACTTTGATTGATTCCAAACCCTTCAAAATAAGGATAATGCTCATTTACATAAACAGAAAATTTTTCGACCAAACCCATGAAAAAAAGTTAACAGCCAATTTCAATAAAATTAAATAAAATGACGATCTTGCCCTTGTTTTAATTAAACCAACACGTTCCAGATATGAAATTCTTCTTTCTCTCTCTCCGACGAAGCATCAGCTAAATCACCACACCGGTGACGAGGCCTCGACGCCGACGAGGCTAGATCCCTTTCGTCGGTCATCGTCACTCCACCCGATCTTGCCATATCTCCGACCATATCTCCTTCTCTCTCTCCTTCGATCTAGAAAACTCTCTCTCTCTCTCTCTCTCTCAACCATCGATGGCCATCACGGCTCACCGCACCAACCCGCTCCACGACCACCTCACTCATTTCCTCACATGGTGATGAGCAGCCTTGTCGTCCTTGCCGATCTAGATTCAAATCGATGTTGTAGATGTGAAGGCCGCCGTCGTCTAAGGTGAGCTAGCGTTAGAGTCCACGACAGGTTGTCGGCGTCATCTTGTCGGAGTGGCCGATAATCCTCCTTCAGCTTCTGATGTGATTGTGGAATTAAATTGTGTGAGTGAACGTTAGAGAATTTTTGGAATTAGGTTTAAATGAGGGTTAAGAAATCAAACTTTGTGCAAGTATATCAAGTAATTGGGATTAGCAAGGGTAGTAAATTTATTTCTTGAGATTTATTAATATCTTTAATAATATGATTTGAGGTAATTTTAGTAAGATTTTCTATCTTTATTGTTCCTCAAATTTTTTTATTTAAGGTGATAAATTCTTTCGTTAAATTTACGACCCCTAATAAAATGTTTGTTACACTCTATAAATTGTTTTATTACCTTCTATACATTATTTAGAGATGAAATTGTGTTATTTCACCTTTATTTGCCTCAATTCAAGAAGTTTATTGCCCTTAATAAAATCTCAGAAGAAATTTATTGCCTCTAGCAGTAAAATCTTAATAGAAGTTTGTTACTTCTGCCGCTCCTCAATAAAACTTCAACTATGGTGCGGTATGTTTTGTGCAAGGTCCGGTGGATTTCAGTGACATTTAAAAAATCGATGAGATTCCGGTGACTAGAGTTCGGTGGCCGATGACTGAAGTCCGTTGACAACCGACGACCATAGCCCGGTGACCGGATTTGATGAGGTTCCGACCAAGTCTTCATTTCTCTAAGCATGTTTTAGGAGTGAGGGATCAAAATAATATAGCACCTTTAGAATTTTAACAAACAAGTAGTGACACCTTTATATTGGAATTGACACATTTTTTTAGAATCACTGAAATGGGCTAAGAGGGGGCAAATTAGTGCTAAATGTGTATTTTTCCTAAAAAAATTCAGAAACAATGGGGTATTTGATGTTACACCCAATTTGGTATACACATTTTTAAATTACACCCACATTTAAAACTATTTTAAAATACATACAAATTTATTAATTAAGTTTTACTAAACAAAATAAACCTATTTTTTTTTCTAGAATTACAGAAGTTGTCATTATCTCTAATCGTTAATGAAATGATATCCCATCAATATATGAACCCTAAAACCTATACCCAAAACACAAACCTCAATTCCTCCATAAACCCTAACCCCTAAACCCAATGGCGGAACTATTAAAGAGCTAGAAGGGGTTATAGCCCCTCCGGTGAATTTGGAAATTTTCTTTAATGACAGTGTAATTATGTATTTATTAGGCTTAATTCCAAATTGTTGGTGTTAATGGCTCATTCGGAAATTTATTCAATCTTGTTAATAATGGTGATTAATTCTCCCCTTAATAAATTTTATAGTTCTTGCACATTCCTCTTACGAATCATAATTGTGTTTTATTGTTAATAATACATTCAGAGGAAAAAGAAGAGCAAAAGTCTCCACTGCAGCTAAAAAAATTAGCCCCTACAAAATTTTATTTCAAGTTCAGCCACTGCCTAAACCCTATACCATAATCTCTAACCTAAAACCTTATACCCAAAACCCAAAACTCATGAATTCCTCTATTTTTAACCTAACTTAAAGGTAGAAAACAAAATTTATGGTTGATCGATATCTGTACCATAATCACAAATTAAAATGTATAAAATAATATGCATGCTTGACTTAAAAATTTACTAAAAAAATAAAATTAAAATCAAATGGGCAAAACCGTCAGGAAAAAAATGGTGACAAATTTCAATTATAAAAATAAAACCTATAAGTCATGTTAAATAATTTGAACTTAGTGTAAATTAAAATAAAATATGTGAATGAGTTTATCTTAAAAGAAACTCTATTTTTAAGCTTTTCTCTAATTTTCTTGAAAAAAATTAGCAAACAAACAAACGTACTTCTTAAGTAACAAGAAGCATAGATACATCCACGCATATTCAAAAACCTCAAAGCTAATTAAGTTGTTATCATGTACCATGGACCTTACAATAGTCAGCATGATGAGACTTGCCCCCTAAAGTTTACAAATGTGGAAGTCTATGTATCAGGGTTGGCTTTCATTAGGTTTCCGGTATAGCTAGCTATTTTTAAGCAAACAGAAACACCATGATAACTAAATTAATTATTTGATCATTTACCTGCCATCCCCACCCGTCTGTTTCTGTTAGATTTGTGGGCGGGTTGACATAGCACGAGTGGTTTCCGATAGACGCAACAACACCTGCAAATATTTTTGTCAAAATGTCATCTGTGGATGAAGCTCCGTCAATGCCACCGCAGACTACAGTAACTGGATATCTCGGTGGGCGATCGTACTGAGCTGCATGAGCATATATCTTGTCTAAGAAGTCTTTCAGCTCAGAAGACTTGGTCAACGGTCTAGTCAATTGCAAAGCAAGAAAACAAAAGGGAAGTCACAAAATCAATCACTGAACATATTGTTATTCACTTATTATGAATCAAATATATGAAACTTAATTAACAGAGGATCGATGTACCTGCAAGTTTGGAATTTCTTGCTAAGAATTGAGAGACCTCCAGGCGTAGAAGCAATATTATCAATTTCAGACCAAGACTTCTTTATGGTTTGGTAGCAAGTCTCACTCGCTTCCTGCACGTATGCATGTCCATCATCAATTAAAATTTATCAGTTTTTTGTTACTAATTAACTGAAAATAGTAGCGTGCACAAATTAATTATCTTTTGTAAAACCCTAGCCAATTGCGAACAAACTAGGGGTATTTGATGTTACACTTAAAATGGTAGATACATTTTAAATTACACTCACATTTAAGATTGTTTTCAAATACACCCAAACTTATTAATTAAATTTGTCTATACAAAATAAACATATTATTTAGGATAAATAATAAAACCTATTTTTTTCTAGAATTACAGAAGTTGTCATTATCTCTAATCGTTAATAAAATGGTATCCCATGAATATATGAACCCGAAACCCTTAAACCCTAACCCTAAACTCTAAACCCTAAAACCCACCCAAAACTCAATTCATCCATAAACCCTAAACCCTAACCCCTAAACTCTAACCTAAACCCTATACCCAAAACCCAATTCCTATATTTGTAACCTAAGTTAAAGGTAGAAAACAAAATGCATATGGTTGATACCTACATCATAATCATAAATTAAAATATAGAAAACAAATTGCATGCTTGACTTAAAAAACTAATAAAAAAACAAAATTAAAATCAGAAGGGCAAAACCGTCAGGAGAAAAATAGTGATAAATTTCAGTTTTAAAAATAAAACCTATAAGACATGTTAAATGATTTGAATTAGGTTTAAATTAAAATGAAATATGTGAATGAATTTATTTTAAAAGATACTCCATTTTAAACTATTGGTCAGTATACTTTATATAGATTTTATAGAAGGTAAGAAATTAAGAGAGAAATAATCATACTCGAAAATCTTTGGTAACAATGGAGTAGTATCCAGTATCCGGTGGAACAATGTCATCAAAGTAAAGAATTGGAGCTGATGAGGCAAGAGCTCCAAGTGCGATGTGAGGATACTTCAGTCGGAACCATGAAGCAAGCACTGTCAAAGAACGAACATACATGAATGTTATCAAACGAGCCCTTGATGATGTACACACCAGTTGTAATTTCAAGAAGTTTAGATTTATAGTCACTCACTTCCACCATATGAACCACCGATAACGATGACCGGAGAATGTTCAGAATGTAGTTGCTTCTTTACATGTATGAGAATTTCTGCATAATCTGCCAGAGCTTGGGCTGAGTTGAAGTATCCTCGAGTGCTTGCATTTTTGAATGCCACTTCCCTTGATCCGAATGGGATTGATTCCCCATAATATCGGTGCTGCATGATAAGAAAAACAAAACATTAAATTCTCAGACACGATATAGCTGATCGATTCTCTCAGTCGACTTACAACAGATTCATACGTAAATAACATTACCTCTATATAAATCTGGAGAGCTTGAAAGTGAATGGCATTTTCATGTAGGAACCCAATAGTAGGCAAGTCAGAATCAATCGAGACTTCTTCTCCTAAGTAAGCAAGTATTGGCGCACTGATATTGGCCCCACCCCAATGCTTGGAATTGATCAAATATCTTTGTGGAAAAGTACTAAAGCTATCATACCTAAAGTTGAAATGGTCAAGTGTTTGGTTGTAGTAAAATGTCTGAAGATCTTTGGGATCAAATGAAGGTGATGAAGCCTCGCCGGGTCGGACATGGGTCCAATAATTTTCATGTATGAATGATCCTCCAGTTGGACTCAGCCTTGGAACTTTTAAGGAAAGTGAGGTTGTGATGAACAATAGAAGCGAAAT
Source organism: Comarum palustre (assembly GCA_951800085.1). Classification (NCBI taxonomy): domain Eukaryota; kingdom Viridiplantae; phylum Streptophyta; class Magnoliopsida; order Rosales; family Rosaceae; genus Comarum; species Comarum palustre. Next base: position 22,961,429 of record OX637573.1, read on the forward strand.
TAGTAGAAGGGAAGATTGGAGTGTGAATAATGTGAGTTGCTTCATAGTCATTATAAGGTTTTCTGGCAAATTTCCGATTGGAGAGCAGCAGTTGTGTTTCGAATTGGTGCTGGTTAAGAAGATTGAGCCATATATATGGTATAATCAAGTGGTCAACAAATGGAAGAGGATTGTATTTGGATGTATTGACTTAAATTGGTTTCGCCCGCCTACGATAGGGATAAAAAGATAAGTCAATGTGTATTTTATATATCTACGGACCAAATTTCAAATCATTACAAATATGATACAATTAATTCGTTGGTGCAACTTATTTATACATTATACAAATATATGATATTGTATTCGATCGATGACTTGGGTGTTAAGTAATCGATCGACTTGTGTTATAAAATATCATCAGTACGTATAGTAATGATCCGATAGTCTTTATATATATATATGTCTATTTTATTAAAGGATTCTTTTTTTATATAAATGAGGAATCAAGAATTAGACAGTATTTTCGTTAATATTAACATCTTCACCGTTTAATACTTAGAATTTATATATGTAGATCATTTCTGTAAAATTTTATTAAATTTAGTGTTCGTTAAGATTTTTTGAACTAACTGAAATTAATTGACATATCAAAACTGTCAAACATGAACCGTTCATGCTTATAATTTTAATTCGCAGTTTTAAACACCTTACTAATCACCAAATTAGATGAAATTTTGCAGAGATGATCTACATATATAAATCTATATATGGAATGGTAAAGATGTGATTTGGTGATCAAAAAGTTAATATAATATTTGATCCCTCATATATGTTAAAAAAAGAGATCCATAATTAAAATGAGGCTATATATATATATATATAACTCGTTGCTCAATTCTAAGAGTAAAAAACTTAGTCTACAAAGAGAAACCTACTTGATGTCCTAGTTGTTTTTGTTTTTTTGATGCGGGTTAATTAATTCATTTTTGGATTTTGGCATATATAATTGGAAGAACATAATGACTTGACGAAATCAAGCTGTTCTACAATTCAATAAAACAAAACAAGAAAGACAAATTAAGATACTAGAAATTAGAAACGTGTCATAGTCTCATATTTGGAGAGGTACGTTATAGTGGTTGCTTGCCAGAATCATCTTCTGATTATTACACCAAAACATCAATTTTTTACATGTGTGCATGAAGTTCATGATAATGTAGAAAGTAGAGGATTACATTAATCTATATAAATAAATAAATAAAGTAAGAAATTATGGTTAAAAATCAAAGGATGGAAATTCCTACAGAACTGGCCGGGGCCTAGCTCACGCATGCCATGACTGTTCATACTTACGAAAGTTTGTTTAATCATTCTATCTGCAACAAATCTACACATGCATGTAGAGCTACGAATAGAAGCTACTAAAACTTCTTGTATATGTCAAAGCCTGGCACTCCAGTTTGGTTAGCAGGTTTCCTAGCCTTGTGCAACAAATTTAGACATGTGGATCGATGTATGAATTTACAAACCAGAGAAAATTAATCATGTCAAACTCAGTTTGGTCCTTCTGCAACACTTGAAAGTATATGAATAACAGAATAAGCAATCAAAGACAAAGAGCAATTATGTCAAAATATGAACAGAAGCAACTAAAGAATTATGTCGAAGCAGGTAAAAGAAAATTAACCAAAAGAAAATGCCAGGTTCATCCTGAATAGTTAAGTGAGCTTTTCAACCGTTCCTATTTGTAGTTTTCAGAAAATCAACTGGTGTAGTATTTGTCTCAATCGTAAACTTCGATAGATCGCGACGTTTTGTACGTTGATCATGACTGGAAAGGAAGCTCGATCTACAACTTCCAGAAGGTCATCGGCAATTTTTTCTTTTCGTTTTGTTTTTCTTGATTATATGCTACTGGGATATATCAGAGGTCTAACTCCACCAGGTATACCACGGTACCACTGTTATGAATTTGTTTTTAAACTTTAATTATTAGTCTTACAAGTCTTTTTCTTTGTGCAGTACACAGCTACCTAGTCTTCTGGTTCAAGTTCCAGGCCGGCACGGCGTCAACCATTGAAGTTTCAACCAGTTATGTTTTGCATTGGGTGTGCGTAAGTGTGTTGAGTCCGGATTAACTTTCGGTGTTACAATATTTCAAATCAAAACCGAACAGTTTTTTTAGTTTCATAATATTTCAAATCGTAACCAAACTGTTTTTTCGGTTTTCGAATAATTCGGTTACATAATTTTTCTGTGCGGTAGGGTTCGGTTTCGGTGTGAACCGTACCAATTTATTTACTTTAACAAACAATGGATGTCTAATAATTCTCATAAGGCATGAACAAGTTTAGAATGCATTTAGAGTCCATACAAGTCAACAAATGTCATCAGAATATCAATTAACTAATTAAAAAACACCATATTTGATAACTTAATAAATCAACATATATCAACTATCATATAAACCCAACAACTTGCAAACTACAAACTTGAACATAAATAATTTTTTATATATTTCAAATCAAATTCCATCAATGCATTTTAAAAAAAAAAATAAGAAAAACGTAATTCGGTGTGGTTCGGTTTAAATCAGTTGAATTATAACCTCAAACTGCAACCAAATCGCTTTTATGTGGTTCGGTGCAGTGTGACCCAAAAACGAAACCGTTTTAGTTCGGTACAGTTATTGGATCATGTTTTTCGGTGCGATTCGGGTCAGTAACAGTATTTTTTGAGCAAAATGCCCACCCATACCATTTAGTACTAATTTGGCCCCCTTTTAGCGTATTTAAATATAATTTTTTAAAATCTGCACATTCTAATATAAAGTGTCATTACTTGTGCCTAAATGAATAAATCTCCACTTAAAGTCTTAACACGCACTATTTTTTAGGACTATTTTTCATCACCCTTTAATCATGTATAGAGAGAAAATAGAAAAGAGAGAATACTTGGCTGGTGCCTCACGGAACTCCGTTCACCGGTTGTCGGACTTCTGACACAGAAATTTTGTCGATCACCGGAATCTTACCGGATTTTTTTTGTTCTACACCTAAGTATGAAAATTATTAGGGATAGTAATTTTTCACATAATCAAATTTTTTGTTCTGCACCCATATATGAAAATTATCAGGGCAATAATTTTCTACAAAATCTAATTTTTCTGTTCTGCACCCATGTATGAAAATCATTGGGGATAATGACTTTCGATAGGATTTTTTTAGGCAATAAACTTTCATTGAGATTTTATTAGGGTTAATAAACTTCTACCGAGATTTTATATTCATTGGGGCTAATAAACTTTTACTAAGGTCAAGAAAAAGCGTAGTATCACTTTAATATTCATTTTTTAGAAAATCAATCTTGACATGAAAGAAAAAAAACAGTAGAGATAGTATTGTACTGACCATTAGTAAAAAAATTATTACCTCGAGTAATAAATTTATTATTGAGTGTAATAAATTTATTACCCCATTAATAGATCTATTACCATAGTAAAACATAAATTTTAACCCAAAAATTGCTCTGGGCACCCAACGTTGGCTTTTGACCTCTCCCGTCGGATCTGTTTGGACATCGACTACCTTAAAGGAGTGCAAACAATCTTCTAATGGCTCAACTCACTTATTTTTCAAGGTCTTCACCCTCTACATCAAAGATCGACACCTCATCACTCCTCTATGTGCCACACGCCACGCGCGAAGCTATTTGCCTCCGTGATGGTGTCATTTCGCTCGCTCTGTCGTGTCCTCAGATCTTGTCAAGCTCAAGAAGGTAAGCATTTGCTCTATCGAGGAACGTCGCCATCGAGCGAGGCCATGGAGGAACGTCACTGTGAGCGGCCAAGGACGTCGATATCAAGCTTTGGGGATCTGAACGTCGATGTCGAGGTTTAGGGATTTGGACGTCGACGTTGATGTCATGCGCGCTTTGGGGATATGGACGGAGCGAGGAAGAGAGAGAGATGGGGGGAAGAAGAATTCAGATGGGGAGAGAGAGTCTGTTTAGTTGTTGTTTTGGCCTTGCTCCTAGTCGGTGGAAGGTAGTACAAAGACTTGCGGGTGACCGCAGTACAAGGTAAATTACAAAGAAAGTAAGAAGGAGAAAGAGAAGTTCACGGGGCGTGCCACCACACATATGCGGAAAAGAATGAGTATGCGCACCACCTGGCTTCACATCAATCGACAATAGCTCTCAGGCGTCACCTTGGAGGAATTATTTACGAGTAGTCCTCTACTCCATCGATACTCGTGTTAGACGAGCAGAGTAATCACAGGGTAGGGGAGCGAAACTTTGCTAGAGCTTGAGCTTCGTACCGAAGGTGGTTTCGGGCAACCGATTTGGTGTTTTGCTAAGGCGTGAGGCTTTAGCGTAAGATCGTAGTTCGACGAGGTCGAGTTGTTGCTTTACTTATTGCTAGAAGCTGTTGTTTGCAAAAGTTGTTTGATTGTTTTGAAGATGTGTTGAGTGTTTTTCTGATCTCCTGGTCTTCTTTATATACTGGTCTAAATCGCCTGTTAAGGATATGGACTTTAACTAATTCAAATGGGTTTCGACTACTGTAATTGCACAATAAATCGTCCTTCCTTGCAATATAGCAACTGAAATATCATGGCTTTAGTTACAAATAGAGTTCACCTAGGTCACTAGTACTGATCTACCGCTCATCGAAAACTTACTAGACTCCGATGAAAACTCATTTACTAAAATCCATACAACACATGCGAAACGATCTTGCCACATAAGACAGTGTTTCCCCTGCCACTATTATTTTGAGCCGAACTCGTCAAAAATTTATTTTTTGGGCCACCGGTATTGGCCCAAAGGCTGCCTAAAACTATTAATTAATTAGTTTCAGACCCAATATTAATTGGGCTCAAACATTGCCCCTAGGCCTTGATCACGACCCAATTTGCAGCGGTCGAGCGAAAGACCTAATTGCATTTGTTTCGTTGTTTTGAATTTTGAAACGGCTTGACGTTTCAGTCATTAACACCTCGTCCTTTAATGCAATGATGTTTCAATTTGAAAGGACACTTACTTTTGTACTTCTATAAAAAGGGTTGCAAAGACTGTTCTATCAACATCATCTCTAATCTTCTTTTTGTCTTGCTCAGCCTCCAAAGCTTATCAACCACAAAGCCACCGACGACCAACCAGTAACCCAGAAAAACCGATATGGCCCTAAAAACTCCATTCTGAGATCCAAACCTCAATCAAACCGATGCCAGTGACTAGTCTAGTAGGTTCTAGGGTCTTCTCGCCGCTAATCCAGCTCAGCCAGGCTATATCATGTTCTTGGAGAATGGTGACGCCGTCCTTAGCTTGATTCAAACCCAGCCACCGTCACCGCTCGATCTTGGCTCGCAGGCAAGAACCTGGCAATTTCGCTTCTTTGGCTTCACCTCACTCCCACAACAACATCAATGTCGGTGAGCGGTCTAACGTTATTGTGGAGGAACATGCGTGGTATGAATTGCGCCTCCTCTCTGACCAACACATATAAGAGGCAATGGGAATCGCAGAGGCGATTGCCTCCTTAAGCTTTTGAATACCCACCCCCTTTACTGACAGGGCTCCCTTCAAAAGCGTGATATGCATGTGAAATAGCGCCACCTACACTTTGACTTCCCCTTCGACTAGATAATTATTACACTACTGGATGTTCTGGCTATAACCGGTCAGCCGATCCACGGCCAACCTTATGCTCCGAGAGACTTCATAGACACCACCTTATAGCATAGAAGCAACCCAGGGATCCAGAAGTCACTGAAGACCTCGTTTGCAACCTGGCGCACATACTTCATCTATCATGGAACCCTGAATGAAGAAGGTATCGCTTTCCTTGAGTATTGGTTAACCAAATTTATTTTCTGTAGTGGAGCCCACAAACCCACAGACAAGTGGAACAGACTAGCTAAGACCAACTACAGCAGAGTGGAGATCGGTTTAGGGCAAGCTGTGCTCGCTTCCTTGTACCAATCCCTCCGAACCCTTTCTCTGTGTTCCTCATATATGATTTAATTATAATATTGTGTTGATGCATAATATGAATTAATTAATATGTTGATTATGATTGATGTTAATTGATATATATTATTGTTATGTAATTAGTAATTAGTATATATATGCATATATATATGTGTGTGTGTTAATTATTAATTTGTTATTAATTAATTATTGTAGAATACTAAATGATTTGAAAATTTAATTAATTACTTAGAGTTATACATATATATTTTGTTATTTTTTTTTCAGGATATGGATAAGAGTTGAATTTCGCTTCCAAAATAGGACAAAATATATGGTAAATGAGTTATTAGTTTTATCGAATATGTGCTGGCTAATGCTAAAGGGAATACTATTTTCTATTGCCCGTGCACTAAATATCAGTGTCGCAGAGATATGCATCGATTTGCGATTGACAAAGTTTGGCAGCACCTGAAGAGTAACGGGTTGTGAGAGAAATACACATGTTGGATATATCACGATGAAACATCATCAGAGGGTCTGCATGATCATGGGCAATTTTCTGAGAAGGGCAGTACATCTAACGATCTAACAACGACCTTCATCAATGATATGTTTCCTTATACGAGCGGTGTATGCTATGAAGGACAATATATGCCTGAGCCGATGCAGCCCTTCCCAAGAGTTGTCAACATTGATGGTATTGACAAGTACAATAAACTACTTGCTTTCAAACAGACCCATGTATACCTTGGTTGTTAGAATACGGTTCTTGAAAGCGTGATGGACGTTATGAAGATTAAAGTTGAGACAAAATCTACCGTGAAGGCTATTGATGATTATCTACAATACACTGCTTCGATGCTGCCCCACTGTCATTGTCTTCCTACCACTCATCATAAGGTCCAATGTATCCTAAAAGATCTTAGGCTTTCCTACATCAAAATTCATGCATGCAGATATGACTGTATTCTCTTCTAGGGTAAAGATCCAGAAGGGAATGACCTTAGTGGCCTTGACGCATGTCCGATGTGTCAGAGTGACAGATATAAGCTGACTCCTGCAGGCAATAGGAAACCTGTGAAGGTACTTCGGTATTTCCCGTTGAGGGATAGGTTGGAGCGGTTGTACATGTCATCACACACGGCCAAAGCTATGAGATGACATGCTTATAGGGAATTGCATGACGAAGATACCCTTATACGCCCTGTTGATGGGGAGGTTTGGAAGCATATAGACAGAGAGTTTCCTCATTTTGTATCAGAGATCCTAAATGTGAGGTTCAGGCTCTCATCCGACGGGTTCAATCCTTTTTGCAACATGAGTCTTTAATACAGTGTATGACCGGTGATTTTGGAACCATACAACCTTGCTGCATGGATGTGCATGAAGAAGGAATACAATATGTTGAGTTTGTTAATTCCGGGGCCCGACTATCCACGAAAGTGTCTCGATGTGTATTTGAGACCCTTTATTGAAGAGCTTAAGTTTTTTTAGGTCGTTGGTCTTCTCACTTATGACAAGTACATGCATGAGATGTTTCAGATACATGCCATAGTTGTTGGTACCATCGGTGATTTTCCTGCCCGTAGGTGTTGTCGGGTAACGTTGTTAGGGGATATAAGGCTTGTCCAGAGTGCCTTAGCGATGAGGGGAGTAGTAGTCATTGCAACAAGATATGCAAATTGGGTCACCGTACTCTCATTCCGTATGATCACGAATGACGGTTCGATGATAAGGCATTTGATGGGACTGTAGAAAATGGTGTGTCTTCCAAAAGATGGATGGGGGAAGAAATTTTAGCAGTGCTTAATGAGTACGATTTTGAGCAGCTCAACAATCATCCTAATATTTTGGCAGCAATACCTGAAAGACCCGACATGTACAAATTTTGGACACATAAGAGCATATTCTGAGAACTCCATACTAGAGTAAGTTGTTGATCAGACACAACCTAGATGTGATGAACATAGAAAAGAATGTGTGGAAACAGTGCTGAACTTGGAGGGGAAGACGAAAGACGGTCCTAAGACACGCATTGATTTTAAAAAAATGGATATACGAAGACATCTGTGGTTGAAAGAAGGGAAGAAAAAAATGTCTCAAGCTCCTTACACCATGAAGCCTGACCAGAAAAACGTAATTTTCAGGTGGATGAGTTCTGTGATGTATCCTTCAGGCTATGTAGGAAATATAGCCCGGTGTTTAAACTTTCGGGACAATAAGATGTACGGGTTAAAGAGTCTTGACTGTCATATTCTGCTACAACGTCTCTTTCCTGTTTTCATTCAACCGTTCCTTCCCCGTCAGGTGGTGGAGCCATTAGTAAAGTTGTCAAGATTCTTCTAGAAGTTATGTATGGGGGAAGTGACAAAATATGACATCCGAGTAATGCAAGAGGACATTATTTATATCATGTGTAAATTTGAGAGGATATATTTCCTCTAAATTTTTTTGACATCATACCTCACCTGATTATCCATCTTCCCTAACAATTGTTGCTTACTAGTCCAGTATACTATACTTGGATGTATTCCATGGAAATGTATATTTTTTACACCTGAATGATTTAGTATACATGTTCAATATATAATCATAACACTTTACAACAATTTATTTATAGGCAACTTGGAGACTACAAAGCTTATGGGGCTAATAAATCCGCGCCTGAAGGATGTATAGCTGAAGCATATATTGCGCATGAGTGCGTCACCTACATGAAGTTGTATTTAGGAGCATTGAAGGAAACTCCACAAACCATACCGATAGATGTACCGAAGTTTAACCTATCCATAGTCTCTAATGATGTTGAAGTTTATGGAATTTTGCGAGACTCCTACAAGTTACAACCTATGAGCTAGTCATAGCTCATTGGTGGGTATTGATTAACTATCCAGAAGTTGAATACTGGAAAGACATCCATTTATAGTACTGTCCAGAAATTCAAGGTGATCTCGACTACCACAACAAGGAGTTCGCAAACTATTTTGGCGGCTGGGTATGTAATTCTTTATTTTTCATGACTTTTTCATTGCATAATTATCCATATTTACAGTACATTGAATATTTGGTTGCAGATGAACCATATTCAATTCGATGGTCACCTAAATTGGGCGCACGAACTAAGACTTCTAGCGATGAAGCCGATAATGTCAATAGTTTATCCTATGTGCAAGGTGAATGGCGTGCAATTTATATGTGAACTGAGAGACAACAGACGGAGAACACAAAATTCTGGGGTGATGGCGCATGGTGGGCGGAATGGAGTTGACTATTACGGTGTTCTCGATTCAGTGGTAGAACTCGTTTATGGGCAAGGCATGACAGTGCACCTCTTCAAATGTAGATAGTTTGATACTAGCAGCCCGCAGAGCATGACGATCGATTAGTACAAGATTTTATCGGTAAACACTGCTACAAGCTGTTACGAAGATGTTTTTACCACATCGGTAAAACAAGTGTTTTATCTTGATGACCTTGTTAAGGATGACGCGTGGAAAGTAGTCAACCTTATGCACCCCTCGAAACATTTACCGGACGGCTACTTTTGGAGAGACCGAAGACGAGGAAGAAGATGTTGTGTATCAATAGCCCATCGCAATAGGTTTTCCTGACTCCTCTACCATTCGCCTTAATAATTTTAAAGCGGTTCGCTCGGTTCGAATTCATGATTTAGACGTAAGACTTACTGATGTTGATCCAAATCAAGAAACAGACGAAGACTCTTGTGATGAGGAAATGCATAGTTTTTCAGAAATTAATTCTGACACCGAAGAAGGCTCATCGGACGATTCCGATTAAAAGCCTTCTTAGTTTGAATTTGTAATACAAATTGATGTGCTTTATATGCTACACGTTGTTGAATTCATAATTTTGTTTAATTATGGTGATATATGAATAGGAAATTTGTATGGTTTACATTAAACAACATTTTTTGTATTTTTCAATTTTAGCCGATGAAATAGGTCATATTTCGTCAGCTAAACCTATCTTACCAGACGAAATACATCATATTTTGTCGGCTAAAACTTTCTTAGCCAACGAAATACTTCTTGTTTCGTCGGCTAAAACTATCTTGACCGACGAATATCCTAATGTTTTGTCTGTTATAGTTAAATAAATAAAAAAAAATTTATACCACTGGTTGCGACTCGTCAAATTGGAACTATTTGCAGTTGAAGGTCCGGGCAAAATACGTAATTTAGACGGTCAAATTACTGTTTCTTTACGTTTAGGGGTTTGACTTACAAGATTGACCGTCCGGATCGAGTCCTTAACGTTGTCGGATCTTGATGAGAATTTATCCATACACAAAGTTCAACATAATAATGATATATGATGGTTAGATTTTTGTTTCACATTTACATAAGTAAATGTTCCGTTTCAAAAACAAACTATACGTAGAAGCTTCAAACGAAAAAAAGTCGTGAAATAAGATATGACCAGAACGATGAAATATGTCTACAGTTGAAAAATCACGTAATTCCGATACAGTTTCGATGCCGATAGTTATGGTCAATACAATTTTTCATTCTTCCCTAGAAGTAGCCCTATCTACGATGATTATTTTTCATAAAATTTTTATACCACTGGTTGTGTCTCGTCGATTTGAAACTATTTGCAGTTGAAGATCCGGACAAAATACGTAATTTAGACGGTCAATTTACTGTTTCATTGTGTTTAGGGGTTTGACTTACGAGATTGACTATCCGGATTGAGTCCTTAAATTTGTCAGATCTTGATGAAAATTTACCCATAATGATGATATCTGACGGCCGAATTAGTATAAAAATCTAATTAAACATATAAATTGAAAGAAAAAAAATTAGTATAAAAAATACTATACCTGACGAATTTATTGAAAATTCGTCGGCTATAGTTAAATAAAAAAATAAAAGATAATTAAACATATAAATTGAAAATAAAATAAATAAATTAGGACAAAAATACTATAACCGACAAATTTATTAAAAATTCATCGGCTGTAGTTAAATAAAAAAATAAAAGATAATTAATTGAAAATAAATTAAATAAATTAGTATAAAAAGTACTATAGTTAAATAAAGAGCGGACGAATTTATTAAAATTCGTCGGCTAAAGTTGAACTATAGCCGACGAAAATCATAGTTTTAGCCGACTAGTTTTTTTTTTCGTCGGCTATACTTCTTCCTATATAAACAAAACCCAGCGACGGAAACCCTAAAATTTCAGATGTCTTTTTTGATTCTCTCCTCTCCTCCGCCTCCCACTGTCCTCCTCAGCTCCTCCACCGTCTCTTTCGCTCCTCCTACTGCCTCCTTCGCTCCTCCACCACATCCTCTCTCTCTTTTGAATTCTAAAAAAAATTAGGTAAGAAATTCAAATTTGTATATTTATTTGAATTATTGAATTGAATTATCGAATTTGTCGCATCCCGGGGACTATTCTCGGCCCCGGAACACGACGGTAACCGCCGTAATCCCGATCAGGCGAGTAATCAATACGTCATTTGACGTATTGATAACCCTCCGGACCGAAACCACAAGGCTATGAATAAAATAATCAACACATGAATGATATGAATGTCAAATACGAAATGACAAATACACAGAGTGGCATACAAATGTTTTACAAGCGGAAGATAATGGAAAATACCCGAGACAGAAATAGTACAAGAAAATGTCTCGGAACAACGAGCCCGAAAAGTGTCTCAAAGTATCCAACAGAATAACAACATCAGAAATACGAAAATCAAATGACATGGAAACCACACCAGAATGGGTGTCCTCGAAACCGGAAGTGCACGATAACCGTCGACGCTCCGCGATCTAGTCCAGCTCCTCTAGTGATGGGTGCTGTAGACCTGAAAAGATGTAGAGGTGAGCAACTCGTCCTCGCTAACCCAAATGGGGCCAAAGCCAACCAAGTCGGGGTTTAAAACCCATGAGAAAACATTTTGCTTATATATGTAGGTACTCGTAAGTATACGAAAGAGCATGTGGAAATGTAATGCAAGCCACACACACAAAGCTCGGTAAAACATGGGACCACACATGAAAGAACTTTTTGGATCTGAGCGGCCGAAATCCCGGGTTTGTCTTCACTGCAAACCGGGGCCAACTACCTAAGCGCCCGAGTGCGCAGAGTAGCGAGAGCGTCCATTTCCAGCTAACGCCCAACAAACAGCAGGCCACACTTACGTCACGCTTTACTCTGTACGAGACGAGCGTAAGCGGGATAAATAAATAAAATAAACAGGGCATAGCCCCTCCGGAGGTTTATGGTCATCGACACCGCAGGAGTTCTAGATACTGGGTCCCGTCGCTCTCAGGCCAAGCACCGGAAATCAGGACGACGGTACTACTTTTCGATCCAAAACTCACACACACACACCAAGTGCTATAAGAAGCATGTGGTCAAGCTTAAAACAATGCATCAGTATTTTATAAGTATAAAGTGAAAGAGCCCCGACCCAAGAGGGTTTCGGCTCACCCATCGGGCGTGCTCCCCCTACTACCTGGTATGACGGTACAGCTGGCTGCGCTCCAACTCCTGGTCCTCCTGAAGCCTACGTCGACGAGCTCCTGAGTCTGTGGGTGAGATAATAATGTTAGTCAGGTATAAGTAATTCGAGGATCTACTAAGACTTGATAAACATTCTTTGTTTATCTTTCTGACATTAGGGTTTGACTTGTTTGACACTCCGATTCTCGAACCGGCGAGAAGTCGGGATTATTTCTTATTCAGTACTTACGTCGTTTTGCCACGTTTGTAAACCGAAAGTCTTTAAAACGTTTAACCATAGTGTTCGAAAACGTAAAATAGGTGTTCTACGGTATAAGTTAAAAGTCAACTTTGAAATAGTAAAAGTCAACGGTCAACAGTAAAGTCAAACGGTCAAAGTCAAAAAGTCAACGGTCAATAGTCAACCGGTCAAAGTCAACAGTAAAAAGTAAAACTGTAAAAGTAAAACAGTAACAGTAAACAGTAAAACAGTAAAAAGTAAACAGTAAAAACAGTAACTGTAATTATTTCAAACAGTCAGGGGCAAATTGGTAACTCTACCCCTAGGTAAATGGTAAAAGTAAAACTGACACGGTAAAAACCAGAGTTTTTACCGCGTCGGTTCCGATCGACTGTTTTCGTCGGATTTGAAGCTTTTCCTGCCAGATCGAGTTCCTAGGCCTGTTTTTCCTCCTTCTACACAACCTAGGCTATCCAACAACACTTCAAACATCAGAAAAGATCGAGTTTTATACCTTGAGCTTCCTCCCTGGGTTTTTCCGACGAAACCCCTCCGCCGGAGCTCCGCAGACCCTCTCCTTCTTCCTCCTTGCTCCTTAGCGGCTCCTGGTGGCGCCTGGGAGCTTCCTAGCTCTGCAAACCCTCTGGTTCACTTCGATCCAGTCTGCACAGTGAATCTGGTTCTTCCCTCCTCGGCTGGGCGGCGCTGGTGACCTGGTTGAGGTCGTCGGGGCGAGGCGAAACTGATGGGGGCGACGGTGAGGCTCGACGCGCGCTGGTGGAGCGGCTGGCCGGCTGCTGTCGAAGAGAGAGGAAGGAGAACTGTTCGAAGTTCGAACAGAAAAGGAAAGAGAAAAGAAAGGGAAGGAGAAAAGGGAAAGTGGGAGAAGAAAAGAGAGAAAGGGTTTTTAAAGAAAAATGGGTGGCCACGATTCGACGACCGAATCAACGGTCACGATTCGATCCTACAATTCTAAAATAATTTTAAAACCAAATCCATTTTCGAAAATTCATTTAAAATAACCAAACGTCAAATTCAAACGTAAAAGTCGTACGAAAAATACGTGAAGTGCCGGAAAATATTTCGTAAATACTTTCACGCATGTGGCGACGTGTGTCTTAACGTAAAAACGTTAGACGAAATTGACGACGTACTGAAAAGTAATCGGAATTAAACCCTATGTGTGTCGGAAAATTAAATTAAAATTTCGGGGTCTCACAGAATTTGTATATATTTAATTATTGAATTGAATTTGTATATTTTGAATTATTGAATTATGGTTGTATATATATATATATATATATTTGTATACATATTTGTGTATATATATATATGTATATATTGCTGCAAATAAATATATAATGATGTATATATGGTTGTTTGCAAATTAATATATAGTTTAATTAAATAAAATGATAATATGTTGGAATATACATATCCGTGAATTTTGTAGAATTTGTTGGAGGATTATATTAGAATGTTGTTAATTTGAGGGTTTTGTTGAAATTGAATTGGGGGTTTAAAAGTTTTAGTTTAATTGTTCCTATATTCATATAATTTTTTAATAAATTGATAAATATTGATAATGTATTAATAACAAGTGTTAATTAAAATATTAAAAATTATAATTAAAAATTTAAATAATTTAATAAATTAATATTTTAAACGGGTTGAAAGGCTTGTTCGGTAAAACAAAGGTTTCAAAGGGGCAAAGGTCCGAATCATCTAAGGGAACGTCTGGCAACCCTCAAACGTCGTTTCAGAGCCTCATGACAGCCCAACATGCATCCTTTCTAGAGCCGGCGGGGGCCACACATTCCTCAAGGCAACCGGGGGCCACCCATTCCTCGAAGCAGTCGGGCGCCCCTCACTCCTCGAGGCAGCTATGACCTCCGACCCAGACGGAGGTGGCTGTACCACGTATGCCTGAGATACACAGGGCATCGACTTCGTGCCCTACTCTTTCGGAGGGTGGGTCATCTGAGGTACAGATGTTATAGCCCCTTCTTTACCTTTCTCTGTTGATACTGGCATTACCTGCAGTCGATGACTTATTGGTGCCGATTTATCTACTGCCCCCGCAAGTGACCCCTTCAGTGGAGTACTATTTCGTGTCTTTTGGTACGGATCTTATTTATGCGAGGGTTTCATCATCGGCGACAGAGTCGGAATCCGTCGCGTCCGCCCCAATGCCCTCAAGTAATGAAATATAAATAATTTGTTTTCTTATAATGTCATAATAAGAATATCTAATTTTATTAATAATGAATTTGTGATAGGCACCGTCGAAGCCAAGCCGACAAGGAAGAAGAGAGACACTATCACAGAGAAGGCTCTCGAGAAGACAGTGAGTAGCTCAGGAAGGATCGTCATCGATACGGACAGGGATGGCAACTTAGTATAGGGCAGCATGAAGATGATGTACTCTGTTCGCGTGGGAGCGCTCATTAGGGATAGAGTCCCTATGTTGTTGTCAGACTGGAGCGAGGTCCCACAGGAGGTTAAGTATAGACATGGTCCACAACGCAATGTCATTAAATTTAAAAAATTCATAATTAATATTATGTATAGAAATTGTTGATTTATGAAAAACTAAACTAATAAACGTTTTAATACATGTGTGGTTTGACGTTCCCCAACACTTAAGGAACACCTGGGCGGACGTTGTGTATGGGAAAAGGTATGTTGGAAAGTTAATGAAAAACAAAATTATATGTGTAATTAATAATATTTATAATTTTTGTGTGGTATCTGTAGGTATAAGGAGTGGAAGAACGAGTTGCGGACCCACTGGACTACGCATGGGAACGACCCCCCTTGAGTTCCAGTTCAGGGAGTACGAGTGAAGTTAACTTCTTATATCAGAATTCAAAAACCATCATAAATAGATAATTAAAAAAATTATTTGGTTATATTGTTATTAATTAGTACGTTTTAAAATATTTTATTTTTTCCTTTGTAGGCCGTTTCCTTGGCGAACTCTCAGAACTGACAACGCAACACAAAGAACCATCATGTCGGTTCTAGACCGTTTGCATCGTTGATGGACGAGGCGGCCAGGGAACATGCAGAAGTCAACCGGTACGTCTATACGTACAATAAGACATATCCTGACACATAGGATGATATTGTAAGTCGTTTTACGTTTTCAAAATTTTAAATTATATATATATATATATATATATTTCAAAATGTTAATTAATTATTTTTTCCTATCCAATTAGGCGAAGGTGAGGCAGACTAGGGACGAGGTGATGACTGCTATAGTGAGGGAGACATGACCGGACACGCAAGAGGAAGACATGTTTGAAGCCATGTCCCGTATCGACACTTCGGATCTCAGGGTTCGGGCGAGGATCATGGGCACTACATTCTCACCGCGAGGAAACAACTTCTATTGTCGGGGTCTAGGAAAGAAGGGCGAGGGGGTACTGAATACCACTCTCGGATTTCAAAAAAAAAAACAGCCTCGACCAGTAGTAGGACGAGTCAGCTAGAGGCAGAAGTTCAGATGCTACGGGAAAAGCAAGCAGCACAGATAGACTATACTGCCGCTTTACAGGAGTATAATGCGGCAGTATATGCCACCCAGCAGGCACAACAGCAGTAGACGTTCCAGTACTTGCAAGTAGGGCTGGTTTCGGTTGGTATACCGTGATTTTTTGCCTATACCATGTACCAACCAACTTCTAATTGGTAGACAAAATTCTGTACTAATACCAATCGTCAAAGTTGGTATACCGACTTTGTTGGTACGGTTGGTATTTACCATGTACCAAGTTGGTATAAACTCTTATTTAGAATCTCTTATTCATCCTTACTGGTAGAATTCAACTCCAAACAAAGTCCAAGAGACCACCAATTCAATCATGAAGCTTTGCAAACACCAAAAAAGTAGTAATGCATCAATTCAACTCTTAACAACCGACTATAGAAACTTGGTACGGTACTAAGAGAGAGAGGGCATCAAAAATTTGGTATAGAAACTTGGTACAGTGCTCAAATGAGAAGGTGGGAGGTGAGGATAGAAGAAGAAAAATGTAAGAGAACAAAGATGGTATACAGATGGTACATCACTTTGTATGTTGTTTTGTCAAAAACTTGAAACTTGGTACATATCATGTATCGATGGTATACAAAAATCTCTACCATGTACCTACCGAGTATAGAAACTTGGTACGGTACTACAGTACTAAGTTTTCGGTTACCAACTTTTCGGCATACCAACATACTTTGTACGGTTGGTACACTGTTGGTTTGTTTCGCCAAGCCCTAATTTGCCACCCCTACTTGCAAGAGTTTTCAGCTGCCCAGCTTTAGGGACTTCCGGCTCCGCTCATGCCTATGCCTATACCCCTGCCTCAGCAGCCGCAACCTCCTCAACAGCAACCTCCTCTTGACGCAGATATATATTTAGATGATATAGAGTTTATATAGTTTTATGAATAATTTATAAATAATTTAATGAAAAACGTGTTGTCACTTTTGATGGTTTTGTTGGTTATATAAAATTGTTTGTGTAATTTGCAGCTTGCTTGGAATGGTAATTTAGAATTTTTGAGGGTTTTTTTGCTGGAATTGACTTATAGCCGACGAAATTTACCATAATTCGTCGGCTGTAGTATTTTTTTTTATTTTTTTTTCAATGTTTAGTCGACGAAATATGGCCTATTTCGTCGGGTGTAGTAGTATTTAGCCAACGAAATTTACTATAATTCGTCGGCTATATTTTTATATATATTTTTTTTTCAATATTTAGCCGTTGAATTATAGTAAATTTCATAGCTATAGTTATTTTTTTAAATTTTTTTATTAAATACTTTAGCCGAAGAATATATTAATATTTCATCGGCCAAAGTCTTAGGTTAAGGCCGACAAAAAATTATTTCGTCGGTTTAGTATTATTTTGTCGGCAGTATAGGCTGTCAGGAACAACAAGCCGACCAGACAGCCTATACTGCCACTTTACAGGAGTATAATGCGACAGTATATGTCACCCAACAGGCACATCAGCAGTAGATGTTACAGTAGTTGCAAGAGTTTTTAGCTGCCCAGCTTCAAGGACTTCCTGCTCCGCCCATACCTATGCTTATACCCCTGCCTTAGCCGCCGCAACCTCCTCTTGACGCAGATATAGATTTAGATGATATAGAGTTTATATAGTGTTATGGGTTTATGAAAAATTTATAAATAATTTAATGAAAAACGTGTTGTCACTTTTGATGGTGTTGTTGGTTATATGAAATTGTTTGTGTAATTTGCAGCTTGCTTGGAATGGTAATTTAGAAATTTTGGGGTTTTTTTGGAATTGACTTATAGCCGACGAAAATTACCATAATTCTTCGGCTATAGTATTTTTTTAATTTTTTTTTTTCAAGGTTTAGCCGACGAAATATGACCTATTTCGTCAGGTGTAGTAGTATTTAGCTAACGAAATTTACTATAATTCGTCGGCTATATTTTTTTTCAATAGTTAGACGACGAATTATAGTAAATTTCGTCGGCTATAGTTATTTTTTAATTTTTTTTATTAAATACTTTAGCTGACAAATATATTAATATTTCGTCGGCCAAAGTTTCAGGTTAAGGCCGACAAAAAACTATTTCATCGGCTTTAGTATTATTTTGTCGGCAGTATAGGCTGTCGGGAACAACAAACCGCCCAGACAGCCTATACTGCCGTTTTACAGAAGTATAATGCGACAGTATATGCCACCCTACAGGCACTGCAGCAGTAGATGTTCCAGTACTTGCAAGAGTTTTTAGCTGCCCAGCTTCAGGGACTTCCGGCTCCGCCTATGCCTACGCCTATACCCCTGCCTCAGCCGCTGCAACCTCCTCAACAACAATCTCCTCTTGACGCAGATATAGATTTAGATGATATAGAGTTTATATAGTTTTATGGGTTTATGAAAAATTTATAAATAATTTAATGAAAAACGTGTTGTCACTTTTGATGGTGTTGTTGTTTATATGAAATTGTTTGTGTAATTTGCAGCTTGCTTGGAATGGTAATTTAGAAATTTTGGGGGTTTTTTGCTGGAATTGACTTATAGCCGACGAAATTTACCATAATTCGTCGGCTTTAGTATTTTTTAATTTTTTTTCATGGTTTAGCCTACGAAATATGACCTATTTCGTCGGGTGTAGTAGTATTTAGCCAACGAAATTTACTATAATTCGTCGGCTATATTTTTTTTCAATATTTAGCCGACGAATTATAGTAAATTTCGTCGGCTATAGTTATTTTTTAATTTTTTTATTAAATACTTTAGTCGACGAATATATTAATGTTTCATCGGCCAAAGTCTCAGTTTAAGGCCGACGAAAAATAGAAAAATAAGTTGTCGACTAAGTGTGAAACTATAGCCGACGACCACTCTTATTTAGTCGGCTATACCTTTAGCCAACGACATTTTAGCCGGTGAATTTGATGAACAGGCCGATGAAAATCTTTCGTCGGCTATAGTGCTGATTCTGGTAGTGAACGCACCTTCAACCTCAACCTCAACCTCAATTCTATTTCTGAAGCTTTATCAAATCTGAGACGGTTGTGATGAAAGTTAGCAGCCTTATAAACAACCATCTATTTAATTAATGTATTCGGCTAAGCAAATGATCTTTTTTCAAATTGATTTTTTATAGAAGTGATCTTGATTGGTTAATTAAACTTTTGAACAGTTAAGATTATTTTTTATATTGATAAAAATATATAAATAAGAGAGTGCATGCACGCACGCGTTAATATTGGTAATGACGCAAACACTTTCCATTTGCAAAAAAACAAACAAAAACAAAGGACGTACATCACGAAGGGTGAAGAATTTTTGCTCACTTTTTGGCTGCTCGGGGCCTTGAGATTCTTCTTGTGGGGCGCCATTTGCAAGTCTTGAAGCTTGTATGGGGATGAAAAGGTTTGGAGAGCAAGAACACAGTTGTGGAAACAAGAGCTCGCCTTGGGGATGTAGGAAATAGAAGAGGAGGGAGAATTGTAGTAAATTAACATTAAAGAAACCCATTTCGAACCGAAACAGGGAACTGTAGGAAGAAACCCAACGAATCATTGACTCAAATTTCGCACTGAATCCATCTAAAAAAACCAAATTTCACTAGGAAAAACGATAAACGTTGAACATGTACTAGCAATTCATACTGTAGCACAAACAAAAGACATCAAGAAATGTGAAGAGGACTCACTTTTATGTTTCTCCAGGCCTTGAAATTGTTCTTTCGGGTCGTCATTTACAATCCCTTGAAAAAGAAATGTACAAATGAAAAGCTATCGATGATGATTAGTTATTATTGTCATTTCGTCGGACTTCGATCACTAATTTGTTGTTATCTCTAATTGCAGAACGATCGAAGCTGCTACGTACTTAATTGATTGCAAAAAGATAATTTTGGTATAGCTGTAATCTGGATGTGCATGTCCAACTGCATGCTAGCTTATTGTTTATAACATGCATGGTATACTTCTTATTTGAGAGCTTGAAGGTCAGCATAGTATTTAGCTATCCATCCTTTGATGATCCTGACCTCAGTTTTCCGCTGATTCACCAGCCAGTCTGGATCGGTAGTGTTGTTTGAGGTGAGAATATCCAAGCAGTGAGACCCTGTATGTAAAACAGTAAATGTAAATCTTAATTTTCTGGGTAGCTAGGTACGTATATATAACCAAGATATGTATACGTACTCCCCAAAACTCGAATCTATGAACTTGAAAGAATCGATACATACCATTCTTTGTATAAAGAGCAACCACACTGTCTGATATGTTCTCCAAAACCCTATCATGTAACAGTAAAACAATATTGTTAAATACAGTTCAACTTTGAACTTCAATATTGTTTGTTTTATTACGTACGATAATGAAAATGTTGGGAATAAAATCAGTCGAAGGAAACTAGCCGAAGAAATTCGAAATTTGGCGGCAAAAACCAGTTCAAACTTTACTGGGTTTCTGTTAAAATGTCCGATTGACTAGGACTTGGATCTTATCCTTTCAGTTAGAATTAGTCGTTTCTTTGTGTTTGACTCATTCAACTTTGTTAGGTTAGCATGATTGTAGGAGATAGAATTGAGGCTGCAGTTGAGGGTTTCGGTTGTAAACACTGGTTATAAAAACCAGCTTTTCAGTTCAATAAAATCAAGTTTTGCAGCAATCTTTTCTATGTTTTATATCTCTGTCTTCGGGTTCCAACAAGTGGTATCAGAGCCCCATCATAGGGGCCTGATTTCGAGTGAGTGAGTGATATACACGAGTGATAGAAAGAAAGATTGAGTGTGAGAAGAAAAAGATGGCAAGTGAAAGAGATAGCATGATCAGCATCCCCAAGTTCGATGGAGATTATGAACATTGGACGATGGTGATGGAAAATCTGCTCAGGTCAAAAGAGTGGTGGTCACTAGTAGCTGATGGCTTTCAGGAACCTACAAGAGGAACAGTCCTGAACGGACCACAAAGAGAAGAGCTGGCAGAGTTAAGACTGAAGGACCTGAAAGTGAAGAACTACCTATTTGCTTCGATTGAGAAATCCATCCTCAAGACAATTCTCCAGAAAAATACCTCAAAAGAGTTGTGGGATTCTATGCAAGCCAAGTATCAAGGGAATGAGAGAGTGAAGAATTCCCACCTGAATAGACTGCGTAGAGATTTTGAGGTACTGGAAATGAAGTATGGAGAAACTGTGAGTGATTATTTCTCCAGAGTTATGGTAGTAGCAAATGATTTGAGGAATCTAGGAGAAGACATGTCTGATGCTAAGGTGGTGCAGAAGATCCTTTGTACTCTACTGGACAAGTACAATTATGTTGTATGTGCAATTGAGGAGTCAAAATATGTCAATTCTCTGTCAATTGATGCACTGCAAAGTTCACTTCTGTGTCATGAACAAAAAATGAAGAAAAGCAGTAGCAGTGAAGAGCAAGTTCTGAAAGTAACTGAATTTGGAGGGAGAGGTAGAGGAACATCAAGAGGTAGCTTCAGAGGCCGAGGAATTGGTAGAGGAAGAGGATCACTCAACAAAGCAGTAATTGAATGCTTTAAGTGTCACAAGTTAGGACATTTTCAGTATGAATGTCCTTACTGGGAGAAAAAAGCTAATTATGTTGAGTTGGATGACAATGAGGAAGTGTTACTTATGGCACATGTTGAGACAAATGATGCTAAGAGAAATGAGGTATGGTTTATTGATTCAGGCTGCTCAAATCATATGACAGGAAATAAAATGTGGTTCTCTAGTCTAGATGAGCATTTCAGGTCCAGTGTGAAACTTGGAAATAATACCAAGATGAGTGTGATGGGAGAAGGAACTATCAGAATACATGTAGATGGTTGTTCTCAAACTATTATGCATGTATATTATGTTCCTGAACTGAAGAACAGTTTGTTAAGTGTGGGGCAGCTTCAGGAGAAAGGCTTGGCAGTACTTATGCAAGACAACATGTGTCGAGTATATCATCCTAAGAGGGGACTGATAATGCAGACAGGAATGACAATCAACAGGATGTTTGTACTGTCAGCAGAAATGATTACCAATTCATCTGGAGACCTGGACTCCACCAGTTGTTTCAAGGCAGTAACAGAAGCACAGTCACACTTGTGGCATTGCAGATATGCTCATCTCAACTACAAAGGTCTGAGTACCTTGTATCACAAGAAAATGGTGAAAGGACTGCCTTTGTTAAGGACACCCTCAAAGCTGTGCAAAGACTGTCTGATTGGGAAGCAACATAGAGAATATATTCCTAAAGTCAGTCAGTGGAGAGCCACTCGAAAGCTTCAACTAGTACATGCTGATCTATGTGGTCCAATCAGTCCAGAGTCAAACAGTAAGAAAAGGTACCTAATCACATTCATTGATGATTTAAGTAGGAAAATTTGGGTATTCTTTCTGTGTGAGAAGTCAGAAGCTTTAGATATGTTTAAGAGATTCAAAAAACTAGTTGAGAAGGAAGTTGGTGAAACTATATGCTGTTTAAGAACTGACAGAGGTGGAGAGTTTTGTTCAGAAGAATTTAATGAGTTTTGTAGCTCTAATGGCATTGCTAGACAGCTCACTGCAGCCTATACTCCATAACAAAATGGAGTAGCTGAAAGAAGAAATAGAAGCATTATGAATTCTGTTAGAAGCATGCTGTCAGAAAAGGATATTCCAAGGGAGTTTTGGGCAGAAGCAGTAAATTGGACAGTACATGTAATGAATCATAGTCCAACAGCTGTAGTCAAAGATCAAACACCTGAAGAAGCTTGGAGTGGCCATAAGCCTTCTATGGAACACTTCAAAGTATTTGGATGTATTGCACATGTGCATGTACCAGACAAAAAGAGAACCAAGCTGGAGGACAAGAGTGAAGAGTGTGTGCTTTTAGGGTTGAGTGAGAAGACTAAAGCATACAAACTTTACAATCCTAACACAGGGAAAGTAATCATAAGTAGGGATGTGGTATTTGAAGAAAATGAGAATTGGAAGTGGGAAGGAAAACAGAAGAATGGTACAGTTCTAGTTTGGGGAGGTGATGAAGATGAAGAGAAGATGAATGAGGGAGAATGTACAAGTGAGGATGAAAGCACTGAGGTCCAAGAAGATGAAAGAGCAGGAACAGATGGAAATATAAACAGGATCCAAGAGGAAAGCTCACAGCAGGGAAGGATTAGGAGAACTCCACAGTAGATGGAAGATTATGAGACAGGAGAAGGACTTTCTGAGGAAGAAAATTCAGACCTAGCTTTATTTATAGAATCTGGTGATCCAAGCACTTTTGAAGAAGCAGTAGGTGACTCAAGATGGAGGGAGGCAATGGACACTGAAATTCAAGCTATAGAAAAAAATGATACCTGGAATCTTACCACTCTTCCAGCTGGAGCTAGGACAATTGGAGTAAAATGGATTTTTAAGACCAAGCTGAATGAGAAAGGAGTGGTAGAGAAGTACAAGGCAAGGCTAGTAGCTAAGGATTACTCTCAGAAATATGGTTTGGACTATAAAGAAGTGTTTGCACCAGTAGCTAGATGGGACACCATACGGATGATACTAGCTTTGGCAGCACAAAATGGCTGGTATGTATTTCAATTAGATGTAAAAAGTGTCTTCCTACATGGTAGACTGGATGAAGAAGTATATGTTGAGCAGCCACAGGGTTATGTAAAGGAAGGAGAAGAATGTAAAGTGCTGAAACTTAAAAAGGCACTCTATGGTCTGAAACAATCTCCACGAGCCTGGTACAGTAGAATTGAGTCCTATTTTGTGGCTGAGGGCTTTGAAAAGTGCTCAAGTGAACACACACTCTTTGTTAAGAATGGAGCAGATAGCAGAATACTGATTGTCAGTATTTATGTGGATGATCTGATATTCACTGGAAGTGATTCAGGTATGTGTGAAGAATTTAAGAGATCCATGAAGTACACATTTGATATGACTGACTTGGGCAGGATGAAGTATTTCTTGGGAGTTGAGGTCATTCAAAATGAAGATGGCATTTATATTGGTCAGAAGAAGTATGCACATGAGATACTGCAGAGATTTGGCATGTCAGATAGTAATGGAGTCAAAAATCCTATTGTACCTGGTTTCAAGATGAGCAAAGATGAAGAAGGAAGAAGAGTAGATACAACTCAGTACAAACAAATTATTGGCAACCTCATGTATTTAACAGTTACAAGGCCTGATCTGATGTATGTTGTTGGATTGGCTAGTAGGTACATGGAGAGACCTACAGAGTTACATATGCAAGCTGTGAAGAGAATATTGAGGTATGTGAAGGGCAGCACAGACTTTGGAGTATGTTATAAGAGAGGTGGTGGTAATGGAGAATTGATGGGAGATGGTGGAGAATTGATGGCTTTTTCTGACAGTGATTATGCTGGTGATTTGGATGATTGTAGGAGTACCTCAGGATATGTGTTCTTGCTCAGTTCTGGAGCTGTTTCATGGAGCTCGAAGAAGCAACCTGTTGTCAGCCTATCAACAACTGAGGCTGAGTATATTGCTGCAGCTGCGTGTGCATGTCAGGCTGTATGGATGAAAAAAATTCTCAAGGATATTGGTTGGGACAAAGGCGATTATACTGTGATATTGTGTGACAACAGCTCCACAATCAAGTTATCTAAAAATCCTGTGTTTCATGGAAAGAGCAAGCATATACAAGTCAGGTATCACTTCCTAAGGGAACTGTCTGATCATGGTTGTATAGAATTAAGGTACTGTAGGTCTGAAGATCAAGTTGCAGATGCAATGACGAAGCCCTTGAAACTGGAATCATTTGTCAAGATGAGGGAGCTCATAGGAATGCGTATCGTTCCATCTGATTAGACTGAATGCTTAGGCAGTTCAGTTTAGGGGAGGAATTGTTGGGAATAAAATCAGTCGAAGGAAACTAGCCGAAGAAATTCGAAATTTGGCGGCAAAAACCAGTTCAAACTTTACTGGGTTTCTGTTAAAATGTCCAATTGACTAGGACTTGGATCTTATCCTTTCAGTTAGAATTAGTCGTTTCTTTGTGTTTGATTCATTCAACTTTGTTAGGTTAGCATGATTGTAGGAGATAGAATTGAGGCTGCAGTTGAGGGTTTCGGTTGTAAACACTGGTTATAAAAACCAGCTTTTCAGTTCAATAAAATCAAGTTTTGCAGCAATCTTTTCTGTGTTTTATGTCTCTGTCTTCGGGTTCCAACAGAAAATGATAAAAGTTCAATGATTCATATTGGTTTAGAAGTTATATACGTATGTAGACTACGTACGTACCCGCCAATACTGTAAGGGTCTCTTAGCCCATTGGAGAAGATGATGTTGCTAGCAAACCTGGAGAGACTCAGTTTTATGTCCTGCATTATCACATTAGGCATAGGTTGTATTTATATTAGTAGATCCATGCAATGTTTCATATGAGATGATCGAAGTAGAAGGATTTGGGTAGGTCAGCAACGGATCATAAGAAAATAACAGCAATACATACGTGGCCTCCAAAGTAGGTCGTCACCCAATTAGGCCTGGGAGGAACGCCATAGCTTGCTATGCAGTCCTTGATATATTCATCGATATCAAATTTGAAAGGTGGAAACATGGTGTCGTTGCTCACGCTTATGGGAATGACCATGTCACTGCAAGTCTAAACAATCAAGAAACAAATAGGCAATCGTGGTTAATTAACCCTCTTCAAACATAATTTGAATTAGGGTTAAAAAAGCAAGATGAACTAGTATAAATGCCGGAAATTGGTGTTTTTAAATTTGGCCTGCGTCATGACTTAGATATTGAAAATGTACTCCATACATTGACCAAAAAACATTGATTGATTCCAAACCCTTCAAAAATCCGAACAAAAAAACAACTAACAAACGTATTTCTTAAGTAACAAGAAGCATTGTTCTCGGCCGCAGAGATACTCAAAATCATTCCAAACCGTCAAAGCTTGTTAAGTTGTTATCATGCACCATGGGCCTTACATTAGTCAGCATGATAAGACTTGCCCCTAGCTTTCATGTGGTCGCGCCACTCAGCGTCGTCGATTTGCAAATCAGGCCACCTCAAACAACATAACTTATGTACCACTTTCCCTTTCATTAGTCTTCCGGTATAACTATCAATTAAAGCAACCAAAACAGCTTGATAACTAAACTACTTATTTGATCATTTACCTGCCATCTCCACCCCACGTCTGTTTCTGTTAGATTTCTGGGCTGGTTGACGTAGCATGACCGGTTTCCGGTATACGCAACAACACCGGCAAATATTTTCGTTAAAATGTCATCTGCGGATGAAGCTCCGTCAATGCCACCGCAGACTACAGTAACTGGATATCTCGGTGGGCGATCATACTGAGCTGCGGTACAATACATCGTGTCCAAGTAGTCCTTGAGCTCAGATGACTTGGTCAACCGTCTAGTCAATTGCACAGCAAAAAAGAAGAGGGAAGTCACAAAATCAATCACTGAACATATTGTTATTCACTAATTATGAATCAAATATATGGAATCAGGGGACCCATGTACCTGCAAGTTTGGAATTTCTTGCTAAGAATTGAGAGGCCTCCAGGCGTAGAAGCAATATTATCAATTTCAGACCAAGACTTCTTAATGGTTTGGTAGCATGTCTCACTCGCTTCCTGCACGTATGCATGTCCGTCATCAATTAAAATAGGAACTGTTTATGTACTAATTAATTAACTGAAAATAGTAGCGTGCAAAAATTAATTATCTTGTGTCAAACCCTAGCCAATTGCCAATAAAACTAGGGATATTTAACATTATACCTAATTTGAAAAACTCATTTTAGATTATACCCACATTTAAAATTGTTTTAAAATACACTTAAACTTTTTAATTATGTTTGTGGAAACTAAATAAACCTAACTATTATTTAGGATAAATAATAAAACCTATCACAAACAATACGTGTGATGAAATAATATGTACAAATTGTAAACTTTCCTAAACCCTATAAGTACCCTAAACTTTAAACCATAAACTCTAAAACATAAACCTTAAACCCTATATAACTCTTAACCCGTAAACTCTAAACCCTAATTACCCTGACCCGGCCCCTAACCTACAATCTTATACTCAAAACTCAATTTCTCTATTTGTAATCGAATTTAAAGGCAAAATAGTTAGTAGAGAAAATGTGATAATTTTAAATTTTCGATTTTAAAATTTGTAAGGCAAGTAAAATAAATGCATTGGGTGTAAATTAAAAAAGAAAATGTGAATGAATTTATGTTCAAAGAGTGTCTAATTGGTGAGTTTTTCTCTAATTATCTCATAAAAATATTGGTCAGTATAGTTTATGTATATAGATTTATAGAATGTAAGAAATTAAGAAAGAAATAATATTACTCGAAAATCCTTGGTGACAATGGAGTAGTATCCGGTATCTGGTGGAACAATGTCATCAAAATATAGAATTGGAGCTGATGAGGCCAGAGCTCCAAGTGCGATGTGGGGATACTTTAGTCGGAACCATGAAGAAAGCACTGTCAAAGAACGAACATACATATATGTTATCAAACCAGCCCTTGATGTCCTAATTGATGATATACACAACACTGACACCAGAAGTTGTGATTTCAAGATGTGTAGCTAGATTTATAGTCACTCACTTCCACCATATGAACCACCGATAACGATGACCGGAGAATGTTCAGCATGTAGTTGCTTCTTTACATGTATGAGAATTTCTGCATAATCTGCTAGAGCTTGTGCTGAGTTGAAGTATCCACGAGTGCTTGCATTTTTAAATGCCACGTCCCTTGATCCGAATGGGATTGATTCCCCGTAGTATCGATGCTGATACGAAAAACAGAAAGATTAAATTCTCAGAAACGATGTAGCTGATTGATTATCGCAGTCTTACAACAGATTCATACGTAGTAAAAAGCATTACCTCTATATATATCTGGAGAGCTTGAAAGTGAATGGCATTTTCAGGTAGGAAACCAATAATAGGCCAGTCAGAATCAATGGAGTCTTCTTCTCCTAAGTAAGCAAGTATTGGTGCACTAATGTTGGCACCACCCCAATGCTTGGAATTGATCAAATATCTTTGTCGAAAAGTATTGAAACTATCATACCTAAAGTTGAAATGGTCAAGTGTTTGGTTGTAGTAAAATGTCTGAAGATCTTTGGGATCAAATGAAGGTGATGAAGCTTCGCCGGGTCGGCCATGAGTCCAATAATTTTCATGTAGAAATGATCCTCCAGTTGGACTCAGCGTTGGAATTTTTAAGGAAACTGATGAGGTTGTGATGAACAAAAGAAGAGAGATTAGTACAAGGGAAGAATGGAGTGAGAATAATGTGAGTTGCTTCATTGTCATGGTAAGGTTTTCTGGCAAATCTCTAGTTGGAGAGCAGCAGTTGTGTTTCGAATTGGTGCTGGTTAAGAAGATTAAGTCATATATATGGTATAATCAAGTTGTCAACAAATAAAAGAGGATTGTATTTGGATGTATTGACTTGGTATATCGCCGTCCCACCATAGGGATAAATAGATAACACTCCATGAATAGTTCATATATATAGGGACCAATCATATAATCTAAATCATTGATGCAACCTATTTACTTTATACAATACATAATATGGTAATCAATCGACTTGGGTGTTAGTATAATGATCGAATGGTCTATATATGAATATTTGTAGCTCGTCTGATCGATCCTAAGAGTAAGAAAACTTAGTCAGATGGCAATACAATATACAAAGCGAAACCTACTTGATGTCCTAGTTGTTTTTTGTTTTTCATTTTTCGCAGCGGGTTAATTAATTCATTATTTAGGATATATAACTGGAACTTGGAAGGGCATCCACAAGAACATAATAACTTGACCAAATCAAGCTGTTCTACAATTCAATAAAAGTTATAAAACAAAAGCAAAAAAGACCTAATCAAGCTACTAGAAATTAGAAAACAGATAGATGCGACGCATTCTTTGTTCTGTCAAATGTGTCAAAATTCTCATAAACTAGTAATTACGGGTCATACTCTCATATTTGGATAGGTACGTTATAGTGGTTGCTTGCCAGAATCATCTTCTGATTATTACACCATAACATCAATTTCACTTGATGTGTGCATAAACTTCATGAAAATCTAGAAAGTAGAGGATCAAATTAAATCTATATAAATAAAGTAAGAAAAGCCGGTCATAAATCAAAGGATGAAAATTCCACAGAAATGGGGCCTTGCTCATGCCTGCCATGACTGTTCAAACTTATGAAAGTTTGTTCAATTAGTTGATATGGGGTACTCTTCTATATATCTGTAACAAATCTACACATGCATGTAGAGCTACGAATAGACGGAACTAAAACTTCTTATGTCAAAGCCCGGCACTCCAGTTTCGTTAGTAGGGTGTCCTAGCCTTGTGCAACAAATCTAGACATGTGGATCGACGTATGAATTTACAAACCAGAAGAAAATTAATCATGTCAAACTCAGTCTGGTCCTTCTGCAACACTTGCAAGCATATGAATAAGCAATCAAAGACATAGAAAAATATTAACAGAAGCAGCTGAAGAATTATGTCAAAGCAGGTAAAAGAAAATTAACCAAAAGAAAATGCCAGGTTCATCCTGAGTAGTTAAGTGAGCACTTCAACCGTCCTATTTGTAGTTTCCAGATAGAAACTCATCTGGTGTAGTATTTAGTTATGACATATCTTCTTAATTCCTTTCAATCATAAACTTCGATATATCGAGACGTTTGCACGTTGATCATGACTGGAAAAGATGCTCGATCTACCACTTCCAGAAGGTCATCGGCAAATTTTCTTTCCTTTTTGTTTTCCCTTATTCTACTGGGATATATCAGAGATCTAACTCCACCTGGTATAACCACTGTCATGACTTTGTTTTTACACTTTAATTATTAGTCTACAAGTCTTTTTTTTGGGTGCTGTAGACAACTAGCTAGTCTTCTGGTTCAAGTTCCAGGCCAGCAACCATTGAAGTTTCAATCATCAATATTCGAGTGTCCCAGTCAATTGAGACTTTGAGTGGAAGCTATCTATCTTGCTTGCACTGTATATATGTTTCCCTGTCTTCAAGTAACTTCCTTCTATTTACATGGTGTTCAAAAGTCGACCTTCAATTCCTTTCCAATATTCATGACCATACCACTTACATATCTATCTGGTTTCCAGATTATCCACCCGAAATGATGCCTCTAGAACATGATGAGTTATGTTTTACAGATCCTTTTATTCTTGGGTGTGTGTTGTCCGGATATATATTACCAGAAAAAGAAAGAAACTAAGACCAAATTAATAACGAGATGGAATGAGTTAGCTAGATAGGCTGCAAAACTATATGACAGTTTAGGTTGAACTCAATTCGATTGATGCGGATCCTTTTCCAAATGAGCGCCTGCATCTATGCATGTCCTATTTGTACTATAATACTCAATCTCTCGTATAAGTCACAATGAGAGATATCTTAGTAGAAGGGCTTTATATATATATATATAAAAGGCCCTTCTACTAAGATATCTCTCATTGTGACTTATATGAGAGATTGAGTATTATACTAACTTTTTGATAACATTTTTCAATCTCCACCATTCAACCTCTAGGTATATATGAGTAGATTATTTCTGAAAATTTTCAACAAATTTGGTGGTCGTTAAGACTTCAAACTACTTAAATCAATGAACGGTTCAAATCTGTTAAATCTGAACCATTCATGACAATCGCAATTTTGAGCATCATAACTATCATCAATTTAGATGAAATTTTTCAGAAAATATCTATATATTATGATCTAAAGACTGAATGGTGAAGATTAAAAAATTTGATCAAAAAATTAGTCAAAAGCTCAATCCCTCATACAAGTCATAATAGAGAATCTCTCTTTAGAAAAACCCTCTAGATTTTTTTAGTTAGTGACATAATATCAAATAATAGTCACAAGACCATGTCGAATATATAGGTCATTGGCAAAATGGATATTTTCTCCAGCTAGAAAACCATACTCGTTCTCAATTCTCATGCAAAAGAATAAGTCGTCTCAAAACCATATTTTCTCATTTGTTATCCAGTGTAGTTTCTTTCGATAACATATCCGATTTCATAGCACCTGCTACACCGGAATCTCTTTTTTTGAACAGGGCTACACCGGAATCTCTAAAAAAATTAGCTTAGACATCTTTCGGATTCTGGATCCACCCTTGCATTTAGGTCACCAAATTTTCAAGAAAAATCAAACCATTACAGTTGGATTTAGATCTAGCTAGCTCACTTGACGCAACCAACTTAGTGAAAATCATGTAAATGTGATGGTCGAATTTTTTTCACTGATCAAAAGGTATGTCTATCGCTTGTACATTATAGTATACAAGTTAATTGGTATTCTACAACTTATCTATATTAAGTCTCACTTACAAAAGAAAAACTATTCCCGTAGATCAAATGGTACCGAGCGGTGAGTGTTTATGTCATGGTGAAAATGAATAACTTTGAAAATGAAAATAAATACCAGCTAATGACCGAGAACTTTACCAAGTCCGATTCACAAAGTACGTTCCAAAATGTGTGCTCATTTGTCATTGTATGTCGACAATAAGCTGGTTAGTTAGTCTCTAAGCATGCGTGTGTGTATGAGTACTCACGCATCGGTGTTCCACCCCCCATTTATCATCAGATTTGTTCTCTGTTTACTATTACGGTTCCAACTTGGTGACTTTGATTTCCTTTCGGATCGAGCTTCTTCGGTAGAGAAGAGAAGAATATTTTGTGGTGTGGGTTTCTCTCCTTCATCTCCATTCCCTTTGGTATTGACAGGATTTGTGTTGTTAGTTTGATTTGGCAGCGGATTATCAGTCGTCTTTCCTTCATTATGGTGCATCTCATGGCCTCTTGGTCACTAGCGGCGGCGACAACGGCATCGCCGGCAGCAGCTAGGTTTCGTCAAGGAGGCGGCGGTTGTGCTAATAGTGTAGGGTGATATAAACTTTTTTATAAGGTTACCCTCTTTTACCTTTTCTATGTGGATTGGGCTGACTGATAATTTACCTTAGTTTTAATTGTAATCAGGCTTGTTTGGGCTGCTATAATGGGTCTACCTATTTCATAAATGAATTATTTCATTAATTCCAAAAAACAATATTATAGAAGACGGTTATGTTCTGCGTTGACAAGGCTTAAAATGAAGCTGAGTTCTAAGGACCACTACTCATTTCAAAAACTTTAGGTTCAGGTCGAAACAGCAGTAAGAGTTCACTAGTAGACGAAAAGTTTCATTAATTCGTCGCATAAGAGTCATTTTTTGTCGCATAAGACCTTAAGCGACAAAAAATTCGTCGCATAAGATTCGTCGCTTTATTTTCGTCGTATTAGGTTTATGCGATGAAAACAAATATTTTCGTCGCATAAGTACCCCTTAAGCGACGAAATTTTTTTCACCGCATAAATCAATGTGACGAAATTTAATTCGTTACATAAACTTATGTGACGAAAATTTTGTCACTTAAGAGTTTTTAATAAATAAAAAATTTAAATCAACTTAATTTGATTTTTAATTTTTAAATTAACTTTTTTTTTGTTAATTTTTTTTGCCGAAGGAGGCGGCGGAGGAAGAAGAAAAGTGGGGTGGTGGTGGTGGTGGTGGAAGAAGAAGAAGAAATGGTGGTGGGGTGATGAATAAGTAGAAGGAAGAAGAAGAAAATTGGGAGGGGAACATTTGGCTGTATATTCAAAATTCAAATTTTTTTTGCGAAAAAGACTTATACGACGATTTTTTAATTTCGTCGCATGAGTTCAAAATTCTAATTTCTGGCGGAATGACCTATGCGATGAATTCAAATTTCGTCACATGAGTCAGCTCTTATGCAAAAAAAAATTAAGTTCAAACTTATACAACGAAATCGATTTCGTCACATAAGTGCTAACTTATGGAACGAAAATAAATAAAACCGTCGCAGAAGTGTTTAATTCTACTAGTGGTTAATTGGCAACTCCATATTTTTATAAAGTATGAAAATAAATAAAAAAAACTCCATTTTTTTATTATAAGAATTTAAGAAGTCTAGTTATGAATATGTTGTAGCACGATACATATACCATGTACCCACAAAATGAAAGAGGTTGTACCTCGTGGGTATGATCAATAGGAATTTAGGATATAGTGTTTGATTCGAGTGATATGATGATAAATTGACGAACACATAATGAATACTAGAATACAGAGTGGAAATGATTCTTCAAACTGATTCTTACAAACTTTTGTCATATATTTACTCATTTCGTGTCAGAATACGCATTATACTCTTATGTTACCCTTGTTGTATAGAGAAGCGATTAGCAATATCAAAGAAGAGTGGAAATGATTCTTACAAGAGTCTCCCACTAGGTTTCAAATATCGGGAGAGAAAAAAAAATAATAATAATAAATTGCACTTGTAAAATTAGCGTAGATATCTTTCGGATCTCGTATCCATATATTTCGAGTTTAGTTCACTAAATTTTCAAGATAATTCAAACCATTACTGTTAGATGTAGATCTAGCTCACTTGACGCAACTAACTTGGTGAAATCATGTGTATGTGATGGTCAAACATTTTTTGCACAATACATCAAAAGATATGTGCATCGCTTATACATATTCTAGTATACAAAGTTAATTGGTATTCTAGAGTTCTTTTTTGTTGATTGGATAAAGAAAAATGATGCTACAACTTATACCGTAAGTCTACCACTTACAAAAAAAGACTGCTTCTAGATAGATCAAATGGTACTGGGTAATATTCTATTATGTTTAAGTCATGATGAATTTGAACAACTTAGAAAACTGATAATAAATTCGTTAATCTCTAGCAATATAAATATAATTATTGTTAAATTTAGCTATTGTTATGACATTTAACAATTGATATAAACATTTGGCCCCAGCAGTTACTGTTAAATGTAAGTTGATAAATATTTTTAACCAATAATAAACTAAAACATAGATAAAAAATGAGAGAAAACTTAGGTTTTTTAATAGCAATTCTTGATTAGGTTAAATTTATAAATTTTGTTTATCAATTTTAAGATTTAGTAATGTTTTAGACATTTTGTCGTAGCTTTTATTCAAAAACTTCATAAATGTCAAAAAAATAATTAATTTAGCAATCCTAGAGAATGACCGGGAACTTTACCAAGTCGGATTCACAAACTACGTTCCAAAGTGAGTGCTCACTTGTCATTGTATGTCGACAAGGTGCTGCATAGGAATATTATAGAAGACGGTTCTGAACTATCAACTAAATGTTTTGACCAAGCTTAAAACGAAGGCACGAAGCTGAGTTCTAAAGACCACTACTCCAGTCCTCATTGATCGGGATATGGGGTAATCCATGGCATCACAAAGTTTTGCAATGCTTTCAACTCGGATTTGATAGCGTGCACTTAGCAAGCCAATGAAGTTCTGATCTGAACTGAACCATGGGCCTCGCCGTCTCCGGTTCCCCAGAGTCTCCATCTCCAGCAACAACTCTCTCCGGCTTCTTGCCGAGTAAGACCGCCCCCGCCGCTCCTCCGAGGATCTGCCTCTAGTTCAACGTCGACCGCCGTCGCGACAAGATGGAATTTAACGGGGGATAAAGGTTTTGGCCATATTCCTGGATTCCAAGAGAGTGAGAGGCACCGCCAATAAAGCAACCGTGAAAAACAACTGCAAAATCATCATCGACAATCAAAACCCAACTACCCAATTCAATATTAGAGTTGACAAAAAGGGTCTTGAAGGTTTGGTTATTCGAGAGAGAGAGATGAAAAAGGCGAAAGGTTTGGGAAGGGAAGGACAAGAAGAGAATTGGATAAATGGGTGGAGAAGTATAATTATGGAAAACGGAACAGAAAACTCATATGGCAGGTTTTAGGAGGGAGATACAATTAATCTATGATGAATAGAGTTACGCCCAAAGATTTCCTAAGCAATGTTAACGGATCTGACCTCCAGCCGTCGGTGCTATCCTCCGCCGCGAACAAGAAGATGAAAGGTAGAAACGTACTGTACAGGTCGTGGTGGATTTGACTGGATGTTGCTCATGAAATGCAGGAATTGAAAATCGGGTCATGGTGGATCGAGACTCAGAAGCAAGCTATTGATGTAGGAGATGATGAATTTGGAGAGGCAGAGGCATTCATGTCTACGAATGTGTGCCAGCTGCCTATCACTACTATATCTCCCATACTCCCTCTCGATCTACTAGTCTCATTTAAATAGATAATTAACATTAATCGTTAAATACATGATATTATTATTAAATTCTAAAAGAATTATATTTCAATAAAAAAATAATTATATTATATGACTCTTGATACTTTTGAATTACTTAAATGAGTTTTGATTATTACGTTATTCATCTTATAGGTAAAAATTTATATTATATGTACTAATCTTATAGGTAAAAATTTATATTATATGTACTAATATGGTATAACTAGATTAATGATAAGTGATATTTAAGTGTACTCATTTTGAACAAAATATGTCTATCACGCGTCGATATGCCGGATGGTGCTTACAATGTTGTCTCGTTAAACCTTGTCAAGTAACAAAACCATGTGGGAAAAAAACAACCTTGGTCGAAGGAAATAGAGTACAACACACTATGCTTCTCGATCGAGAGTGTGGCTCCTCTTGATGAGTAGCTCAATTAGGGAGGCTCGATAGTAGTCTCATTCTAATGCTCTTCACATGCTTCTCGAGAGTAGACTTAGGCAGAGCTTTAGTAAACAAGTTTGCTATGTTTGCCTCTGAACTCAATTGATTAACTCGGATGTTGAGGAGCACTTACTGTTGCTGATTGTAGAAAAACTTTGGTGAGATGTGCTTCGTATGATCAACCTTGATGTAGCCTTGCCTCATTTGTTCAATAAATGCGACATTGTCTTCATAGATACAAGTCGGCTTGTCTGTGGTGGAGCATAATCCACTAGTCCCTCTAATGTGTTCTATAACTGATCTGAGCCAAATACATTCGCGAACAACTTTATGTAGCGTTATAATCTCAGCATGGTTGAAGGATGTTGCCACTAAGGTTTGTTTAGTGGACCTCCAAGATATCGATGTATTCCAAATGGTGAAGACATAACCAGTTTGGGAGTGCCCCTTATGTGGATCAGATAAGTATCCATCATCCGTGAAACCAACCAAGATATCATTAGGTGTTTCGGAATAAAGGCAGCAAGTAGTGCCAAGTACATTGGGAGAGTAATGCTTCTCGGCAGTCATGTGCACAAACTTTATCGGCTGCTGCATCATACTCGGCAGCATGTGCATAATGCTCAGCAACTTGTAAGTAGTGCCCGGCCGCTGCAACGCAGCGCTCGGCAAGCAGTAGGCAGTGCCCAGCCAGCAGTGTGCACCATTCGACATGCAGTCGGCAGTGCCCAGTGGGCAGCGTGCACTGCTTGGCATTTAGCATGCAGCGCTCGGCAGTGTGCACCAAGTGCACAGCTAACAGCTTCTGGTGCTCGACAGGGGCAACACTGTGCTCGGCAGCGTGCACACAGCTCTCGACAGTTGTGCATAGCGCACAACAGTAAGGTGCACCGTACCCGGCAGCTTGGTTCCTTAGGTGACCAGCGCCTAGATTCTCAGGAACACTACACTCCTTTGCAGTCCATCTTGAATCCTTATATGGAAAGAACATGCCCATGTCCATTGACCCTTTAAGGTATCAAAATATATTCTCGACACCGGTCCAATGACGTTGCGTTGGCACAGAGCTATATCTATCTAACAAGTTTACTGAGAAAGCAATGTCTAGCCGAGTGCACTGAGCCAAATATAGTAGCACACTGATTACACTAAGATATGGTACCTCTGCTCCAAGTACATCCTCGCCATCCTCTTTAGGACAGAATGGATCTCTCTTAGCTTCCAAACTCCAGACTACAATGGGGGTGCTAACCGGATGCATTTTATCCACATTGAAGCGTCTGAGCATCTTGTGAACATATGCACTATGGTGTATCAAGACTCTAGAGGCTCAGTGCTCTAGCTCAATGCCTAGGTAAAACCGAGTCTTCCCCATGTCTTTCATCTCAAACTCGGACTTCAGATGTTCCGCGGTCTCATTGATCTCATCAAGAGTCCCTATGATATTCATATCATCCATATAGACGGCAACTATCGCAAATCCGGAACTTGTTTTCCATATGAACATGCAATGACAGAACTCATTGTTCTTATAACCCTTCATAATCAAGTAGTCACTAAAGTGGGTATACAACATCTGCCCGGATTGCTTCAATCTGTATAGTGAGTGTTTATAGGTGGAACCTAATATTTCACCTTTACCGGGTTACAACTCAAGAAAGAACCTCCAAATGTCTGGTCAATTATTAAATATGCATTGTTTATTGTGCTTGAAGTGTTGTTTACAGGGTGAAAACCCAATCAGATATGAGAAGCCACTCTGGGTCATTTGTCAGGGCCCAGTTCATCGTAAAGTTAAGGAAAAGCAAGGGAGATTGTTCCCACATTGGAAAAGGACTAGGCAGGTTGCCTTTAATGCTACCATAAATACCAGCGTGGGCCTCCCGGTAAGACGCCGCGCAACTTCTTAACTATTCTTGAGTTTTCTGCTTAGCTGACAATGTCTGACTTAAGCATCGGAGTGGCTTCCCTCGGTAAACCCGGGGACGCCTCTTTGACGTGTTTGTTCTTTACACAGGAAAACTCGGAGTACGAAGGAGTTCGCTATTTCTGGAACCGTGCAGCCCGTTAAAGGGACCGCGAGTTTACCCGGAAACAATTGGTGCTCTCGTTGAGAGCCGAACTCAAGACCTCCCGCTTAATATTTTTAAGGACAGTGGAAATGGCGGGAGAACAAGATCCAACAAGGAGGCTTAATTTCTCAAGGGATAATAACCCGGGGGCCTCCGAGACCCAGTTTGGCCAAACAGATTTGGCAGCAGCATTTGAGCTCTTGAAAAAGGATTTTCTCGCTCAGAAGGAGCAATCTACTCGAGAACATGCCGAGTTAATGACGGTAAGGGAGCAATTAGCGACTATCCAGGCCGAGCATGAGCTTCTTCAGGCAACCCTAACTCAAAGGGCGAATGCCATTGGGACGTCAGCCAGACTCGCTGATGTCATTACCCCAGAAGGGAATCCTCCGGGTTATGGAAACCCGCGAACTTTTGACAGTGCATACATCCCACCCGCTATTCTCCCACCCATTGCCCACTCTAACCCAAATCCACAAATTATCCATCTCTCCAATCCTTTGTTTAATCACAATCTTTCAGGACCTCCTCCACCTCCAGAGCCGGTGTTAAATCAACCACTTCCCCCAGCCGATGCCCAGACCCGGCTTCTCTTACAGTTGACGCAAACTGTGACTCAACTTGAGCAGCGTCTTAACTCGGGAACAGGACCACTGCAATACCAACCCTTTATTACCCGTGCAAGCCCATTCTCCACCCGGGTTCAAGCAGATAAAAAGCCACCGGAAGCAAAGCCATTTAAGATCAAGAAATATGCCGGAACGGGCTGCCCATACGCACACGTAGAGTTGTTCCAGTCTCAGTTGGATTCAACCCGGTTCACGGATGCCCAAGCATGCCATGCTTTCCAGGAAACACTCAGTGAGGAGGCATTGAGTTGGTTCCTCAAGTTACCGGCTTTGTCAATAGAAACCTATGGTCATTCGACACAAAAGTTCCTTTCCCGGTTTATCCTGCTGTCTAGTGCCAACCGAAGCACCACTTCATTATTCAAAGTCCAGCAAAGGGATGATGAGAGCTTGAAAGTCTTTGTAACCCGTTGGCTATCCACGACTTCCAAATGTGGGCACTTGGATGAGTCAGTGGCATCAGAGGCGTTCTTGCAGGCGCTCAAGCCAACCCGTTTTGTGGTTGATCTCAGAAAGCAGCGGTTTAGGTGCTACGACGATTTGATTAACGAAGTCACCCGGCAAGCTCAAGCCGAGTATGACACCTTCGGGGAACGCCGGACGAATATCGGGTTCACAAGCCAGCGGGCTGATGCCTGGAAAAAGGAAGGGCAGAATAAGAGTGGCCAGGGATACTACGGCAAAAGTTCACACAGACCAAGGGAGAAACCAAGAGAGGCTCCATACCCAAGACATCCAGCCCGGGAGGAAAAAACCACTTACATCCCTCGATATGAAGTGTTAACCAACTTGACTGCCTCCTATGAAGAAATTTGGAACCGCCATAGGAATGACATTCCCCCGGCTCCAAAAAGGAAGTTTCCCAAAAAGGCAGGGCCGGACAACGGGCAACATTGTGCCTATCACAACGAGTCCGGCCACACTACCGACCGGTGCTTTTCCCTTCAAAACAGCATTGAATATATGATTCAGAACGGCAAGCTACAGCAGTATAAGTCACCCGCTACAGGTGTCAACCTGATTGAAGTATATGGAGAAATAATGACAATTCACGGGGGTGGCACCCAAGGAGTGTCAGGTCACCGGGCCAAAAGACTTTGCCCAAGAGGCCCCGAGTTAGAGATAATGCAGCTTCGTCAGGAATGCCGCAAGGAACTGGTTCCTTGGGATACCGTGTCATTTTCTCAGTCTGAAGACACGCTGAAAATGCATCATAATGATCCTTTCATTATTACTCTTCAGATTGACCATTGGCGAACTCGGAGGGTTCTAATAGACACGGGAGCCGCTGTCAGCGTCATGTTCAGCAGTTGCTATAAGGGGTTTAAAAGAGGAAGAGATAAGCTCTATAGAAATCACGAGTCATTGATCAGTTTTTCAGGTGAGACAACTCAACCGTTGGGGTCAGATCAGCTAACGGTTACAGTTGGAACCGGACACCAGTCCACAAGAATTGTAGTTCCCTTCATCATTGTTGACTGCCCATCATCCTACAATGCCATACTTGGGAGAGATGCCCTTTGGGGCCTACAGAGTTTTATAGCGGGTCATATGCTGCTTATGAAGGTACCTACACCCGGGGGCTGGGTTACAATTCGCGGAGACCAAGAAGCCGCTGTCAGATGCAACGCGATAGCAACAGCTCAGTCCCAGCATGAGATGTTTTCAACCGGTTTTTTCCTATCCCCATTTGACAAACCCGATGACCCCAGAGATGACCCGGATTCCTTGCCCATCAGTAAGACGGCACAAAAGAAGAGCCAGAAGTATCCTGCCAAGTTTCCCCGGCCAGCCCCAATCGAAACAACAGAATGGATTCAGATTTCAGAGGAATACCCGGAGAGGAAGATTTGCATTGGCACAGGCCTTGACCCAGAGGTCAGAACCCGGATGATTGAGCTGCTAACCCGGAAACAGAAGGTGTTTGCATGGTCATATGCAGACATGCCCGGGATTTCTCCAGAGGTTATGACGCATTCCCTCAATATTATCCCGGGTATTAAACCGGTAAGACAGAAGCGTCGTGCATTTTGTGCAGAGAAGTACAAGGCCATTCAAGCAGAAGTTAAACGTCTTAAGGACATCGGGTTCATTGAAGATGCAACATACCCGGATTGGCTGGCCAATGTGGTGATGGTCAAGAAAGCAAACGGAAAGTGGAGGATGTGCGTCGATTACACAGATCTGAATAAGGCTTGCCCGAAGGATAGTTTTTCCCTTCCAAAGATTGATCAACTGGTGGATTCAACCGCGGGCCACCCCCAGTTGAGTTTTATAGATGCATACTCGGGATTTAACCAAGTTCCGATGGATCTCGCGGATCAACAGCACACATCTTTTACAACAGACAAGGGGATGTATTATTACAAAGTGATGCCTTTTGGACTCCGGAATGCAGGAGCCACGTTCCAGCGCCTGGTAGTGGGCATGTTTGCAAACCAACTCGGGGATACTATGGAGGTTTATATAGATGATATGTTGGTCAAAAGCCGGGAAACAAGCAAACACCCGGATGACTTGGAGACCGTTATTGACATTACCTTGAGCAAGGGAATGAGATTAAACCCGGAGAAGTGTGTCTTCGGTGTTTCAGGAGGAAAGTTTCTCGGGTTTATGGTCAGCGCTCGGGGAATTGAGGCAAACCCCGACAAAGTTCAGGCCGTCTTGGCCATGGAACCGCCAAGAACAAGGAATGAAGTCCAGAAACTTACTGGCAGGCTGGTAGCCTTATCCCGGTTTATATCCAGGTTAACAGATAAATGTGCCCCCTTCTTCAAAATTCTCAAGAGTCAACACCGCGAGCGGATTACATGGCAGGAAGAGCACAATCAAGCTTTTGAAAAGTTGAAGGAATACTTGGCATCAGTTCCTTCCTTATCCAGACCTAACCCGGGAGAAATACTCTATCTATACCTGGCGGTATCTCAAACGGCTGTGAGTTGTGCCTTGGTAAGAAAGCTAGAGTCTGAAGAACTGCCGGTCTACTATACTGGAAAAGGATTCAATGATCCCGAAACTCGGTATCCAGACATCGAGAAGCTTGCCTTGGCCTTGGTTGTAGCGGCAAGAAAGCTAAGACCCTACTTTCAGGCACATTCAATCCATGTGCTCACCAACCAACCACTACGGCAGGTTTTGCAAAAGCCGGAGACGTCAGGAAGATTGGTCAAGTGGGCAATTGAGCTGGGGGAGCATGACTTGCACTTCAAACCGCGC
Source organism: Comarum palustre (assembly GCA_951800085.1). Classification (NCBI taxonomy): domain Eukaryota; kingdom Viridiplantae; phylum Streptophyta; class Magnoliopsida; order Rosales; family Rosaceae; genus Comarum; species Comarum palustre. Next base: position 23,003,164 of record OX637573.1, read on the forward strand.
ACGGCAATCAAAGGGCAGGCCGCGGCCGACTTTATTGCCGAGTTAATCCCAGCAGAATCCTCAGTTGTTGAAACTCTCGATACGGAGGGAGACCCGGAGAGGTGGCAGATATTCGTAGATGGATCAGTTAATCAGAGGCAGTGTGGAGCAGGAGTTGCATTGGTGGACCCGGAGGGTAACATGTTTGACTATGCTTTACGTTTTAACTTCAAAGCATCAAACAACACGGCTGAGTACGAAGCCTTGATCAAAGGGCTTCAACTCGCTAAAGACATGGGCGCCCGGCATCTCCACATATTGAGTGATTCTCAACTGGTGGTGCAGCAGGTTAACGGCGGATTTCAAGCAAAGGAAGCACATCTTTCCTCCTATCAAAAGTTAGCGGCTTTCTTTCTTGAAAAATTTGACACCTTTGAGGTTACTCAGATACCGAGGCAGCAGAATGTGAGAGCAGATACTCTGGCTAGGATTGCAACCGGAGAAGATCCCAATGCCGAGTTTAAAGGCCTACTAGTTGAGACATTGGAGAAACCAAGTATCTCACTCTCCTTTTCTGAGATTTTCGCAGTGGAAGCAAAGCCGCCACCATCTTGGATGGATGATTTCATTAACTTCATCCAACATGGAACCCTACCTGCGGACCCGGTAGCGGCCAAACGATTACGGGTTAGAGCGGCACAATATAGTATCCGTGATGAGAAACTATATCGAAGAGGACATACTTTCCCTGATTTGAAGTGTATTACACCCGAGGAGGGAGACCGGGTTTTGCAGTCACTTCATAGCGGGGTATGTGGAAATCACTTTGGAGCCCGTAACCTGGCTTTCAAAACCCTCAGAACGGGATATTAATGGCCTTCCCTAGAGCAGGACGCCAGAGTCGTGGTAGACTCCTGTCTTCAATGTCACCGGTTTGCAGCCTTTCCCCGGGCCCCATCAGTCCCGCTATCGGTGATCATTTCTCCATATCCATTTTGCATGTGGGGGATTGATTTCATTGGACCTCTACCCACAGCCCTGGGACAGCTCAAACACGCCATTGTCTCAGTGGATTATAATACCAAGTGGATAGAAGCTCAACCCCTGCCTCGGATCACAACCGCAAATGTTAAGAAATTCCTCTGGAACAATGGCTTTTGCCGGTTTGGAATCCCAGAGACGTTTATTACAGATAATGGGACACAGTTTGACAATGACGAGTTCCGGGAGTTCTTACATTCCAATGGGACAAATGTGCTATATGCCTCCCCTGCACACCCGCAGACTAATGGACAAACGGAAGCCGTTAACAAGCTAATCAAGCAAGTTCTGAAGAAGAAGCTGGAGGATGCAAAGGGTTTATGGGCTGAGAAACTTCCAGAGGTTTTGTGGACACTTAAAACAACTCCGACAGAAGCCAATGGGGAGAGCCCATTTTTTATGACTTTTGGCTCTGAGGCAGTAATCCCGGTAGAGACGGAAGTCCCGAGTGACCGGGTACAACTGTTCGACATAGAAACCAATAATGAGGGCATCCGCCTTAACTTGGACCTCCTGGAGGAACGCCGGGAGCGCGCACATCTCCGAAATATCAACAAGAAGCAAAAAGTGGCCAAACATTACAATTCCCGGGTTATCAAGCGCCCACTCAAGCTCGGGGACTGGGTAATGAAGGAAGTTATCCCTAAGCCAACGGGGTTGAAAGCTCCATGGGACGGCCCATATGAAATTGTTGAAGTCATTGGCCCGGCCACGTTTTACATCAGGGGTACAGATGGAGTCACGCTTCCACGACCGTGGAACGCACAACATCTGCATCTCTTCCCCAAATAGGTACCAAGTTATCTGTGAATGTCCAAAATTTATTATGTTTTGATGTTCTATATAAAGCCTTTCAGGCCTTTCATGCATAAAACCCTACCGGGTTATGTTTATCAATCAGTTTGTTGAGTGAATGCAGCCTTTAGCGGCCCTACTTGAATGCCTTAAACGGCAATCTACGATAATCTCCGATAATCTCCGGTAATCTCCATGACGTGAAATATTGCAAGCCTTAACGGCCTTATTTCACTGTCAAACTCGGCAATCTCCGATAATCTCTGATAATCTCCGGTAATCTCCATGACGTGAAATATTGCAAGCCTTAACGGCCTTATTTCACTGTCAAACTCGGCAATCTCCGATAATCTCCGGTAATCTCCATAACTTGGAATATTGCAAGCCTTTCACGGCCTTATTTTAGTCTTTGAAAGTCCTAACGGACCAGTACAGCCCTAGCGGCGCTATTGTTATTTACATGCCTAACCGGCATTGTGTAAATTTTGTCAACACTTGCAAATTATGCATCAGTTTAACGTGATATTTTACAGGAAAAAAAAACCGTGTTATAGAAAGAATTTCCCCCGCAAGGTCTTAGCGGCCCATGGAAGTCCTAACGGACCCGTATACCTTAGCGGCACTATCTTTATTTACATGTCGAACCGGCATTATGTGTAAATTTTTATACTATGCATCAGGTTACCGTGTTATTTCACAGGAGGAATTATGCGAAGGAAAAGCTTGATTACTTCAAAGAGGTCAATTACAAAAAGTAGCGAACCGCTACAAGTAAAGTCTAGTCTACAAAAGCAAAGACAAAAAACTTAGAGGCTCCAGCTCATGGCGCTGCAGACCCGCTACCCCCGCCAGTGCTCGAGCCGCCACGTCCTCCCCGGGGCCGTATGATAAACTGTCCCCTACGGGGCGGTGGCCGGTTTTGAGGACCACCGACAATCCCACCACGGGAAGTACCTCTCCGGGCTGCTGAAGAACGAACCGGGGGACCCCGAACCGGGTTTGCAGCCACAGCAGGAGTCGACCGGGAGGTGCCTGCAGCCTCATCGGGTCTGACATGACCTTGGTGACCATCATAACCAGCTTTGTCGAGCCAGCCTTGGCGAATCCCAGCGCTAACAATTTCGGCACGAGCCTCAGCCCTTGCCGACCGCAGCTTCAGCTCAAACTCGGGGCTCGCCAGAAACTCGGAGACAGCAGAGTCCCTGGCCCGGGAAACAGACTGCACCAATTCTCCTTTCTACTGCTCCAGAGAAGTCACTTGCTGCTGCAGCGCTTGATTCTGTTGAGTAAGCTGAGCAATAGCGGCATCTTGAGCACACCGGTCCTCCCAGTGACCTTCAACGACCCTCTCAAGCTCCGAGTTTTTGGCCACTAACTCCGCTATTTGTTCTTCTGCCTTGGCCAATTCCGCCCACGACGCGACCGCTGCTGCGCTTGCCTCTTCCCGGAACCGAGCCAGGCATTCTTCGCTAACTGTCGCCTGGTCCCGGGCCGCCCGGAGATCTTCCCTGAGCACTCTCTCCCTCTCGGGGATTCCTTCATTGATTAGCCGATCAGTTGCCAAGTATGACATCCTGACCGCCTACAAAAAAAACAATTCAGCGGGTTAGTATCAAGAAAAAGAAAAAACCCCAAACACAAGTCACACGAAGGAAACACTAACTCGCATCAGCTTCTCCTGTGTCCTCCTGAGGGTAACTACCGGGTCTTCGTGCCCCAGGATGCAGGAGTCCGCGGCACAGTTCTTCAGGTCCGCCACCATCCTCTGGACGGCCACGTCCGCCACCCCTCCACTCGCCAACTCTTGCATGATCTCGTGAATGGCCCGGTGCTGGCTCCTCTCCTTCCTCTCCCTCCTCTCCTTCCTCCTCTTCTTCCTCTTGGACCTTGCCGAGCTGGATGCCTCCCGGGTGCCTTTGTGGGAGGGGACGGGTTCCACTTCGTGCACTTTGTCGCTCCCATCACTCCCCCCAGGGTTCTCACTCACCACCCCTTCGAAACCAACAACTTCTTCACCCCCGTCGTCAGCCTCATCTTCAGTCAACTCCTCTTCACCCGGGAGCACAGATGAGGGCACCGCGCTCATCACCGGTTCTTCAGTCTCTTCAAAAGCGAAGGTAAATTGAGTCACCGGTTCTTCAAATACCGGGTTTTCACCCGCCTCCGAGGGATTCCCTTCAATTTCCTCTTCCTCCTGATAAACCTCTGGTCCGAGAACCTCAGCCAAGTACCCGGGGACCTCGTTGTAGTGCAAGGTATCAACATGGAACTGCTGAAGATCCCCTTGCTCGGCGTCTGGGCGCAGGAAATCCGCTTTTGTGGTCAGGTCGATATCGTACGGTAGACCATCCGCCCCTTGCGTCCGGATCCTGGCCCATACAGCTTTATCCTCGAAGCCGTCATATATTCCCGGGTTCTTCCGTTTGGTGAACTCCATCGGAAGAAGAGCTGCAACAAAAAACACAGCCTGTTATACAAAGAGCATGCCATATGACAACAAAAATCTAAAGGACACTGGACAAACCTGGTAGCTCCATCAACCGGCACCTACTGTACACGTACAGCCTACAAAGCCGGTATGAACTCCGGTCATCTTGCCCACGAAAGGCCCATAGCATCCTCCGGATCCTCTTCTCCATCACCGGCTCCAGAGGAATATCAACGACATCTGCAACAAAAATAATTATAACCCGGGATAGCGAAAAGTGAAGAATCCGGAGAGAAAGAGGAACTTACTTATCAGTGGTTGGAAGTCAACCGGTACTTGGAGCGTGTAACCCGGGTCTTGAAAGTTTCTTATTAAGAAACTTTTCTCCCTCCAGGTCCGGCTCACGGAGGTTGGCAGGTCCTCGACAATCTTCTTAAAGGTCGCCTTGGACTTCAGTTGGATAGTCCCGCTAAAACCCGCCTTCCGGGAGTACTCGGCCCGGTACATGGCGTGCAACTCGTGGTATGTCGGCATCTGCTGCTTCAGTACTTTGTACATAACGCACAACCCGAGTAGCTGCCTCCACATGTTCGGGCCAATTTGCCCAATTGCGAAGTTGCTCGCAGCTAAGAGATACTGCACCTCTACCTTTAGCGGGAGTGACAGGCCGCAGCGTAGCTGATACTCGTGGCACAGCGTCCACCCATCCCCGGGAGCGAAGAACTGGTCCTCGGGTTCTAAGGGCCGTATTTCAACGGACTCGGGGATCTTCCAGTTGCTCCTCAATTCCACGATCTCCTCCGCTGTTAGTGAGTACCCGGGATGATCGAGAGCGGTACAATCGGTGAAGGTTACAGAGGCAAACTCGGGGACGTGAGTGTCCATTGCTTCATTGGCCATCTGCAAAACCAAAAACACGGGGATGTCAACAGAAACCCAGATAACCCGGTGACCGCAAGTTAAAACCCCACCCAGAATAACGCAGAACCCCAGAAAAACATTCTTGGAAAACCTGAAACAGCACAAATCTCATTCCGACAAACACAACAAAGAAGGGGGGAGGAGCCATACCTTACTTGTAAGGGTTTGAAGGGGTTTTTGAGATCGATTTGAGTTTGGTAATCAGAAGAGAACAACGACAAAAGAGAGCGAAAGCAAAAAGCACGAAAAAGTTATCGGGTTTGGAGGTGAGACAAAACTGTCACCCTCAACCCCTATTTATACAGTTAAGGGCGTGCACTGAAGGGACGTTTCAGTTTCTCGAGGGAAACGACACGTGTCACGCATGCCGCTTCACAAAACCGAAAGACTTTTCAGTTTCCCCCCACTACAACCCGGAGACGTCGTTTTGAATTCTCAACGTAAAGAGTGTCTGCGGGTTACGCTTGCGTACGGACTTGGGGGACTGGGTACCCCGGGTTTGGTTGCTAACTTTGTAACCCGGTAAAGAAAAGATTTTAAGTCCCCACCCAAGCGTACCCCTTGACTGAGGACTTGGGGGACTTGTTTATAGGTGGAACCTAATATTTCACCTTTACCGGGTTACAACTCAAGAAAGAACCTCCAAATGTCTGGTCAATTATTAAATATGCATTGTTTATTGTGCTTGAAGTGTTGTTTACAGGGTGAAAGCCCAATCAGATATGAGAAGCCACTCTGGGTCCTTTATCAGGGCCCAGTTCATCGTAAAGTTAAGGAAAAGCAAGGGAGATTGTTCTCACATTGGAAAAGGACAAGGCAGGTTGCCTTTAATGCTACCATAAATACCAGCGTGGGCCTCCCGGTAAGACGCCGCGCAACTTCTTAACTATTCTTAAGTTTTCTGCTTAGCTGACAGTGTCTGACTTAAGCATCGGAGTGGCTTCCCTCGGTAAACCCGGGGACGCCTCTTTGACGTGTTTATTCTTTACACAGGAAAACTCAGAGTACGAAGGAGTTCGCTATTTCTGGAACCGTGCAGCCCGTTAAAGGGACCGCGAGTTTACCCGGAAACAGTGAGCGTTGCAACTTAATGCAGTACGCACTCCGTGGTTTAGAGTCACTTGACTTAGGCACCTGGAAACCATCAGGAGATTTCATATATATCTCTGAATCAAGATCCCCATAGAGATATGCTATAACCACGTCCATGAGCTGCATGTCCAGTTTTTCAGATACTACCAAACTGACAAGGTAGCGGAAAGTGATTATGTCCATTACAGGAGAATATGTGTCTTCGTAGTCTATCCCAGGGCGTTATGAGAAACCTTGCGCCACAAGGCTAGCTTTATACCTTAGTATCTCGTTCTTCTCATTGTGCTTTCTAACAAAGACTCATTTATGTCCCACATGCTTTACACTTAGCGGCGTTAGCATAACCGGTCTAAACACCTATCGCTTTGTTAGGGAATTCAATTCCCCCTGGATAGGAACTTTTCATTTAGGCCAATCCGCTCTACGTTCACATTCACTGACGGAGCATGGTTCGATATCATCGTGCTCAATAATCTCAAGAACCACGGCATAAGCAAATACATCATCGATATACATGGATGATCAGTCCAGCAATGACACTGTGTTCTCATAACACATTGAGATTTCCATGTTCTCGATTACCGACGCGGGTGTCGGGGCGTCCCCCAAGAACACTGACATCGTTTCTAGAACATAGATGTAATCAGAGACAATCTCGTGAGAAAGATTCTCAGTATCGATGAGTAAGGGATTGAATTGTGCTATAGGAGCCCTTTTCATCCTGGGCTGCACATCTTTCGAACCAAGTGGCCTCCTCATTTTCTTCTGAGGAGCCACGACCTCCACCCGTCCACTAGGGTCGACAGTGCCCGTACCGTGGGCAGCTATGCTCGAACCTGAGGTGGTTATGCCCATCTTTGGGACTTCTAGCCTTGCAGGAACATTAGCAGCTGATATATCCGATCTCGTGACCTTAGCAATCCCAACAAATGAGTCGGGCATTGAATCCACCACTTGATGGATCTCAAGAATTCGCTTCACTTCCTTTTCTCAACATGAGAGGTGTGGGGATCATAATGAGCATGCGTTGGAACCGACCAGGCCAATTCCTGTCGTTCACGCCGAGCATGCATGCTCTCATCTCCCCTAACGACGGGAATACGACCTCATCAAAGTGACAATCAGTGAATCGGGCCTTAAAGAGATCACCTGTCAAAGGGCTCTATGTATCTAATGATAGTTGGGGAATCATAGCCAATATAGATACCCAAACGTCGTTACGGACCCATTTTCTTACGCAGTGATGGCGTAATAGGCACATACACTCCCCAACCGAATATGCGTAAGTGCGAGATGCCAGGCTCATATCCAGTAACCAACTGGTACGCACTAACACTGCTGCATGCAATATAGCATAACCCTAGGACGCAATAGGGAGCTTTGAGCCCATGACCAGTCCTCTTGCTATCAACTAAAGTCTCTTTATCATAGCTTCAACCAAACCATTTTGTGTATGCACGTGTGAGACAGAATACTCAATCTCTATCCCAACCGACATACAATATTCATCAAAAGTCATTGGCGTGAACTCACCGTCATTATCCATCTGAATCGACTTGATTGGATGATCAGGGTGGTTAGCCCTTAGCTTAATAATCTGTGCCAGGGATTTCAGGAAGACAACATTCTTTATGAACAACAAAGCAACATGCGACCAGCGTGTTGATGCATCCACCCAAACCATGAAGTATCTAAACCGTCCACATTTTGGATGGATGGGTCCATAAATATCGCCTTAAATACGCTGGAGAAATGAGATGTTCTCTGTGTTTGCTTTAGCATAAGAAGGTCTGGCCACCAACTTAGCCATTGCACAAGCTTTACAAAGCAACTTATGAGCATCAGACAGTGGCAATGACACATCAGAAGGGGTCTGGATCCTCATGACCGAGTGAGGACCGACAGAGCTGTCCTCTGGAGACCCAAGTGTCGGTCGGGAGCTCTCTTTGGTGATCACGGCATCTCTACCCTCTTTGGAGAGGACGTGTCCCAAACCTTTTCGCTTTGTATGGAAGAAAGGATGTCCATACAAGTTACGTAGAATTCTTATCATCATATCTCTTCCGGGGTGACTGAGGCGGTCATTCTATAGCTTGTACGAGTCATGGTCCTAATAATCATATTTGGCAACCACATAGAATTCAATAACCCTTATGGTGGTGAGGTAAAAACCACAAAATTGACTCAGTAGCTTTTCCAAGATGCGCTATGAGCTGCACTCATTGGAGGTTACATAGAGGAACTCGTGTCCATTTTCATAATGCGTCTTCAAGTGGAAACCATTGGCGTGAATGTCCTCAAAACTCGGCAGTATTCGAAGACCTTTAGGCGCATACAAGGCATCAGAAACAATAATCAAGGTTTCATTCGGCAGCAGGAACCTAGCTGGTTCGCGCCCTTGAATGACAGGGGAAGAACCGATCAAAGTTTTCACAGAAGTTTGACACGGCGTAAGCTCTGTAAAGAGCAACCTATTCCTCAGGATTGTGTGGGCCGTCCCACTGTATACAAAGCACTCGATTTCTCCAAGTGGCATACCTATCGAAACAAGTCATATATGTCAGAAAAAGGCATATTAAATCGAAGGCAACCGTGTGCATTGCAGAATTCCTGGCAGCATGACATTTGCTCACTAAAAGAGTCATAACGCCTTTGTTATAATGGATATGAACAAACCGTGAAAACCGTTAGAAACTAGACAGACGTAGCTATCCAGTGATATATGGCTTGCATTCTAATACATCTGGAGCTGTTCACAAAGCTCTTCGGAAGTTGTTGCACAGAAGGTGGCAGATTCACTGTTTTCATTTTTGAATGCCCTGAATTGCAGCTTGCTCGTATGCCAATGCACTAAGCTCTTAGCAACATTTAGCAGCGCATTGCATTTTCATATATGTCATTGCACTAAGCACGTGGAAACATTTGGTAGTGCATTAGGAGCCACACATATGCTGGTGCACCGAGCACTCGACAACGTTCGGTGGCTGCACAACCGTTAGCGCACATGGCGCACGGTATGGGGAAGAAGGAGGGCTTGGCAGCTTATCTCAAGTGCACGGCATGAAGTGCATAGAGCTTCGGCAGCTGCTGCACAGAGCTTGGCCCTGGTGCACAGTGCTCGGCAGTCGGTGTCCTATGCACGGCCACGAGTGTTCTGTGCCATATAGCTAGCTTAGTGCTTGGCCTCTGATGTAAGTGCACAACAATTAGTGATCAGTGCATGGTTCCTTATGTTCAATGCTTGACATCTGGTGCTTAGTGCTCAACACCTAATGCACAGTGCACGACAATTCATGTGTAGAGCACAAAGCAACAAACACACAGATATCGACATCTAACATATAAATGGTAGCATTCCACACACAACATGAAGCAGCTGGCACACAGGAGCGGCAAATGACACACAATATTGGCAAAAAAAACAATCAAGGGGCAGCAGCTAGCATACAGGGTTAGCAACAGGCACATTGAGGGGCAACAGGCGTGTGACTGTTGGCAGCTGGTAGCCAGGTGCACGTGGGATCAGCAGCGATGCACGGCAGCTCGACAACCATGTCGGCAGCTTGTGTAGCACTCGGAAATTCCTAGGAAGCGCTCAATAGATGCTTGCCTTAGGTATAAAACAGTGTTGCTCAGCTTCTAAACTCCATTGGAGAGACTTAGAGCGGCATACAATGGTCAAGTGCATCAGATATTGTCAAGTGTTTGTATAAACATATCGAACACAATAACTAAGAACATCAAAATTTTATTACACGCATAATGGTTTACAACCAAAGGTCTCAAGAACAATCGAACTAATCATGGCATAAACATGCATTATTACATATGCTTGAAAGGAAAAATAACAATAGCATGGAGGTAAAAACAAACAAGAGCTTAACAACTTCAAAATTCGGGTGAATCTAAGTCGGTTTGTTCCCGAAAATCATCAATCGTAGGGTTGGCATTCGGCTCTTTGTCCACTTCCACAGTGACATGACTCTCCACAGTTTCCTTATACTTCTTGTGTGCAACTACTATGTCGGCAGGTGCTAGACATTGCTTCATCCAATGGTCCTTTGCCCACAGCGATAGCATTCATGTGCCTTAGCTTTTTTCTTGGCAAATTTCTGAACCGGAATGGGAGCTCGGCCCCTAGGGGCGGGTGCATCATCATTCTTCCCGGTATTAGAACGGCCCTTAAAGCGTTTAGAACCTCTAGTGCCTCTCCTAGTCCGGGTGCCTCAGCCGGAGCCCTGCTCACAGTGATATGGTTCATAATGATCTCTTGCTCTCTTTTTCATGACTTTTTCGCCTCTGAAACTGTTGTAATTAGTTTCTGGAACAACAAGGGTCCCAACATGGCAAGTAGTGTTCTTAGTCAAGAGCTTACAATCTTTCTCCTCAGTTAGCAACAACGTCATAAGAGAGTCAAACATTAAAGTAAGACCACTCTTATAGTCATGCATATATTGTTTCATCAGTGTGGCTGACGACCTGGGGAAAGTGAGCAACGTTTTCTCTATGAGATCATCCTCGGACTTCTCAACTCCACAAAAATACAGATGAGCACGTAGTGCAAGCATGTCTGTCTGGTACTCCTCTACAGATTTGTAATCCATTAGTCTGATGGAAGCTCATTCAACCTACAGCTCCAGTAGAAGCGCAACATGAACATTACCAAATCGTGTCGCGATCTTGTTCCATAGCTCCAGCGGATTGGCTACTTGCTAGTATTGCCACCTCAATGTGGAATCCAGGTGCCGGCGGATAAACATAATCGCCTTGGACTTTGTTCTTTCGTCCGACAGCTCAACACCCTCTGCTAGGGCTTCCATGGGAGGATCGATAGTGGAGATATAGTCCTTGTCAATGAAAGCCTGCCTCATGTCGAGGACCCAGCGGTGATACTCACGGCCTTGGGCGTCCAAGGGATCAAACTGCAAGTGTTTGTCCATTGACTTTGCATACAAGAATTCAAGCAGTTAGTTCAAGACCATTTGGATTCGATGCTTAATTCTTGAAAATCAAAACAGTCATAGATACCACATCATGCTGACCTAGAGAGGATATAAAGTGCATATGTGCATGCTGGCAGCCACGTGCACGTGCCAGGGCATGGCCTCGGCAGCAGTGCTCGATAGGTGCACGTGCAATGCCCGACAGCAGAGTGTGTGCGCACAGGGCAGTCCCTGGCAGCAGTGCTCGGCAACAGCCTAGCAAGTGCACGTTTGGTGTCTGGCAGCAACGCAAGCGCTCACAGGGCCATGCCTTGGCAGCAGCGCGCGTCAGCACACAGGAGGTGCACATGCAGCGCTGGCAGCAGCATGCATGCGCGCACAGAGGCAAGCCCCGACAACGGTGCTCGACAGCGCACAACGGCAGCATGGCAGTCTTATATATACAATCACTCCATCTAGGGTTTTGTATTCAACAAATTTTACCTGCAAAGACAAACGTCCCAAGCATAGAAGGGGGATGGAAAAGGGAGAAAGAGACTTTATCCTAGCTCCCCGAGTTTAGTGAACTTTGAATGAGTTTAGGGTTCCAAAGTACATATCTTTTTCGATAAATTCTCCAAAGAAGCTTGAAATATCAGCTTTTTATGCTTGGGGCTGCGATTGTGTGCAGCAAATAGGCAGCGGCAGCTTGGTGTGCGTGGTGATGAGTGTCGGTGCGCGGTCGGTGCACAGGGGGTGCGCATCGATGCGCAGGCAGTGGCTGCAGCGATCCAAGGAAGGATCTGTCGAAAAAAAACTACGTTTTTAAGGTTTTTTTTTGTGGTGGTCGGCGACCAATATTAGCTCAGGTTCTCTAGAGCTAGCGTGACTTGATAACGTTTTGTAGAATAAATGTAGAGAATGAATGGAATCAATTTTATTATGAATAAGAAAAAGCTCTTTATATAGAGACTCACTCTAAGTACAATGGGTCAATCCTACATGAATTGGGTTAAGTTCACAATGTAAACTTATTACAACTAGGCAGGGCCGGCCCTGAGCATAGGTCTAGAAGGCCTACACCTAGAGCCCCCAAACATAAAGAGTCCGAAAAAAAAACAAGCTTTCTATCTTTCTGAAATTGATGTATATTTCATATAATAATATTAGAATATGTATTTGTGAACAAAAGTCGTGTTGCTCTAGCGAAAAAGTATGTGATATAGTTATATCTTACATATGGGTCATCGTCATCCCAAGTTTAAAATGGGTCTTCAACTTTTTTTATCTTTTATTTCATTTTTTAGCATTACAGTGAATCTTGTTTTTCTTTCCTTTATATTAAAAATATTGTTATTTCGATCAAGATAACAATATTATTTCTTAGTCAGAAATCATTTAAATAGCTAAAAACATTACAATTGATTAATTCTTACCTTAATTTGAAAACATTATTCGGTTATTTTAATATTTGTATTAATATTTTACACATGTAAGTAAAAAAATTTCTCAAACTTCGAGTTTCCTTTATAATTAGTTTCTAACTCCGTTATGGATTATAATTAATTTTTAATTACATTTAATCTCGTTAATTATTAATGTAATCTCGTTTTCGTAATAGTATATATTTAAAATATTTTAAATAACCTTAACATAAAAAATTATTTGAAAATGGAAGGCCCCAGTTTTGTTTGTCGTCTAGAAAAACTCAGAATCAGCACTGCAACTAGAACACATGACATAAAACCAAATACACACATGTTATATTTGGTGTAACAAAATGGTATATTTCCTGCAACAATCACATAAGGAATACGAGGTCGTCAGCTTCTCCACCTCGTATTCCTTCACTCTTCACACAAAATCTCCAGATTTTTAATTTGAGGGTTTGTGGAGGAGGTGAACAGTATGACGGAAGCTCAATCCACCAGAACTAATTCTCAATGAAATTCTAGAGTGGCATGATGGTGTGTGATAACGGCCTGGTCGAACTCGCCGTCGTCCTCAATCCCGACGGCTATAGACAATGTCGACGAGGTCGATTGATGATCTTGTTGAAGGCGGGTTGGAGGGAGTCATGGGTTCCTTGTGATTTAGATCGATTTGCAGAGATGAACTAAGAGTGATTCAATTTTCTAGAAAGGGATCGGAGGTGGAGACGTTACAAATTTCTGCTTGAGGCTTTTCTTGAACTTGAATCAGCACCTGATACATCATATTACGTACTTAGTCATATGAATCAAGCAAGCAAAGCTAGTACACTTACTGGTTTTGAAGGAGGAAGAGCTTTCTAAAACAGAAGAAGATGAAGGGTTGTGCCACAAGCTCCGAAGTTCAGATAGAGAAGCGTGTTTTTGCTGCAACCCTTCTCTCTCTAGTGGAGAAAGAAAGAAAGAAAGAAAGAAAGAGAAGGGGTTGGGTCTATGTGGTTGTTGATTGTTGAGAGATGGGTTTGTTACCACAAGTTTTTTTTCTGTCAAATATTCTGGTAGCGTGTGGGCTACTCTCGCCGTTAATATCACCGTTGGTGACCCGTCACTCGGTGTGCAGAAGAAGCTCCGATAGATCTGACATGGGTCATGATTTATTTCATGGGTGGACTTCTTTTTTGGTGGGTCTTCTTTTGAGGTGGCTGAAGACCTAGGTCACGTTTTGGAGGTAAGGGTGGACTTGCTCTAAGAGTAATGCAGAAGATCTGACAAAAAATCGTGCTAGCGGTGCTAGCTTGGAATTTCATGCCTTATTTAACTACGAATACAAAATAAAGACAAAATTGTCGATCAACCTTCATTTCATAAAAACCAGTTTCTACCATTTACAAACACTGAAGGTAACAACTCAAACAAATGTCCAATTGCACCAAGTAACGCTCACGACCACAATCCTCAAAGATCGCCAAAAAATGTATAAAAAACAAAAGCCGCTTTACACAATAAATTAGGCACAACACAGAACCGATAGGACGGGTGCCTTTCAAGCTCACAAAACTGAACCTAAAAAGATAAATAAACATGCAAGCAAATCAAGCACAACTGAGTGCATATATCACTAAGCTCCACTAGCAGTAGTACATAAGATACAACGCATGCGAGAGCCACCCGTTTGGGGACCATCATCACCATCATCATCCTCGTCACTATCATCATACCCATAATCCGTATCTCTCTCCTGGGAAGTGATTCCACTCCCATTAATTCCACTAGAGTAGGCGGAATCCATGAGGCAATTCATGTGATAAGCATGACAGCAAAAGAAAATAATCACATTAACACTTTGTATAGAAAACGGATCGAAACAGATGCAACACCTTGCACCGCCCTTAGGTTTTGATTTAACCCCCACACTTCTCACACCAGGTGATTTCTCAATTACATGAGAAGTCCTACCATCGTTTCTTTTTGCTCGTGCCTCATCTTCTTCATTGCTCAAGTAAATTCCATGTTTTGCCTCATTGTAGTATTTGACCAAGAGGTTCACAATATCAGCCTGTTCCCCAGTTATACAGTCAGAATTTTCACAAAGTGCTCTATTCAAATGCAAGACAAAAGATTTAGGGTACCTTAAGGATGTCATTACACCCATGTCTTAGAGATGTTTCAGTCCTGTAATTGGTGACAATTTTGACTAGCCTATCCCTGAGCCTGCAAAATACATTACAAAGAGTTGATGAAAGTTTCAAATCAAAGGATACTCCACATTCTAAATTTATACTTCAGAATCATCTAACTTTGTTTATGTTGCCGTGGGCTCACAAGTTCGAACATAGTTATTGATATTATTGCATGCATCTATACTAAATTTGTAAGTGACCACGTCAATGTGCACACATTCATATTGAACGTTCACTACACCTAAACATTTAAACAAAAGTAATAAATCAACACAGATGGTGTTACAATATTGATAACACTACTCAAGTATGCATACATTATCTATAATTATCCAAATCATCTAGGTGGTCTGGTAATTTCTTTTTAGCTCTATTAGGTTTTATTTTTCCCAAAACTCCGTTTCACATGAATTTCTTGCCCACTGCTTTCTATCGTCTCTTTAACAAACAAATGTCTGCTAGGATATCTGGAAAACAAGGATTCATTGACTAAAAGGAGTATAAGAAAGTAAATATAAAGCAAATAGAATAGATTTATAAATCAAACTGACCGAGGAATCTCCAGTCCATTGGGAACCATATTCACAATATACAGAGGATCAAGATTTCCAACAGTGTGCTCCAATAGCACGCCGACCTGTCAATTAGTAGAAAAAAATTGGAGCATCTTATTAGGAGTTGTAGATTTATCCATGTTCCAACATGTGCACATACTACAAACAAAACCACAGGATAGCTAATATAAATACCATCTCAGGTTTATTTAGACACTGCTGAATCAATTCCTCCCACAGTTCATCATCATGTTGCATATTCACAAATTCTACAGCCTGTAGACAAATTACAGTTGCCGTAATCATCAACAAAATCAATTAAACAGGCAAGAAATGACTGATGAACCTGTTTATGTTTAATGCAGAATTTCAATTTAACAGGAGATACCTCTTCAATGTCGCCTAGTTTATTAATGATTATAGAAAGGGCTTGTTTTGCATTTCCCATTCTTCCAAGAATGAACACTTGCTCCTTAACAAGATCCCTTCTGGTGCAAATTTCATGTGCCTGAGATTGATTTCTGAAAGTCAATTTATGACAAGCATTTAAAGTCCATCATAATTTCTCATTCGTGCAACTGTTCAAACCTTCTCAAGTGTATAATGTTGACTGCTGCGTAGAAAAGGAAGCAGCATCTTTGAATCATAGTCTGCATAAAGCTCTACCTACCACAGTAAAACAGGACAGCGGGAGTGTTAGATTAAAATCCATTCAAGCAAACATGTAGATTTTAGTCCATTGAAGAGCACAACCATTAGAGTAGCCAAACACGAGAACCTGAGCAAGTACAAAAAGACACTTCGAATCAAAGAAAAAGAATATTTTTTGTTTGTTTGAGAGGAATCAGAAATGAAGTGGATCAGTCTTAACTCTTAAGGAACCCTCTTGCCCTCTTGTAAAAGGGTTCTGTAGGAAAAAGACAACGAACCCTCTAGAGTGCCTGATACATATTTGTTCAGCAACAAAAAAACATGCAATAATATTACGATATAATCCTGGAACTTGTTTTTCTTTTTTTGGCTGAAATAGGAAAATTATGTGACGGTAATGTCATTATGACAGCTAAGTTCCACCCAATAAATGATTCAAAGATATGAGCATATGATACAAAAAGACACTTCGAATCAAAGAAAAAGAATATTTTTATTGTTTGTTTGAGAGGAATCAGAAATGAAGTGGATCAGTCTTAACTCTTAAGGAACCCTCTTGCCCTCTTGTAAAAGGGTTCTGTAGGAAAAAGACAATGAACCCTCTAGAGTGCGTGATACATATTTGTTCAGCAACAAAAAAACATGCAATAATATTAAGATATAATCCTGGAACTTGTTTTTCTTTTTTTGGCTGAAATAGGAAAATTATGTGACGGTAATGTCATTATGACAGCTAAGTTCCACCCAACAAATGATTCAAAGATATGAGCATATGAGGGCAGGGGCCTTACTGGATCAAATAAGTGAACAAGACTAAATAAAACATGCACGATGATATATTGAACAAGTAGTGAACAACACAATGAAACATGCACGATGATATATTGAACCAGTAGTGAACAAGACTAAATGAAACATGCATGATGATGTATTGAACAAGTCACCCCGTGTGTTGTAAAAAGACACTTATTAACAGATATGGGTACTTGAGAAACTTATCAACTGATATGCAGAAGAATTTTAAATACCTCATGCAAAAAATGTTTGACGCAATATGCATCATAAATCAAGTATATGTGGCTGCATCATAAAAATAACTAAGCTAAGCATTCACACAAAAAAATCAAGTCAAGCCTTCCAAAATACCTGCATATCATGGAAATCTTTTCCAGCATGAGGGTTTACTTCAAATAGTGAATGCAAATATAGATACAAGTAATATCTGGAATCACACTTATCACTCGCACTCAAAAGTTGTTTGACAACTTCAGATGGAGTAATCAAGTCCTTATTTTGAATCAATAAAGGAACAGCTTGCTTGCTATCCAGCATCATCAGTGGGACGACCTGCCAAAGCAAAACAACAAAGCAATCACATAAGAAATCGGATTGAGCAAACAAGACCTGAAATAAAATAGCAGAACCTATAGGATGATTATAAAGATGAAAGTAAATACACTAAACCAGAACAAAAAAAACATATCAAAGTCCAATAATATATATATATGTGTGTGTGTGTGTGTGTGTAAGTTGTGATCATGTCATTATACCTTTTCCCGAATCGAATCATACAGATTGTGTTTTTCGATGAAGGCAAATACATTTGGGTTCATAAGCTGAAGGCATAACAAAGGAAGTAATCAGATATCAAGGATAATATTTTGTAACTAAAAGTAAGGTAACAACCTCTAATTGATTATGTGATTTGCAAATAAAGTTGATGAGAATGTGCATCAAGCACACTTACATCAGCATAAAGTGAAAAGGCTTTGTCATATTGCCCATCAATGACATACAACTCTGCTAGTGCCTGAATATGAGAAAAGGTGTTTAGTAGACTTGAAATTGTCACTTTATCGAGCTATTTCATACAAACAATATCTCACTGACCTCCTTAAGAGCATCTGTCATGGAGGATGTGTTGAGCTGAGGTTCTATAGCAGAGATTACAGGCAATGCAGAATAAATCACAGGTGGCCAAGATCTGACAGTTGACAAGAGCTCCTTATGAAAAGAAGGGTTTGTAGCAATAGCTACTAGAGCAACCTTTGCACACCAAGAAGGAGAAAGCATGATATTTCGGTTAGTAAATCAATAGTACCACATATAAAAACTTAGCAATTGACGAAAATTCCTCACAAACCTCATATGCAGTATCATGTAATCTTGGGTTTTCTGTTGGTATATATGGGACCAGTACTGGAAGCTGACGCAGATGAGCAAAGTGGAAAACCCATCTGTAAAGTGCAGTGTAATGTAAGATACCGATAAATAGTATGACAGACTTGCCGATTATAATTAAAAGTAGGAATACAGAATGGATAATTACCTTTCCCAGGCAGAAGCGGATCCCCGCAACAATTTGGGACACAAAGATGCAGCTTCGGCATATTTTCTTTCCACAATCAAATGATCAAGGTATCTAGAACCAACCTGAAGGTAGCAAACATAAATTGACCGAAGTTTCCAGTTAGATATAACAAAGTTAAGGTTTGATATAATGAAATGAATCACAAGGGTATCAGGTCAATACACTACCAGATTAAGACCAGATGAATGGATTTTTAATTGAAAGCGTGGCATATGGTTAGACATATTAAGAACAAGAACTACAAAATGTTAAGAAAAAATAGACACTAGAAGGCACAATATATAGCAAACATCCTTATGTTTTCTATAATCAGATGTGGAAAATTAGAAAATTGATAGCAGATTACCTCATCAAGAAGTTCACTTCGTCCCTGGCCAGCTTCAACTGCAGCCAAAGCTTTTTCATGTGCACCATGTTGAAGAAGCCAGGCAATATGATCTTCAGCATCTCTGAAAATAATATATGCATCCATTTCATCATCGAGTTTGCATGATCCAAATTAAAATATATCTAACTTCATAATTATCCATCATGTTAGCCTTGGAAATCATATTTAACTAATCCCAAAAAAAATGAATCAACAAAACCCCACAAAGGATTTACAATCATAGTCATCTAACTAAGCTTCAATCATGTTACATGACAAGCGTTAACATAAGGAGAAGATTCAGTGATAGATGTTTGATTTTTAAAAGGTATCAACAAATATAATTTAGTACTTTTTTTCTGTTTTCTTTTTTTGAAAAGAAACAAACTTTTATTGAAACAAAATCGAAGAACAAGAACGAGGAGGCAGACAAGGAGTCCGCTTGAAAAAAACGAGGGCAGCTAGGACTAACAGCATAGCAGCTCAACTTTAAAACTAAAGCTAAACATAAAGATTAAGCTACAGCTGCTTCCCAGTAAAGAATAACGGAAGAAAGACTAAAATCCTTAAATTCCTTTGAGGTGATGGTGCTTTTACCTCCTTACTGAATTCTCATCACCTCACTTTCCTTTGGTCGGGGAACTCAATCAATAGGGGCTAGAAAGAATCCAATCTTTCTTCCAAAAAGTTATTACACCTTTGGATATTCATTCTGTACTTGATATAATCCTTTAATAGAAAGTATTAAGGAAAAAGAAAAGAATAGAAGCTACTTTTCATTACTATGTTCAATATTTCAGATCCCAAGAACCAAAGGGTCAGGTAGACCATTTACCAGAAGTACTGATGCACATACAAGCTACAAATAAAAGAGACAGAAGTCACAGAACTGACCTGGGTTTTGCTATGACCACATCCTTTGGTGATACGATATAGTACAGTGGTTCATCACCTTCAGCCCACTGACCACCAGCATAGCTGCTACCTAGATTCACACTAAAATGGTTTCAAAGCTATATAAATGTAAATTATTCTGCTGTATGTAGACATTGAAATTTGATAATAAGCGTGTAACCTGAGAAAGGAGCATGAGCAAGTGAATAGTCCTTTGCCTTGTAATGCTCAAAGCCATGTACAGGTAAGGCATCTGTTGAAAGCTCATCATTATTCCACGTAACAATGCGTACTTCTGGTCTCTGTGCATTTCCCTGCTACAAATAGCTTGAATGAGTTAAAAGAAATATCAGTTACAGTCCAGCTAGAAACAAAGTGGAGAAATTTTTTAATTTTCTTTTATAGTTAACTAGATGTAAATTCCTTGTAGCACATGTTGGGTAAACTATAGTTTTGTCGAAGAGCTTTTCTGCCCCTTAACTGTAGTTGTCACTCCCATCGGCTACTATTGTGATTCCAATCGTCCTTACATCTCATGAATTGAAACCTTCGTCAAATCTTTTAGATGTGCACAAAGTTATACTATTGTCCCATGACATTTTTCCAGTGATTCATTTTGGTCACTAACTACCATTCGCGTGGCATTTGCCCTGAACATCAATTTGTGTATTCTTATAGTCAGATCGTCAAATCTTTTATGGCAATCTCTATTAAAGAGTCGAACTGACTATAAGAATACACAAATTGATGTTCAGGGCAAATGCCACGCGAATGGTAGTTAATGACCAAAATGAATCACTGGAAAAATGTCATGGGACAATAGTATAACTTTGTGCACATCTTCTATCACCCAATTGTCTTGCCAATTATTAACAGTTTTTTTTGTAACTAGGGTATCCAGATCTTTGACCCGACTAATCCCTAGGCTTCCCGCCTGACCCCACAACATTTGGGACCAATTATTAACCGTTAGCAGGCGCTATACTCAAAATTGACACAAGTCTTGTTAAATTTACATTTTCCAAAAGCATTCGTTTATCAAATACAACACATTCGATATTATACTTATATAAATAGGTCCAGTATCAAAATAAATAAATTAAAATAATCATACATGCACATTACCATGAAAACAATATGTAAATGATAAAACAATGCTTGATCCTAAACAATTTATTTGAAAATGTAGGAAGCTTCTAATTTTCTTAAAAATTCAATCATGAAAAGCTCTAAATATGAAAAACAAAATGCAACATGGCAATTCCAAAGGACCAACAAAAAGCAGGAATCACAGGCTGCTTGACTAAATCAAAAGTGCAAGAGTTTCAGAGAGACAAAAGTCTGCCCTCTACAAAGATAATCCTCAAAAATACTTCAGCTGCAACACCTTCCCGAAAAACAGAACTTTAATAACAGTAAGAGGGTCGAAATCCCCCAAAAATGGTGCAAATTCACGAATGCAAAGAACAAAAGTTTATTATACAGCATGAGATGAAAAAAGTACCTGACGTGATGGAACAGAACTACTAAATTCCTTCTCCCCATCTTCTTCACCAGGGATATAAGCTAGAACGACCAAAGAATCACCAAAAGGGGCAATTCCCGAAATGAAATAGCTGGTATTGAAGGATCCCACAATATCCACCTGGTTCATACTGGAAACTGGGACAGACCTATATGAACCATTGGCTGCTCTAGCCTGATTTGTTTTTATTGATGTGATTTTGATTGATGTTCCCCAAGCAATGACCAACAGTGTGTCATCCTGAAAGTGATGAAAACAGTGAGAAATGCATGAAAGCATACAAAAGTTATTGGCAGGAATGAGAAAATGATGGACCATTAATGCATACTAGGAAAGAA
Organism: Comarum palustre; assembly: GCA_951800085.1. Taxonomy (NCBI): domain Eukaryota; kingdom Viridiplantae; phylum Streptophyta; class Magnoliopsida; order Rosales; family Rosaceae; genus Comarum; species Comarum palustre. Next base: position 23,024,652 of record OX637573.1, read on the forward strand.
AGATTAGCTGGTGGTGTAATCTGACTCATATCTTAAAATAATAATAATAATAATAATAAAATAGATCCTTTATTATTATGTAGGTTTAACAGTTATGCAGTTATGCAGGAATTTCATATATCTAGCTGATACAAAATATATAACTTCATTTGAGTCTATAGTTTCTGAGAGTTCGAAGAGGCTTTGGTGACCTTCCTTGTAGTAGCTGTGATCCCCTTACTCCCAGTACCCCAGTCTTCTCTTCAATGCTCAATTGGTTTGATTTTTACTACGCACAATTATCCTTTTGTTTAAATAAACAAGACTTTATTGCTATGCCAAGAAGATACTACGTGCAGTGAACAAGAGGTCCAACAAATTAAAATAAAATGTAAAGTTCAAACTGAAGAAGCTTGAAACAGATCTTTCAATCACCTTGATAGCCAATAAAGAGAGGTCCCTGGAATAAGAAGCAATTGATTGATGCCCAAAGTGAAGACCAAAAATCTACTGTCACTCAAACTAGCCTTGTAGTTTAGAATTTTCTAATTTCTTACGATCCAAATAAGAACAAGTACCCACAAAAGTTTGGCTTCGTTCCACTACAAAAAGCTTCATGTTTTAACCATAAAAAAAAGATTTCTCCAGGAACATTCCGGCTAACAGTCACCTGGCCTGATAGTTTGAAACAAAAGGAAAAAACAAACAGAGGACAAGAAAACCATAACAGCTGCATCATTCTTTAAGTTACTTTTTGGATTTAGGGTTTGCCATCCCCCACATAGACATTGACATCCTAATGCATGCTACATTTCTACCCAATCATAGACATCTACCCCTACACATCCCTCAGAATTTTAAGCTCTCCTCACCCCCCCCCCTCACACTAAATGGATAAGCATTGGGAGAATTTACTATGCAGCAGGTAAATAATTTATTTAAAAAATGGGTACACATGCTAACAGCATGAGACACTTTTACTAACCTGCCAAACTAAGTGAGGCAGCAAAAGCTCAGGACGTGGACTTCCACGTGGTCTTTCTATGAATGTTATGCGCTGATCATTTGCAGTATCATATACTTTTACGCCTGCATCATTAGCCCAAGCAATGAGACTTGATCTCCACTTCACCACATGTATTGGACCCTCACCAGAATGCAACACCTAGACAGACATTCGTCTTCAGATATTAGAAGGCATACACAAAAGATTTTCAAAAACATGGTATACTATAAGTTAAGTACCGACCTGATCTTTAAACCCTAACCATCTTTTTGTATTCAAGTATAAGTGGCCTGCGAGCCCACCAGCTACAAATCTTCTAGATAATTTTCTTGCATATTCTGGATCTAGAGCAATAGCCTTCATAGGGCGATGATACTCGAACTTCATTTTCTCATCTGTAAAAAGGCTGTTTATTACAACAGACCCATCATCTGAACAGCTTCCTATATATTCACCTTCTATGTCAAAGCTAAGATCGTTCACGGCAGCAGTATGAGCAGAAAATTCCTTGACCTGTAAAGAAGCCAATCACGTAAACAGATTACCATCCATACATATCAGGAGTATCTGAATTCGACTGTATATTTGTCCAGAAACTCCACGGATGACAAAATCCGTACTCAAGAGACCAAAAAAGGCTCAAAATGCAGATTAAATCCCTGCTGTCAAACACTGGTAGAGGACAGACGTATTTTTTGTAATTTTTTATAGGGATGCAACCAAATTCAAGATATAAAATACATGAACATGGCAAGGTATGATAGCAATTTATCCTTTTGTTGCTTGAACATTAAAGATTCCTGAAATGATGGCATTGAGAACTTAATTTTCTTTCCAGTTTCCACAGATCACAAAGAATGATATCAATAAACTATCAAGTGAGTGGTCTGCAAGCGAAAGAAAGAAGAAAACCAGCAGAAACCAGAAATCTACACATAAAATCGTAGATTAACCAGAAACAACAGATAACCCTATGCTTGGGCTACGGCGGGCCTCCATTGGAGCAAAGTATCAGCAATGCTCGTGTCTGAATTCTGCAGAGGCTGACAAAGCTGCCAAAAAATTTCACTAACCCAAAGCTCCTCCAAAGTGCACGCACCTCTATAATCTTCAAAGCAATCCTACGGCAGCTAGCAAACTACAGTCCTAGAGAAATTAGCACATTACAATACCATAAAGGTAATTTCCTGATCAATATTAAAGATTTCCTAGTGTTATAAACTACTGTATTTTATGTCCTCTGACTTTATGTGAATCATAAAGTTCCAAGGACCATTAGTCATACGACTCCTGTGGGCTTCATTTCTCCTCTCATGGAAAACCTTTACAGTCAGTTTAGGTTACGGCTCTCTTGGGTATTAAGTTTTCCCAAGCAAATTAGCAAAAGCTTTAAAGGACAATTGAACAAACCTAAATCACAATCAAACTACAATTAAGCTAATTACAACTTATTCCAAACCATTACTATACTCATTTCCCAGTAAAACCACTAAAAATTCAATATTTCCAGCAAAAACTAGATCCACCTCAAAATCAAACAAAACCTAACTTTCAATGCAACGACTAAACTGCATAAAATCGAACCGAATTGAATCCAATCTCAGTCTATCACTGACCTGATTACCGAGAAAATCAAGGATATGAATGGTCCCACCGTGCGTCCCGAGCGCGATCATCCGCTCGGCGACGGCGATACACGAAGCGACGTCGTTCGCTAGCAGCGTCGGAATGCTGCCTCCCATTCTCTGATACTTAAGCCTCGGCTCCTCCTCTTCTTCTTCCTCTACTTCGTCCTCCTCTTCTTCTTCTTCTTCTTCCTCCTCGTCGCGCTCATCGTCTCCTTCCACGCCGTTGTCTGGCGGAATCGGAACCATTGTTATGAAGCTCTTCAGCTTCTTCGTCTCTCAGAATGAATGATTGAGTTTGGGAGAGAAGGAAAGATCTGTTTTGGTTTGAGAATTGAGAAAGCTTCGCCCTTTTCTTTCTTTTTTTTCGTTTTCAACTAAATGATGCAATGAATCATTCATGTGCAAGACGACAAAGAAGGTAGTGACGAATGCCAACCCACCAGTAGAAAATAAGTGACTTCAGTTTGTCACATAAAATCATATGTTCTAACGATCAATAATTCGGTATGTGACTATATTGTAGGGAATATGCTGCTCACTATGCCGACTCTATCCCTTTCAAAAATTCGATCAGTATGAGATACCGATCTATACAACAGCCTTACCCGATAGGTAGCCACGATCAAGTAATCAACAACGAAAATACAAAATCAACTTATCACGGTCTGTGCGACGTGAGTTATTTGGTATTGAATTATTTCTTGTTTAGAAAATATGTCTCATGTAGTTGAGTATTTATTTTTTTATAGTGTGATGATGCGGAATGAAAAACCGTTTACTTTAGATAATAAAGGGCAACCGATTTGACTATATAGGAGTTTAGAACACGCCTCACGCGCTCCAAACCTAGGTTTTCTGTCGACAGGTTTTTCTATGCTCGTCCGGCTGTGCCATGACGACGACGCATGCTTCTTGCCTCGTTGACGCTCGTCAAGTGCGGCTGGATGGCTAAAGGTGTAGGTGGAGGCTCCAATGAGTGGCTGGGGTTGAGAGGTTACATAGTTTCTTAGTTTCGGTCAATGGCGACGGCGGCACAGGAGGAGGTTTCATGGGCGTTGGTGATGTCAGATCAGTCCCTACCAGATTTTGCTGCAAGGGTAGGGTGTCTGGCCCATTCTGGGATCTACGTTTGGGGTCAGATCCAATTAGATCTCGCCGTAAACTCATCTTGGTATGATCGGGATTGGCGTTCCTTATCTGCAGTTGAGGTTGGTGGATGGTTAGGGCTGTCGGGGTTAAGGGTTGTAGTGGTGGTGACAGTGCGACGCTGCTTGGTCAGAGATGGCGTATCGACGGATTACGAGATCCAGAAGTGGCAGAGACCAGCGGCATGACGAGGCTGTGTCAGCGCGGGTTTTGGTTGAGACCAGAAACTTGGGCCTTGACCCAGTTATGGATGTCTTCTAGCCATATTGAGCCCATATCATGAGTAGCTTGGTTATTGTATTTCAGTTATTTTATGTCATTAGTTTTTAACTATTTACTGCTTTTAATAAGAAGATGTGGACTTTGTTCTGGTGTGAGCACCTTGCGTGCCTGGTCTGGCCTAAGTATGTTGCGAGATTCTTACTATGTCAAATGGTCGCAACCTCCTAGTGGCAGGATGAAATAGTGGGTCATCGGATATGATTCCGTGAGACAACATAGTAGGAAGGTTGCACTTTTAGCCGTTATGATGTTTGTCCGTAGTACAATTATCCTTCCGTTATATCACCGCTTTGTCAAAGCAAACAGAGTTGTCAATGATGCAATCGTTGTTAACTGGTGCATGTTAGAATATGTTACATTTTGTAATTTGGGGTTTAGGCTCTACGTCCCCTCTTGTATTCTATAGTTTCATTAATCAATACTTAAGGGCAGCCACACCGGCCTTTCTTAAAAAAGATAATGAAGGGTAAAAAAATAAATATTAAATTGAGAAAAAGCGTTTACAATATGATATCGTAGGAGATAAGAGGTCTCTGCTAGAGTTTTCCTTTTGCGACACCATTGCGAGTTTGATCAGAGGTTTTAACCATTTTGTTGAGATTGGTGGCGGCAGAGAGATCTTACGGCTTCGAAATCATGCAATCATAGTCTAGTCTTCATTACCAGGTCATGTGTCGTAGGATTTATAACATTGGAAGCCTGTTTGGTTATGGGGTAGAGCGTCGGACCTTCGACTAGCAAGAGACAGTTGTGTCGCTAGCTTGCGACATGGACTTAAGGGATGCCGAGGTGGATCCCTTCTGAACTAGTGTTCTTCTAATTGATGTCTTCAAATTAACAATTTTCATTAATCTATATTGGTCTGGCGGAGAGATCGTATGGCTTCGAAATCATGCAATCGTAGTCTCATACCCGTTTTCAGGTATGTGTCATCGGATTTCTGACCTTCGAAGCCTGTTTGGTCATGGGCGGAGCGTCAAAGCCTTGGCTAGTAATGGACGGTTGTGTCGCTAGCTTGAACTTATTAATTTGTTCTTGGCATATGACTTGACTTGCATATTTCTTTTGACAATGCTAGGGTGAATTCCCCTTCTTCCAGAGACAAATAATAAGAAACTAACAAAGAAGAAGATAAAATTGCAGCAGAAGGAACAACTTCAGGAACAAAAGTTCTGTAAGTTTTTAGTCTCTCAGCAGAAGGAACAACTTCAGGAACAAAAGTTCTGCAAGAAGATAAAATTGCAGCTCTGTAAGTTCCTACTTACTCTCTTATAAGTTCTTAGTCTCTCAGCATGTCCTCCTTGTCTCCCACTGTGGAATTTCTTCAAGATTCTTTCTTTCCAATTATCAATTTCAGGAACAAAAGTTCTGTCCTTGTAGAACAACTGAGAATTACTCATTGAATAGTACTTAGGGGCCTGTGTACCCTGAGTTAACTGTTGTGTAATTTCCCTTGCTAACCCATCTCTCTGGCAAGCTTGTTGCATCTCCTTCACAAACTGGTGGATAGGTTGGGACAACCCTTTAAGAGCATCCAGTGTTAGAAATCTGGACAAAGCATCAGGTACTGTGTTGTTCTTTCAAGCTTTGAAGTGTATGGAGTAGTCATACCCCCATTAATTTCACCAACCACTTATGTTGAGCAGATGTGGTGATCCTTTGTTTGAGGAAATGTTCTATGGATCTATGATTTGTATGTATTTGGAAATGATGTCCTAAAAGGTATGGCCTCCAATGTTGGACTGTAGCTATTACAGCTAACATTTTCTTGTCATAAACTGACAAGGCTAAATGCCTCTGAGCTAGAGCTTTTGCTCATGAAAGCAATGGGATGCCCATTCTAAGATAAGATTGCTCTAATGCCCCCGAAGCATCACACTTCACTACAAATTCCTTAGTAAAGTCTGGTATTGCCAAGACTGGTGCACAAGACAAAGCTTGTTTCAATTTCTCAAATGCTAGAGTAGCTGCAGGACTCCATGCAAAGCCATCATTCTTTAAAAGATCTGTTAGTGGCTTGGCTAAGATCTCAAACCCCTTAACATACTTCATGTAATACCCTGCCAATCCCAAAAACCCTCTCAGTGTCTTTAAGGTGGTAGGGAGAGGCCACTTTTGTATGCAAACTATTTTAGCCGGGTCTACTGCAACTCCTTTTACACTAATCACATGGCCTAAATACTCCACTTAATTAACCCCAAAACTGCATTTACTAGCTTTCACCTTCAAGGCATGCTGCATTAGCAGCCTTAGAACCTGCTCCAAAATCTCTAAATGTTGACTCATGGAGGGGTTGTAGATTAGGATATCATCAAAGAAGACCAAGACTCTCTTCCTCAATAGGGGCCTTAAAATCACATTCATGTTAGACTGAAAGGTGACAGGAGCATTGGTGAGACCAAAGGCCATTACTAAGAACTCATAGTGACCTGAGTGAGTTCTAAATGTTGTCTTCTCTATATCTTGCTCCCTCATCCTAATCTGGTGATATCCTGACCTTAAGTCCAATTTGGTGAACACCTGAGCTCCATATAACTCATCCATAACTAGGATGGGGTATTTATCCTTAACAATGGCTGAGATCAGGGACTTGTAGTTAATGCAGAGCCTTCATGTTCCATCCTTCTTCTTTACTAGTAACACTGGAGAAGAGTAGGGGCTGACACTTGGTCTGACAATTCCATTAGCCAACATCTCCTGAACAATTATCTCTATTTCCCCTTTCTGAAAGTAAGGGTACCTATAGGGTCTCACACTGATGGGAGGAGTATGAGGAAGCAACTCAATAGCATGATCTTGTGCCCTCTTGGGTGGTAACTGAGTAGGGGATTCAAATAAACCTGCAAACTTAAGCAATAGTGGTTGAAGCTCCTTAGGCACATTTGAAGTGGCCTGTGGTGGCTGCACTATCTGCACCAAGACTGCTTCTCTCTCTTTCCTCAGGATCCTGCTCATTGCTTTGCAGCTCACCACAGATGTTTGGCGCTTAATCTCCCCCTGCAACACCTGTTGTCTTCCATCTCTTACAAATTTCATAGACATATGTTCAAAGTTCCACATTATATCTCCTAAAGTTCTCAGCCAATTAGTGTCCAAAATTAACTCACTACCAGATATAGGCAACACAAAATATTGGAAAGTGAAATAATACCTTTGAATGTCCATCTCAATGGTGGCTACCTTGGAAGTCATCAACACCTTACCACTGGCTACCCTGGAAGTCATCAACACCTTACCACTGGCTACCCTTACCCTTACTGGTTTAATAGGCCGTATCCCAACCTTCATATTGCCCAACAAGATAGGGTGCACAAAACTGTGTGAAGCACCAGAATCAATTAGGATGTGCACCTTCTTCCTCCCACAACACCCCTTCAGTTGCATAGTGCTAGTGGTTTCATCACCCATAGTATTCAGTAATACCTCAAGTTCCTCTCCCACAACCTCATTCTGGTCTGCAACAGCCTCCACTAGCTGCATCACAGGTTCCTCCTCCCTCAAATCATCTTGAACAACCTCAATAACCATCAATGGTTGCCCTCTTCTACAGTTGTGTCCAGGCCTGAATAGTTCATCACAAAAGAAACATTAGTTCTTTGCCCTCATTTCTTGGTATTATGCTTAAGATAACCTTCTATTGTTGGCTGCAACATTGGCTCTCTGAGGTGCTCTCGGAGGCTGATAAACTCTAGGTTGGTTTGGTCTGACTGGTGGTGCCATAGTTCTAGCAAGGGGTGGTGCTCTGTATTGGCTTTTTGTCACTCTCTCCTTTTCCTCATACAACTTTGTCAATTCACAGGCTTCATACAAAGTTTTTGGCTTCATCACTCTCACATCAGTGTGGATGCTATCCTTTAATCCTTCTATAAAAAATGACAGCACATTTTGTGGGGAATACCCTACAGTTCTCCTTGACACTTTGGTAAACTCCTCCATGTATTGTTCTACAGTACCATTTTGGTTCATCCTAACTACTGTAGATTGATAATCTCTCCTATTGAAATCACTAAACTCCCTCATCAACAGCTCCACCAAGCCAGCCTACAAATTGGGAAATTCCTATATGAAATTGTTCCACCTATCTGATGCCTTCTCAGTCAGGTGTAGGGTTGTCAAAGCCAGCTTTCTTTCTTCTGGTACTTGGTAAAAATCAAATATCTGCTCAGCTCTATTAATCTAGTCCATAAGATCACCTCCACTGAATGGAGTGAAAGCTTCATCTGCCTCATGGTGGATAAGTTGGGATCCACATTTGAACCGAATCCATGTTGGTGTGATAAGTAGGGCTGGTATGTAGTAGTAGAAGCTTAAGTGAATACAAGTTGGGATCAAAAACTGTCCTGAAGATTATAAGCTAAGGAGCTCGGAGTGTAGCTCTAAGCTGAAAGAGGATGCGAGTGATTAGGGGAAAACAAGTATGGGGAAAAATTAGGTGCTATAGGATTTGGTGGAATAAGGACTGAACCCCACTGGTTGGGGCAGAATGAGATAGTGGTTGTGCAAAACTGGTTGGGACAAAATGAAGTTGAGGTTGAGCAAAACTGGCTGGGACAAAACTTGGTTGGTGTAAAGAAAAGAGAATGGTGGAGAACCCAAGTTGGTGTACCGGTATTGTCACACCCCGAATCTTTAGAAGTTAATAAAAGTTACTTTTCACAGAGATTCATGAGTTACCGAGGACTTTTAATTGCGATCGGTAATTCGATAAGTTATCGCTCGAGTTAATTTTCGAGTTTTTAAAAGTACTCCAAATACCTGAATTGATGACTCGATGTGGTAGTACGTGTCGATACGAGTCTCCCGGTATTTTCGAAATATTTTTCGGAGCTTCCGGCTAATTTCTGTGAATTTCTAAAGTTTAGGGAAATTTTGGATTTCTATTCCGGTAAAAAGGAGATTTACCATTTAACCTTTTTACTTTTCACCTTCTTTAAATCTGGACCGTTGGATCTATTCCAGATTGAATCTGAACCGTCTGTTTCAGTATAAATAGGGTTGAGACTTTTGACCGAAGTCAAAAGCCTTAACTCGGTCAACTCTCTCATCTGTCAGCCCTCCCGAGCTCGACCTGCCCTCCACCACAGCTGCCGCGATCTCCGCCGTCCGGCCACGGCTCCGCGCGTGGCTTGTTCCTTTCGACTCCTCTCCTCAAGCCCATCATCCCGGTGCCCGAAGATCAGGCGTTCAATGAGGTTCGTGAGGAACCCCGACTCGATCTACCCCCTTTCCGACGAGATTTCTCCGGCCTCCGGCCACCGAATCTCCAGCTTGAGGTAGGTTTCTTGATCTCCTCGATGTGTACTACAAGCTTATGTATTCAGTTTCTTCGATTGGTGACGTTGGGAAATCTCCGGTTTAAGGCAGTGGGTTTCCCGTCAAGGTTTACAGCTCCGGCGACGGTCATCTGGGGGTATTGGGTTGCATTTCGAGCTTCTGGAAGCCTTTGACACCATCCCTAGCAGCCTGGTAAACTCTTCTCCCTCCTAGCTCGACTCTGCAAAAATTGATGATTTGTGGGTTTTGGTGATTGTCAACAACGGTTGTATTCCTGAGTTGAGACTCTGCAGATGAAGGAGAGGGAATGGAGGTGAAGGCAGAGTAGAAGAGCGGCATTGATACTCTGTTTGGAGTAGAGGAATCTCTCGGCAGTGAGCAGTGGAGGTTTGGGTGCAGGAAGCGGTTTTGGTGCAGCTTTGGGTGTGAAGAGTAATGTGGGAGCAACTTGCTTCATTTTGGGATTTTAGAGGTGAATCTCTTAATCTAGAAAGAGTTTTGATTAAATGGTTTGGGGTAATTGAATTGGGGAGTTGGTGTATTGGAGGTTATGGTATAATTGCTGCATTTTATTGTTTGGTGTTATTTGAATCGTTGTTGGGTTGCTGATTTAGTGCTATTTACGTTGTTTCATGTCGAGAACTTGGTGATCGAGAAACGGGGAAGTTATGGCGAAATTCCGGCAAAGACTCCGGGAATAAAGTTAAACCGGCAGAAAGCCGAAGAGGTAGAAATCGAATCCTGGTTAAGCTATTAGTCAAAACGTACGGTTAATTCGTAATTGAGACATTTACGGAGAAAATGGACGTAATTAGGAAGTTTCCATTTTGGGAAACCTTCCAAGTTTGGAAACCTATTAATTTGGGAAAGTTTCCATTAAGGGAAAGTTTCCATTAAGGGAAAGTTTCCACTTTGGGAAAGTTGCATTTTCAGAAAAATGGTTAAAGGATCGAAGTTCAATGAATGTGACACTTTTTGGTTAAAGGGGTAAAGTGTTAAATGGTTATCGGAAATAGATAACTGGAATTTATGAGAAAATGTTAAATCAGTATATCGACTCGAGATTATATATATTGATTAATATGTGACACCCTAACGTGAAGTTAAAGTGATAACGGAAAGTTCGAAAGCTAAGTCGGACCTCCGGTAAATTGAGTTAAGAGTCGATAACCGGGAAAGAAAGTCAAAAAGGTTAAAGTGTCATAAAAAGGAACTTGGTCAACTTGTGGTCAAATAGGAGTTCCTGGTCAAACTAGGAATAGACCAAGTCCACGATGATTTGATTAATATATTGGTTCATTTGTACAGTCTCTGGTCGGACGTGAGACGGGCTCGACTACGCGGTAGTCGAGGGTTTCGCTCGAGGAGCTTTCCGAGCGAGAAGGTCGAAATAGTACTGTGAGTGGACAGATCATTTATTTAAATGAATGCATGCCCTAATTATTGATATAATTGCATGGTTTTTATGTTTGTTTCGAGTATGATATGTTCCTCGGGTGCTCGGATATTATATTTGGATTTATGCTTATATGTCGAGGAATAGATTTATTTATTTGTTTGGGAAGAGTATTTAAGTAAAGTATTGTTGTGATTTTCCTTTATGGGTTGTCCAATGATTATGCTAGCTAGAGTAGCGTGAGGGCGCTACTAGAGCTCTTAGCTCCGACCCTAGCCTGAGAGGTCAGGCAATTTACGTAGTGCACTATGAGGGTTGTCCATCACCACTTACCTAGAGCTCTTAGCTCCGACCCTGGTCTGAGAGGACAGACACGCCTGAGATGTCAGGTGGATATTCTAAGGGTTGTCCATCACCACTTACCTAGAGCTCTTAGCTCCGACCCTGGTCTGAGAGGACAGACACGCCTGAGATGTCAGGTGGATATTCTAAGGGTTGTCAATCACCACTTACCTAGAGCTCTTAGCTCCGACCCTGGTCTGAGAGGACAGACACGCCTGAGATGTCAGGTGGATATTCTAAGGGTTGTCCATCACCATTTACCTAGAGCTCTTAGCTCCGACCCTGGTCTGAGAGGACAGACACACCTGAGATGTCAGGTGGATATTCTAAGGGTTGTCCATCACCATTTACCTAGAGCTCTTAGCTCCGACCCTGGTCTGAGAGGACAGACACGCCTGAGATGTCAGGTGGATATATTAAGGGTTGTCCATTACCGTTTTATATAGCTAGCATAGCGTGAAGGCGCAACCAGAGCTCTTAGCTCCGACCCTAGTCTGAGAGGTCAGACTGATTATGTTTGTGAACATGTCTCTTCCCAGATTCCTTACTTGTTTATCTTATCATGCAATTGTGGAATATTTGGTATTTGTGGGCATGCATAAATGATGTTTAAATCAAAACATTTTTGGGAGAGCATTAAAAGAAATAGAGTTTTATATTTGATTTTCGTCCACTCACTCTAACAGTTTTTAAATGTTTCTCCCCTGGGCCTTTCGTTTTTAAATGCCCAGTGATGCAGGGTTCTTGAGAGGAGGTCGAGCGCGTACGAGAGTCGAGGCATAGTCGATCATTCCGTTGCTGCTTGAAATTCTTTGGGGTAATCCTCTCTGTAGACTGCTCTGACTAACCCGGTTTAGTTAGTTTAGTAGGAAGGGTTGGCCATTTCAAGGGGGTTTCGGTAAGAAGTTCCCTTGAGGTGGTCCCCGCAGGATTTACTTCGGGTTAAAGGGGTTTAACCTGGGGTGGGTCCTGACAATGGTATCAGAGCATTAGGTTATCGTTTCCTGTTACTACCTCATATACTTGGTATCACTTAGTGTCTATAGAGTGATGGTCCGACCGCGGCGGATCCATCGGCATTTTATGCTTTGGACGCTTAGTGTTTATTGAGGATATGAGTTAGTACTTCCTTTTTGAGATATGGACCGAGTGGTCCTATAAACGATCGAATCTTCAAGACTATGCCTCAGTACGCCGACCTCACAATGAACTCCTGTAAGGAACAAGGTTAGCTCGTTGCGTATTGATTGATGAGTCCCCAAGGATTTATTGAGATTTGAGTTGGGGATCGAGTTGGAAACTCACGTTGTTTAACGTTTGAGCATTATGTGTAAGTACTCGGTGGTGAAACAGTTAATTCACACCTGGAAGGCTGTCATGGTTGTTGACAGGGATTTTGTAGAAACCTAAGGCGAGGCCTTGGTGTTCGAGTTATGAGACTCTTAGCAGTGGAGAGTCGTACGAGTTAATGAAAGAGATTTCATCCTGCCATGGAAAAAGAGACGAGGTCGCCTAACGCGATTATTCAGAAAGGATGAATATTGAGATTTGACGATTGCCAAGATTTTGTTGAGGTTCGCCATTAGTGTGGTTTCAGAGAAACCAACGGACATATGAAAGTGGAATGACTCAAGGAATTTGTGTGTTGTTATTTTGTGGTCTGGATTCTGGTGACGAGTTCATGATGTGACACTACTGGAAAATGTTAAGGAACTAAAGGCTGTTTTGGTCACTTGATGTTTATGGGACAACCACTAAAACTGATAGTTTGGGTCACCTTTGGTGCTGACATTGTTGTCGTCAGCTACGACCAGATCCTCTTCGCTCCAGCCACCATTGTATTTGGGGTACTAGAAAGATTTGGATTGTTAGTGAGTCCAAGCATGATTTGACTTGTTGGTGACAAGGGTCATTGGGCCATTTATCGTGGAGGCAGTAATTAAATCGTGTCACCAGATCTTGGGGCTCATGTTAACCATAAGGTGAGCTATCCACTTGTGGTCAAAGTATGATAATTAGTACACATGTGGAAGGGTATCCAGGTTGGCTGTGTTAGAGTCCGATTTACAGATCGAACGAGTGTTACCAGTTGTAGCTAAAGGTAATTGGGTTTGAAATTTAAAGGAACCTGTCGGAAGTGGCAACAGACCACCGGGTCATGGACCCAGAGTGCTCGGGGTACCGGAGATAGTGATACGAGCTTTGATGGACTTGGTATTATTGTGGGGTAGGAACCGGTCGATGTGCAAACGGCACTGTTTGACGGCTGAAGATGTACATGGGTATACCCCACTTGAGCACGTGTACCCTCCTTTGTAGGGAAGTGGTGGATTGAAATTTGGGTAGCACATGCTGGTAATGCATAATTATTTTTGTACAGCTGTGTGTGGTCAAAATGATACCAGGTAAGTGACGAAGGCTGATGATGACATCATATCAAGAATGTATTGTGAGAGTCCCATAATTTGAGAACGGAGATTAAAGACGTTTGGTTAGAAGTTTCTGTAAAAAACGTCAATTAAATGGTTTGATGTCGTTAGTAGGTGGAAGGATGTTTTCTGAGATAAATGCACGGAAAAGGTGAAGGGACAGCAGTGAGGCAAGGTTTACTGAATCGTTGAATAGGAGTGAGAATGTTGTAGATGGTCAAGCTTCAACCTGCAACCAAAGTCGTCCGTTATGACACTTGGTTTCCTCGAGGGCGATTAACTGAGCTTGATGGCATGGGAATTTGTGCACTCACTGGCTGTGGTCTAATCAATTATTGTAACCGAATGTGTACTTAGTCGTGTTTGGGGTTCATAAGTTACACTCACTGCAGTGACAGGAAATATTCTCAATCTTGATATGGGGAATAAAGATTAAGATCTGGGAGATCAATTATTGAGGTTAATTTAAGGAAATCCTGAGAGGATTAAAGTTTTGTTGGCGTTGCTATGGTCATTGGTCATTTGAGTAGTGACCCTACTTGTTAGGAATTTTTGACCTAGCGGCAGTTCTTGGCGCCACGAGTGTAGAGTGGTAGCAAGAAAGGTCATTGGAGGTGACTCTCGAAATTGTCAACATTTCGGTGAGTATGGAATGCAGTGGAACTAGGAAAAGTTTCCCTTGATGACTCAAAGAGTGTTACGAGCCTAAGTTTGGTAGTAATTGTTACTGAGATTGGTAAGGTATGTCGTTAAGTTGTGCAACACTCCATCGGAAACCGTGGAGTGATTAAGCCACGTTCAGATTAAGTTATGATCTGAGAGGATGTTAACGTGTGGCAGTGGATCTTGTAATTTAGGATCTGGAGTGGTAAGCGATTGAGAATTTTGAATCTTACCGAATAGAGGTTGCGGTGGATGGTGTACTTGCAGAGCATGGGGGACAGTTTTGTTGGAAACTGTCTGGTTGTACGAGTTGACTTTGTGATGTTTACGCGCCCTGTGCGGCGATGGTATTCGATAAATTGTGCCTTGATAACTGGATGCTCGGTGATCGATATGGCTAAGTCTGGTGAAATTAATTCCCGATGCTTTGATCAGGTGTTCCTTTGGGTGTGCACCAGTGGCACTAAATTTTATGTAGATGTCCGGTCTGGTTAAATGTCCAGATTTGTCGGTTATGGCCAGACGATTTGGTAATGGAGACATCTGTGAATGAACCATCCTTGTTGAGCGGGTAAGGCTCTGAAATTCTTTTAATGGTAAGTTTATCCCAGATTGTGATGCGGATATTGTTTAATAGACGCACAGTTATGGTTGAAGTGCAAGTTCTGCACTATGCGTCATTCCAGGTTAAAGTAAGAGATGGGGAGGTCAGTGGTACCTTACCTATGAGTAGTACGGTGAGGTATTACCGTGGTAAAGTACGTTGTAGTTCCACGAGGTGATAATTGAGCAAGCGATTTTATGTTTCGCTTGTGAGTAAAAGGTCCGGATGTGTGTTGTCAGAATAGTTACGTGAGCAGTGTGTAGCATGACAATTTGTCTTCATGCGAGGAGTAAGTATTGTGGGATCTCGATGTCTGGAGACTTGTATCTCCCTGATTTAAAGGCTATGGTTTTGGATTTACGCTAATATTCACGGCAGTTCATGTCCTGTGTGTACAAGTGGTTTGAGTAATGATAGAGTCAGGGAAGACAATTACTCTACAACATGACAGAATAGTTTCTAGAAAGCGTAAACCAGATCAGGGAGCCTAGTTCAAATGAGGTGACGGCTTGTGTAACACAAGTCGTCATGGTTTTCTTGTGGGCATGTTGTCAGGGGTGTTGACCCCACGTTGTATATTGATATCGGAGGATTACAGATGGTGGATCAGTGATAGTCAGTGTCGTATTCCACCTCATAAATGAGATGTAGTACAGTGAGAATTCGGTGAATCAGTTAATCATTGATTCAAGAGAAAATCATTGTGATCCACGGTAAGACTTTAGATGTTTTAGTTTTGACCCGAGAAGTGTGGTCGGGTGTCAGAAAATGAAGGCAGTTGATATTGGAGGTTATCATCCACGTAGGAAGGAGTGCTACGTTGGTTAAATGTGACATGTGACAAGGTTACATGAGTTTGATGAATATGTTGGGTATCCTTAGAGTTAATGGATGCCTAGTGTCACGTATGTTCTTGTTACGGAAATAAGTTTACTACCTTACATCCTATGTCATTAGACTTCTGGTTAGTACGGGAAGTTGGCATTGGAGAGCAATTTTATTTTAGGTGGTACGATCCCCCACAGTGTTGGACTTCGAGTATAGAAATTTCGAGGACGAAATTTTTATAAGGTGGGGAGAATTGTCACACCCCGAATCTTTAGAAGTTAATAAAAGTTACTTTTCACAGAGATTCATGAGTTACCGAGGACTTTTAATTGCGATCGGTAATTCGATAAGTTATCGCTCGAGTTAATTTTCGAGTTTTTAAAAGTACTCCAAATACCTGAATTGATGACTCGATGTGGTAGTACGTGTCGATACGAGTCTCCCGGTATTTTCGAAATATTTTTCGGAGCTTCCGGCTAATTTCTGTGAATTTCTAAAGTTTAGGGAAATTTTGGATTTCTATTCCGGTAAAAAGGAGATTTACCATTTAACCTTTTTACTTTTCACCTTCTTTAAATCTAGACCGTTGGATCTATTCCAGATTGAATCTGAACCGTCTGTTTCAGTATAAATAGGGTTGAGACTTTTGACCGAAGTCAAAAGCCTTAACTCGGTCAACTCTCTCATCTGTCAGCCCTCCCGAGCTCGACCTGCCCTCCACCACAGCTGCCGCGATCTCCGCCGTCCCCTTTCGACTCCTCTCCTCAAGCCCATCATCCCGGTGCCCGAAGATCAGGCGTTCAGTGAGGTTCGTGAGGAACCCCGACTCGATCTACCCCCTTTCCGACGAGATTTCTCCGGCCTCCGGCCACCGAATCTCCAGCTTGAGGTAGGTTTCTTGATCTCCTCGATGTGTACTACAAGCTTATGTATTCAGTTTCTTCGATTGGTGACGTTGGGAAATCTCCGGTTTAAGGCAGTGGGTTTCCCGTCAAGGTTTACAGCTCCGGCGACGGTCATCTGGGGGTATTGGGTTGCATTTCGAGCTTCTGGAAGCCTTTGACACCATCCCTAGCAGCCTGGTAAACTCTTCTCCCTCCTAGCTCGACTCTGCAAAAATTGATGATTTGTGGGTTTTGGTGATTGTCAACAACGGTTGTATTCCTGAGTTGAGACTCTGCAGATGAAGGAGAGGGAATGGAGGTGAAGGCAGAGTAGAAGAGCGGCATTGATACTCTGTTTGGAGTAGAGGAATCTCTCGGCAGTGAGCAGTGGAGGTTTGGGTGCAGGAAGCGGTTTTGGTGCAGCTTTGGGTGTGAAGAGTAATGTGGGAGCAACTTGCTTCATTTTGGGATTTTAGAGGTGAATCTCTTAATCTAGAAAGAGTTTTGATTAAATGGTTTGGGGTAATTGAATTGGGGAGTTGGTGTATTGGAGGTTATGGTATAATTGCTGCATTTTATTGTTTGGTGTTATTTGAATCGTTGTTGGGTTGCTGATTTAGTGCTATTTACGTTGTTTCATGTCGAGAACTTGGTGATCGAGAAACGGGGAAGTTATGGCGAAATTCCGGCAAAGACTCCGGGAATAAAGTTAAACCGGCAGAAAGCCGAAGAGGTAGAAATCGAATCCTGGTTAAGCTATTAGTCAAAACGTACGGTTAATTCGTAATTGAGACATTTACGGAGAAAATGGACGTAATTAGGAAGTTTCCATTTTGGGAAACCTTCCAAGTTTGGAAACCTATTAATTTGGGAAAGTTTCCATTAAGGGAAAGTTTCCATTAAGGGAAAGTTTCCACTTTGGGAAAGTTGCATTTTCAGAAAAATGGTTAAAGGATCGAAGTTCAATGAATGTGACACTTTTTGGTTAAAGGGGTAAAGTGTTAAATGGTTATCGGAAATAGATAACTGGAATTTATGAGAAAATGTTAAATCAGTATATCGACTCGAGATTATATATATTGATTAATATGTGACACCCTAACGTGAAGTTAAAGTGATAACGGAAAGTTCGAAAGCTAAGTCGGACCTCCGGTAAATTGAGTTAAGAGTCGATAACCGGGAAAGAAAGTCAAAAAGGTTAAAGTGTCATAAAAAGGAACTTGGTCAACTTGTGGTCAAATAGGAGTTCCTGGTCAAACTAGGAATAGACCAAGTCCACGATGATTTGATTAATATATTGGTTCATTTGTACAGTCTCTGGTCGGACGTGAGACGGGCTCGACTACGCGGTAGTCGAGGGTTTCGCTCGAGGAGCTTTCCGAGCGAGAAGGTCGAAATAGTACTGTGAGTGGACAGATCATTTATTTAAATGAATGCATGCCCTAATTATTGATATAATTGCATGGTTTTTATGTTTGTTTCGAGTATGATATGTTCCTCGGGTGCTCGGATATTATATTTGGATTTATGCTTATATGTCGAGGAATAGATTTATTTATTTGTTTGGGAAGAGTATTTAAGTAAAGTATTGTTGTGATTTTCCTTTATGGGTTGTCCAATGATTATGCTAGCTAGAGTAGCGTGAGGGCGCTACTAGAGCTCTTAGCTCCGACCCTAGCCTGAGAGGTCAGGCAATTTACGTAGTGCACTATGAGGGTTGTCCATCACCACTTACCTAGAGCTCTTAGCTCCGACCCTGGTCTGAGAGGACAGACACGCCTGAGATGTCAGGTGGATATTCTAAGGGTTGTCCATCACCACTTACCTAGAGCTCTTAGCTCCGACCCTGGTCTGAGAGGACAGACACGCCTGAGATGTCAGGTGGATATTCTAAGGGTTGTCAATCACCACTTACCTAGAGCTCTTAGCTCCGACCCTGGTCTGAGAGGACAGACACGCCTGAGATGTCAGGTGGATATTCTAAGGGTTGTCCATCACCATTTACCTAGAGCTCTTAGCTCCGACCCTGGTCTGAGAGGACAGACACACCTGAGATGTCAGGTGGATATTCTAAGGGTTGTCCATCACCATTTACCTAGAGCTCTTAGCTCCGACCCTGGTCTGAGAGGACAGACACGCCTGAGATGTCAGGTGGATATATTAAGGGTTGTCCATTACCGTTTTATATAGCTAGCATAGCGTGAAGGCGCAACCAGAGCTCTTAGCTCCGACCCTAGTCTGAGAGGTCAGACTGATTATGTTTGTGAACATGTCTCTTCCCAGATTCCTTACTTGTTTATCTTATCATGCAATTGTGGAATATTTGGTATTTGTGGGCATGCATAAATGATGTTTAAATCAAAACATTTTTGGGAGAGCATTAAAAGAAATAGAGTTTTATATTTGATTTTCGTCCACTCACTCTAACAGTTTTTAAATGTTTCTCCCCTGGGCCTTTCGTTTTTAAATGCCCAGTGATGCAGGGTTCTTGAGAGGAGGTCGAGCGCGTACGAGAGTCGAGGCATAGTCGATCATTCCGTTGCTGCTTGAAATTCTTTGGGGTAATCCTCTCTGTAGACTGCTCTGACTAACCCGGTTTAGTTAGTTTAGTAGGAAGGGTTGGCCATTTCAAGGGGGTTTCGGTAAGAAGTTCCCTTGAGGTGGTCCCCGCAGGATTTACTTCGGGTTAAAGGGGTTTAACCTGGGGTGGGTCCTGACAATGGTATCAGAGCATTAGGTTATCGTTTCCTGTTACTACCTCATATACTTGGTATCACTTAGTGTCTATAGAGTGATGGTCCGACCGCGGCGGATCCATCGGCATTTTATGCTTTGGACGCTTAGTGTTTATTGAGGATATGAGTTAGTACTTCCTTTTTGAGATATGGACCGAGTGGTCCTATAAACGATCGAATCTTCAAGACTATGCCTCAGTACGCCGACCTCACAATGAACTCCTGTAAGGAACAAGGTTAGCTCGTTGCGTATTGATTGATGAGTCCCCAAGGATTTATTGAGATTTGAGTTGGGGATCGAGTTGGAAACTCACGTTGTTTAACGTTTGAGCATTATGTGTAAGTACTCGGTGGTGAAACAGTTAATTCACACCTGGAAGGCTGTCATGGTTGTTGACAGGGATTTTGTAGAAACCTAAGGCGAGGCCTTGGTGTTCGAGTTATGAGACTCTTAGCAGTGGAGAGTCGTACGAGTTAATGAAAGAGATTTCATCCTGCCATGGAAAAAGAGATGAGGTCGCCTAACGCGATTATTCAGAAAGGATGAATATTGAGATTTGACGATTGCCAAGATTTTGTTGAGGTTCGCCATTAGTGTGGTTTCAGAGAAACCAACGGACATATGAAAGTGGAATGACTCAAGGAATTTGTGTGTTGTTATTTTGTGGTCTGGATTCTGGTGACGAGTTCATGATGTGACACTACTGGAAAATGTTAAGGAACTAAAGGCTGTTTTGGTCACTTGATGTTTATGGGACAACCACTAAAACTGATAGTTTGGGTCACCTTTGGTGCTGACATTGTTGTCGTCAGCTACGACCAGATCCTCTTCGCTCCAGCCACCATTGTATTTGGGGTACTAGAAAGATTTGGATTGTTAGTGAGTCCAAGCATGATTTGACTTGTTGGTGACAAGGGTCATTGGGCCATTTATCGTGGAGGCAGTAATTAAATCGTGTCACCAGATCTTGGGGCTCATGTTAACCATAAGGTGAGCTATCCACTTGTGGTCAAAGTATGATAATTAGTACACCTGTGGAAGGGTATCCAGGTTGGCTGTGTTAGAGTCCGATTTACAGATCGAACGAGTGTTACCAGTTGTAGCTAAAGGTAATTGGGTTTGAAATTTAAAGGAACCTGTCGGAAGTGGCAACAGACCACCGGGTCATGGACCCAGAGTGCTCGGGGTACCGGAGATAGTGATACGAGCTTTGATGGACTTGGTATTATTGTGGGGTAGGAACCGGTCGATGTGCAAACGGCACTGTTTGACGGCTGAAGATGTACATGGGTATACCCCACTTGAGCACGTGTACCCTCCTTTGTAGGGAAGTGGTGGATTGAAATTTGGGTAGCACATGCTGGTAATGCATAATTATTTTTGTACAGCTGTGTGTGGTCAAAATGATACCAGGTAAGTGACGAAGGCTGATGATGACATCATATCAAGAATGTATTGTGAGAGTCCCATAATTTGAGAACGGAGATTAAAGACGTTTGGTTAGAAGTTTCTGTAAAAAACGTCAATTAAATGGTTTGATGTCGTTAGTAGGTGGAAGGATGTTTTCTGAGATAAATGCACGGAAAAGGTGAAGGGACAGCAGTGAGGCAAGGTTTACTGAATCGTTGAATAGGAGTGAGAATGTTGTAGATGGTCAAGCTTCAACCTGCAACCAAAGTCGTCCGTTATGACACTTGGTTTCCTCGAGGGCGATTAACTGAGCTTGATGGCATGGGAATTTGTGCACTCACTGGCTGTGGTCTAATCAATTATTGTAACCGAATGTGTACTTAGTCGTGTTTGGGGTTCATAAGTTACACTCACTGCAGTGACAGGAAATATTCTCAATCTTGATATGGGGAATAAAGATTAAGATCTGGGAGATCAATTATTGAGGTTAATTTAAGGAAATCCTGAGAGGATTAAAGTTTTGTTGGCGTTGCTATGGTCATTGGTCATTTGAGTAGTGACCCTACTTGTTAGGAATTTTTGACCTAGCGGTAGTTCTTGGCGCCACGAGTGTAGAGTGGTAGCAAGAAAGGTCATTGGAGGTGACTCTCGAAATTGTCAACATTTCGGTGAGTATGGAATGCAGTGGAACTAGGAAAAGTTTCCCTTGATGACTCAAAGAGTGTTACGAGCCTAAGTTTGGTAGTAATTGTTACTGAGATTGGTAAGGTATGTCGTTAAGTTGTGCAACACTCCATCGGAAACCGTGGAGTGATTAAGCCACGTTCAGATTAAGTTATGATCTGAGAGGATGTTAACGTGTGGCAGTGGATCTTGTAATTTAGGATCTGGAGTGGTAAGCGATTGAGAATTTTGAATCTTACCGAATAGAGGTTGCGGTGGATGGTGTACTTGCAGAGCATGGGGGACAGTTTTGTTGGAAACTGTCTGGTTGTACGAGTTGACTTTGTGATGTTTACGCGCCCTGTGCGGCGATGGTATTCGATAAATTGTGCCTTGATAACTGGATGCTCGGTGATCGATATGGCTAAGTCTGGTGAAATTAATTCCCGATGCTTTGATCAGGTGTTCCTTTGGGTGTGCACCAGTGGCACTAAATTTTATGTAGATGTCCGGTCTGGTTAAATGTCCAGATTTGTCGGTTATGGCCAGACGATTTGGTAATGGAGACATCTGTGAATGAACCATCCTTGTTGAGCGGGTAAGGCTCTGAAATTCTTTTAATGGTAAGTTTATCCCAGATTGTGATGCGGATATTGTTTAATAGACGCACAGTTATGGTTGAAGTGCAAGTTCTGCACTATGCGTCATTCCAGGTTAAAGTAAGAGATGGGGAGGTCAGTGGTACCTTACCTATGAGTAGTACGGTGAGGTATTACCGTGGTAAAGTACGTTGTAGTTCCACGAGGTGATAATTGAGCAAGCGATTTTATGTTTCGCTTGTGAGTAAAAGGTCCGGATGTGTGTTGTCAGAATAGTTACGTGAGCAGTGTGTAGCATGACAATTTGTCTTCATGCGAGGAGTAAGTATTGTGGGATCTCGATGTCTGGAGACTTGTATCTCCCTGATTTAAAGGCTATGGTTTTGGATTTACGCTAATATTCACGGCAGTTCATGTCCTGTGTGTACAAGTGGTTTGAGTAATGATAGAGTCAGGGAAGACAATTACTCTACAACATGACAGAATAGTTTCTAGAAAGCGTAAACCAGATCAGGGAGCCTAGTTCAAATGAGGTGACGGCTTGTGTAACACAAGTCGTCATGGTTTTCTTGTGGGCATGTTGTCAGGGGTGTTGACCCCACGTTGTATATTGATATCGGAGGATTACAGATGGTGGATCAGTGATAGTCAGTGTCGTATTCCACCTCATAAATGAGATGTAGTACAGTGAGAATTCGGTGAATCAGTTAATCATTGATTCAAGAGAAAATCATTGTGATCCACGGTAAGACTTTAGATGTTTTAGTTTTGACCCGAGAAGTGTGGTCGGGTGTCAGAAAATGAAGGCAGTTGATATTGGAGGTTATCATCCACGTAGGAAGGAGTGCTACGTTGGTTAAATGTGACATGTGACAAGGTTACATGAGTTTGATGAATATGTTGGGTATCCTTAGAGTTAATGGATGCCTAGTGTCACGTATGTTCTTGTTACGGAAATAAGTTTACTACCTTACATCCTATGTCATTAGACTTCTGGTTAGTACGGGAAGTTGGCATTGGAGAGCAATTTTATTTTAGGTGGTACGATCCCCCACAGTGTTGGACTTCGAGTATAGAAATTTCGAGGACGAAATTTTTATAAGGTGGGGAGAATTGTCACACCCCGAATCTTTAGAAGTTAATAAAAGTTACTTTTCACAGAGATTCATGAGTTACCGAGGACTTTTAATTGCGATCGGTAATTCGATAAGTTATCGCTCGAGTTAATTTTCGAGTTTTTAAAAGTACTCCAAATACCTGAATTGATGACTCGATGTGGTAGTACGTGTCGATACGAGTCTCCCGGTATTTTCGAAATATTTTTCGGAGCTTCCGGCTAATTTCTGTGAATTTCTAAAGTTTAGGGAAATTTTGGATTTCTATTCCGGTAAAAAGGAGATTTACCATTTAACCTTTTTACTTTTCACCTTCTTTAAATCTAGACCGTTGGATCTATTCCAGATTGAATCTGAACCGTCTGTTTCAGTATAAATAGGGTTGAGACTTTTGACCGAAGTCAAAAGCCTTAACTCGGTCAACTCTCTCATCTGTCAGCCCTCCCGAGCTCGACCTGCCCTCCACCACAGCTGCCGCGATCTCCGCCGTCCCCTTTCGACTCCTCTCCTCAAGCCCATCATCCCGGTGCCCGAAGATCAGGCGTTCAGTGAGGTTCGTGAGGAACCCCGACTCGATCTACCCCCTTTCCGACGAGATTTCTCCGGCCTCCGGCCACCGAATCTCCAGCTTGAGGTAGGTTTCTTGATCTCCTCGATGTGTACTACAAGCTTATGTATTCAGTTTCTTCGATTGGTGACGTTGGGAAATCTCCGGTTTAAGGCAGTGGGTTTCCCGTCAAGGTTTACAGCTCCGGCGACGGTCATCTGGGGGTATTGGGTTGCATTTCGAGCTTCTGGAAGCCTTTGACACCATCCCTAGCAGCCTGGTAAACTCTTCTCCCTCCTAGCTCGACTCTGCAAAAATTGATGATTTGTGGGTTTTGGTGATTGTCAACAACGGTTGTATTCCTGAGTTGAGACTCTGCAGATGAAGGAGAGGGAATGGAGGTGAAGGCAGAGTAGAAGAGCGGCATTGATACTCTGTTTGGAGTAGAGGAATCTCTCGGCAGTGAGCAGTGGAGGTTTGGGTGCAGGAAGCGGTTTTGGTGCAGCTTTGGGTGTGAAGAGTAATGTGGGAGCAACTTGCTTCATTTTGGGATTTTAGAGGTGAATCTCTTAATCTAGAAAGAGTTTTGATTAAATGGTTTGGGGTAATTGAATTGGGGAGTTGGTGTATTGGAGGTTATGGTATAATTGCTGCATTTTATTGTTTGGTGTTATTTGAATCGTTGTTGGGTTGCTGATTTAGTGCTATTTACGTTGTTTCATGTCGAGAACTTGGTGATCGAGAAACGGGGAAGTTATGGCGAAATTCCGGCAAAGACTCCGGGAATAAAGTTAAACCGGCAGAAAGCCGAAGAGGTAGAAATCGAATCCTGGTTAAGCTATTAGTCAAAACGTACGGTTAATTCGTAATTGAGACATTTACGGAGAAAATGGACGTAATTAGGAAGTTTCCATTTTGGGAAACCTTCCAAGTTTGGAAACCTATTAATTTGGGAAAGTTTCCATTAAGGGAAAGTTTCCATTAAGGGAAAGTTTCCACTTTGGGAAAGTTGCATTTTCAGAAAAATGGTTAAAGGATCGAAGTTCAATGAATGTGACACTTTTTGGTTAAAGGGGTAAAGTGTTAAATGGTTATCGGAAATAGATAACTGGAATTTATGAGAAAATGTTAAATCAGTATATCGACTCGAGATTATATATATTGATTAATATGTGACACCCTAACGTGAAGTTAAAGTGATAACGGAAAGTTCGAAAGCTAAGTCGGACCTCCGGTAAATTGAGTTAAGAGTCGATAACCGGGAAAGAAAGTCAAAAAGGTTAAAGTGTCATAAAAAGGAACTTGGTCAACTTGTGGTCAAATAGGAGTTCCTGGTCAAACTAGGAATAGACCAAGTCCACGATGATTTGATTAATATATTGGTTCATTTGTACAGTCTCTGGTCGGACGTGAGACGGGCTCGACTACGCGGTAGTCGAGGGTTTCGCTCGAGGAGCTTTCCGAGCGAGAAGGTCGAAATAGTACTGTGAGTGGACAGATCATTTATTTAAATGAATGCATGCCCTAATTATTGATATAATTGCATGGTTTTTATGTTTGTTTCGAGTATGATATGTTCCTCGGGTGCTCGGATATTATATTTGGATTTATGCTTATATGTCGAGGAATAGATTTATTTATTTGTTTGGGAAGAGTATTTAAGTAAAGTATTGTTGTGATTTTCCTTTATGGGTTGTCCAATGATTATGCTAGCTAGAGTAGCGTGAGGGCGCTACTAGAGCTCTTAGCTCCGACCCTAGCCTGAGAGGTCAGGCAATTTACGTAGTGCACTATGAGGGTTGTCCATCACCACTTACCTAGAGCTCTTAGCTCCGACCCTGGTCTGAGAGGACAGACACGCCTGAGATGTCAGGTGGATATTCTAAGGGTTGTCCATCACCACTTACCTAGAGCTCTTAGCTCCGACCCTGGTCTGAGAGGACAGACACGCCTGAGATGTCAGGTGGATATTCTAAGGGTTGTCAATCACCACTTACCTAGAGCTCTTAGCTCCGACCCTGGTCTGAGAGGACAGACACGCCTGAGATGTCAGGTGGATATTCTAAGGGTTGTCCATCACCATTTACCTAGAGCTCTTAGCTCCGACCCTGGTCTGAGAGGACAGACACACCTGAGATGTCAGGTGGATATTCTAAGGGTTGTCCATCACCATTTACCTAGAGCTCTTAGCTCCGACCCTGGTCTGAGAGGACAGACACGCCTGAGATGTCAGGTGGATATATTAAGGGTTGTCCATTACCGTTTTATATAGCTAGCATAGCGTGAAGGCGCAACCAGAGCTCTTAGCTCCGACCCTAGTCTGAGAGGTCAGACTGATTATGTTTGTGAACATGTCTCTTCCCAGATTCCTTACTTGTTTATCTTATCATGCAATTGTGGAATATTTGGTATTTGTGGGCATGCATAAATGATGTTTAAATCAAAACATTTTTGGGAGAGCATTAAAAGAAATAGAGTTTTATATTTGATTTTCGTCCACTCACTCTAACAGTTTTTAAATGTTTCTCCCCTGGGCCTTTCGTTTTTAAATGCCCAGTGATGCAGGGTTCTTGAGAGGAGGTCGAGCGCGTACGAGAGTCGAGGCATAGTCGATCATTCCGTTGCTGCTTGAAATTCTTTGGGGTAATCCTCTCTGTAGACTGCTCTGACTAACCCGGTTTAGTTAGTTTAGTAGGAAGGGTTGGCCATTTCAAGGGGGTTTCGGTAAGAAGTTCCCTTGAGGTGATCCCCGCAGGATTTACTTCGGGTTAAAGGGGTTTAACCTGGGGTGGGTCCTGACAGGTATGCATGACTTGCAGAAAATCCAATGCTACCCCCACTCTAGGATTTCAAGCCACTAGGTTTCCCTTTTTCAAAACACACCCCTCTATCAACAGAAGTTCCCTTCCCTTTCTCCCTGGCAGGTATGGGATCAGTGGTTGACGATACCGTAAGGGGGTTCATCACCACTCTAGAATCATTAGTGATGATGGGATGACTAGTATTGAACTGCAATAGTGGTTCAGGTATGGAAAAGGACAATTTTTCCAGATCTATTCCCGAAGAACTCGAAGCCGAGCTTGCCAAAGCTCGAGCAGAGCCCACAGAGTCCTGGAGAATAGCCAAGGTAGAGCTATCACCACTCGGAGGGATTGACCCAAATTTGAGTGGGGTGGAGCAAGCTTGACAGGTTTGAGACAGTGAAACCTCTCTCAAGGCTCAAAACTCAGCTAAAATCTCATCTCGAAACGCACTCAAGGTCTCACAGATTTCTCCGATCTAAACCTCTGTGTGTTCACGGTGGTTGACCAGCTCCGATTCAAAAGCTGCGAGATCCCTAACTTGTGCAGCAGAGGCTGGCTGTCCAAATCCTTGAGGACCTATATTTTTTTCCATAGTACCCAAAGCAAGGCTCTGATACCAGATAATAAGAAACTAACAAAGAATAAGATAAAATTGCAGCAGAAGGAAACAAAATGCAGAAAAGAAATTGTTCATCATTCCCCCTCCAGACAAGAAGGGCATGGTCCTATATACTGGCTGTAACGCCACGAGATCGAGCCACTTGGCGTCGATCCAACTCCTGGCTTCCCTAACCCAGAAAACACCAATCTCTCTAATTAACCTAAATTCATACTTAACGGCAACTAAACAGTGTGCACGGACGAAACACATGCGTTGTTGCTCTTTTCCTACTACAACCAGGAAACATCATAACAACAAATTTCCCACTCCACAGGTAGTTACCTTCCACAACATCTTGATTCTCCATACCACTCTACATTGATGTCAAATGAGAAATTCTCTTTGAACCACCACTTGTTCGTTCAGGTTTACTAAATCTTAAGGCTCAATTTCAATATAATAAGTTTGATCACAGACTTAGGGGCATGACTGAATTCGAGATTTCAAGTTTTCCTCTAAAACACCCTATGAAGAAGACAAAACTTAGTTTCCAAGGTATTTGATTATCCTGTTGAGCTCTCGCTGGATGGCCAGAAGAAGTGGGAGCTATGTTTTGGTCTTGCAGAAAAGAAACAGTAAAGTCTGGGACACTGCGTATTGTACCCACATCATGTCGTTGTAGAGGGTTCTCATTCTCTCCTCCAACAAACACTGAAGAACTTCATCCCCTGGAACTATTACCCTTTTTCTTCTCACCCTTCCTAGTCATGAAAACGTCAACATGCAAGCTCATAGTCGTACCCATTAGACAATGCATGCGGTGATTGATGACCTATAACCATGTATTTTGAACACACCATGAAGAAATATTCATATTCATACTCATACTCGCTTAATTTCATCCCATGAAACTATTACCTTTTTTCTTCTCACTGTCACACCTGAATCTTAATTATTTGTCTTGATCATTTTTACATTGAGTATTACCATTTTCGGAATAACTTTATCGTTTAGGAATCCTAATAATGATTTCATCTAGAATGACTAGTTGGATAAGTTTATTAAAGGAAGTTATGGAGAAACATTAATTTGAGTCAGTGTTCCTGTTATACAATTTTACGGAGGTTAGGAAGTGAAAGTAATTAATTAATGATAATTTTCTTTATGTAAGTAAAAAAAGGGAGGAACAATTCGGGAAGTTTCCGAATCAGAAAACTTCCCTTAAAATCACTTAAACTGGCTTTCTTTCTCTCCTCCTTTCTTTCTCTCTCGACTCTCTATTATCTGTCTCTCGGCCAGACCACCAACACCACGCCGCCACCACCTCACTTCAGCAGGGACGTCGTCAGCCATCCCCTCTCCCTCTGTGGAGCTGCAACAGACCCCAAACCGAGGAAAATCAGCACTAGAGAGCGACAACAGCAGCACAACAAGCTCCACCTCTCTCTAGAAAAATCAAATTCTTTCTCTTAATCTGGAAAACTGTCAAGGGGGTTGGACGGGTTTCTCTGACGAGGTGAGACGCTAAGAGAACGAGAATCAAATTATTGAGTAAGAGATTTGAATTCTAGGGTTTATGAGAATTGAGATTGACTGTTTTGATGAATTTGAGTGTGTTATTGTTTCATGGAAGTTGTTTAGAATGTTAAGAGTAATGTTTTGAGAAAATTTGGTGAGGCTTGGTGTTGTCTAGATAGAGGTACCGGCCAGCCTCCATTAGCGGTGGTGCTGGTGGCGGCAACGACCTTTTTAATGGGTGATTTTTCTGAGTTGGTTGTGGATGAAGGGAAGAATCTATTTTTGGAAGAAATTGGAAATTTTGGAAGTGCTAGTAGAGTTTGGAGATTTTTCATAGCTTAGGGAAAATTATGATTAATAATTTAGGGGTCGATTTTAGAAAGTTAAAGAATCTTAGTAAATAAGTTAAGTGGTTGGTAATAGGGAGGAGTTAGTTTCAGAATCCTTTAAGAATTATAGGTGTGAGTATGAATGGCCAAACAGGGGACGGGGAGGGGTCCTCGCGAGATTCTCCTCTTTTTTGACTCGGGGGAGGGGGTGGGATTCCCCCATAAGGGTGTGGGGGCGGGGATCCTTCCCGCTGGGGTATAAGGGCGGGGTTTCCCCATTCCTTATACGGGGTTCTCATTTAGTTGAAAATCAGTAAAAGAGCAGGAAAAAGGTAGAAAAAATCACATAATCAAACAATTTTTTTTTAAAAAATCTATGCTAGTACGGGTGGCGGGGGCAGGGCATAGATTCCCCTACTTAGGAATATCCTCAGATGGGGCATGGGGTACAGGGGAACGCAGACATGGGGGAAAGGGGGCACGGGGACGAGGCAGGGGCGCGAGGCGGGGAAAATTTCCCGTTTGGCCATCCCTAGGTGTGAGCAAGGGGTAGTGGTTATGCTCTAAGAATTTTATTTATATATGGTGTTAGAAAATTTTCCTATTGGAATTTAATTTATTTATTCAACATGGCTAAAGGAGACTCATTTAGAGAACGGTCAGGATCGACCTCGTAATTAGCCACATTTAGAGAACGGTCAGGATCGACCCCATCCCCCTTGAATGCCACTCTAAGTCTCGAATGGAGATTAGAAGCTAAGCAACACTGTTTTATGCTAAAGGCATGCAACTATTGAGCGCTTCCTAGGAGCTACTGAGCGCTACACAAGTTGCCGACATAATTGTCTAGCTGTCGTGCACGCTGCCGAGCCCATGTGCACCTGGCTGCCAGTTGTCGATAGTCACGCGTCTGTTGCCGCCCAACGCGTCTGTTGCTAACCCTGTATGCAAGCTGCTGCCCCTTGATTATTTTTGCCACTATTGTGTGTCAGTTGCCACCCATGTGTGTCAGTTGCTTAATGTTGTGCGAGGAATGCCACCACCTATATGTCAGATGTCGATTAGTTATGTGTTTGTTGCTTTGTGCTCATCACATGAACTATCGTGCACTGTGCATTAGGTATTGAGCACTAAGCACCATATGTTAGCATTGAACACAAGGAGCCGTGCACTGATCACCAATGGTTGTGCACTTACATCTAGGACAAGCACTAAGTGAGCTACATAGCACAGAACACTCGAGGACGTGCACAGGACACGGACTGTCGAGCACTGGGCACCAGGGCCAATCTCTATGCAGCAGCTGCCGAAGCTCTGTGCACCTCTTATTGTGCACTTGTGGTAAGCTGCCGAGCTCCCCCCACTGCCCCATACAGTGCGCCATGTGCGCCAGCGGTTGTGCAGCCACCGAATGTTGCCGAGTGCTCGGGGCACCAGCATATGTGTGGCTCCTCATGCACTACCAAATGTTGTCAAGTGCTTAATGCAATGACATATGTGAAGGTGCAATGCATTGCCAAATGTTGCCAAGTGCCTAGTGCAGTGGCATACGTGCAAGCTGCAAATGCGGGCAACCAAAAACAAAAACAGTGAATTTGCCACTTTCTGAACAGAAACTTCCGAAGAGCTTTGTGAATAGCTCCGGATGAACTAGAATGCAAACCATATATCACTGTAAAGCTACGTCTGTCTAGTTTCTAACGGTTTTCGCGGTTCATTCATATCCATTCTAACGAAGGAGTTATGACTGTTTGAGTGAGCAAATGTCATGTTGCCAGGAATTATGCAATGCACACGGTTGCCTTCGATTGTTGCCTTCGGTGTTTATGTCTCTTTCTCACGTATCTACCTTGTTCAATAGGTATGTTATGTGAAGAAATTGAGTGTCTTGCAAACGGTGGGACTACCCACACAATCCTAAGCAAAAGAATGAATGCATACAAGAAACGTACAAAAGGGTGTACGGAACATCAAATGGATGCTTATGATATTTGATGTCATGAAGAACTCTTTGATTTTCTCCAAACTAATTGAGACCTCGATAAAATCGTTGGTTCCATAAGTGTTTTCACGCTATAACATGATCATACACAGCCTTATGAAGGTGTGTCGATGTTCGTGGTTTAGTCTTCATCTAACAACAGATTTTTCATCATCGGATGACGTGGTTAACCTCGACAAAGGTTACCTACTCTCTTGATTTTGGATCCCCTCATATTGCTGTTACCAAATGTCGTCCTTCATGGACGTTGAAGACTTGTAATGCCATATATACGCTTTACTTTTGGGTTGAGGATAACTCATGCGATGACACTTTAAAGTTGAAAACTTCATCATGTCAAAATCTGCGACCACAGTAAGTTGAAGCTACTGTATCGTGACTTCATCAGAGTTTTCTGAACGGCTCTAGATGAACTAGAAGCCGAATTTTATATCATTGGAAATCTACGTGAGTCTAGTTTCTAGTGGTTTAGCGGCTCGTTCATACCTGTCCTGACGAAAGAGTTATGGCAGTTTAAGTGCGTACATGTCATAGCAGACTGTATCCTACTGTCCCTCAACTTCGTCAGAGACCCCAGATTAGCTCCGGATGAACTAGAATGCGCACTTTATATCATTGGAAAGCTATGTGAATCTAGTTTCCAATGGTTCAAGCGGTTCGTTTATTTCCATTCAGACGAGAGAGTTATGGCCATTTTAGTGAGTATAGGTCATACTGCACGAAAACTGCATACTCTTCGCAGATTGTGAATCATTTTTGTGACTAAGTTTTGATTGGATCTTCACCATTTTTTATGACATGGTTGAATCAATTCTTGATGTCTTTGGCTCGATGATCCAAGTCACAAATGCCCTCCTTATGGTGAGAGAGGCAATCAAACATTGAAGTGTGTTATGAACATACACACCAACGATTACTATGATGAGAATGATTGAGACTTTTGTGTATAATTCTCATGAGTGCACATTGAAAGCATCATGGAGAAGAGCATAAGTCCTAAGGTGTCACCAATAAGTATTTTTAGGACAATTGACTCAGACAAGCAATGACATTTGGTCATACCGGGTGAGATATGCGAGCCAGAATTGTTTGATATTCTTGGGCGTCCATTCCCCGACAACAACGAACTACACCATGATTGTATGCTATGTTTGTGCGTCGACATGATGTCCTCTGCAGCCGCACAGTACACATGGTTTCGTTTTGTAAAGCTTGTTCTTTAGCTAAGTAAAGTGAAAGATCCTCTTATGCTATGTCACAAAAGATGTCATTATTATTGAAAATCCAAAGAGGGATTATGTAGACTGATGCAGCCAACGTATGGATACCGTATACGCTTTTATGGTGTTGGTTGAAGGGCTAACACACTGGTCATGTGTTGCACCATCGTTTACCACATGCTGCTTATGTATCTATGAGCTCATTACCCATCCTTGAAGAGGGACATGCATACATGTATTAATTCGTCCACGACTTACCATCATTGCATTGATGCACGACAGCTCGTAACTGTGTGCTAGGATTGACATGAAGTTGTAATCCTTGAACTCGGCGGGATAGTAACGGATCTCCAAGCCTTGAGTTCCACAATGTGCCAAATTGGACTGCCACAGTGCCCAATGATGATGTGTCGCATGAGATGAATATGTTCTAAGGTTGGATAGGAGTCATTTTATTGCTCTCCACCTTAAGCTCCTTGACAGACGATCTCCTTAACCGCTACATTGTGGATTGTCACTTTGAGACTGCATTCCAGCCGTTAGGGGGAGATACGAACACCAGGGTTCAAGTGGGAACGACGTGAATGTCGTGGTTGGTTACCACTAAGTCTCAACATGATCCCCATAGAACTATAGTGACGAGATCAATGTTGCATATGTCTGTAAGGAATGATGTCCTGCCAAGAGGACATGGCTCGACCAAATTGAGGTGGTCTTGATGGCATAGCGCGATCATATTGAGATGATCATGACACTACCCCCATGCCAAACGTTGGGGCTGATTTCGAGTACTGGAACGTTGTTTGTCATAGTGCCAGCGATCGTATTAGAGTCACAAAGTTTCAGCTTGCAAGCGTTGTGGTACAGGGCACCATAATGTGGCAACATGGTGTCCTAGGCCTTGTGGCTCCCTAAAGGTTAGGTTGAGGCCCTTAGGTTCGATATACACTCGCACTGAGAGAGAAAGCGAGTTTGGCACTACTAGTCCATTGATCTGTGATACTCACTCCGTCTCATGTTAGTCTGAATTGTGACTATCGTTGGGGGATGCCTCAACGTCAAAATCCAATTCATAGAAAGAGATCTTTACAATGACTACATTAGTGTACATGAGGACGTGGGATGATGAGTTTATCGAACCATACTTTGTTGATAAAGTGATAAAGTGTATTGACCTAAAATGGGAAGATGCGATCCAAACAAAGGGATAGGTCCTTGGGCAGGTGTTACCGACACTGAAAGCGTAAACCCTATCAAGTAAACCTTTGTGAGTTAGCGTAGTGACAACAAGAGTCTCAGACTCTCTTATGGCGCAAGATTTCTCACAAACACACACTGGGATCGACTACGATGAGATGTACTCTCGTAATGGATGTTATTGCACTCCACTACCTTGTCAGTTTGGTAGTTTCCCCAATAACTGTACATGCAGCCCTATGATTATGATAGTGACGTCTCTATGGGATTAGAGATATGCATGAAGATCTTAAATAGACTTTATAAGCCAAATCAAGTGGAGCTTACGTTGGCCAAGTGTTTTGGACGCATAGTACATAACTCCTTGATTTCGGATGGGATATGATGAATAATGTCATTGCGTATTGATTCCGGATGATCGCAGTATATGCTGGATATCCGATGTTGGAATGAAAAGTATCTTGGGAAAGACACAATCTTGTATTGAAGTCGATCGTTGTGTATTAATGATGTATTTACATCAATCGGCTTAGGTCCTCTGAAGAAGACTGGAACCTTCATGTGCTCCAATGATTAGTCAAGGTCTTTACTCCAATAGAGAGTGATCCGTTTAATCAAAAGAAAGACTTGAGCTCACTTCCATTCGTTATAAAGCTAAGTAGCTTTGCGCCCACGCAATGCCAATGATATGACAAAATACATCACTTGTATACTCTAAGAGTATCTGGCATATTCAATCCCTATGGCATGAGAGAAAGGTTGTTGCCTATGCCATCGCTAGCCATGCATGAATCGAGATGCATCGGAAGCGGAATCATGATCTAGGCAAGGGTTGGTTTAGTGGCCGAGTTGCCGGACATATGGCACCCTGCTTGTGCACTGTCTGTGCGCACGTTCACTACTGACAGACACTATACGTGCACTTGTGCACCTGCTGCCGAGCACTGTGCACCAGCTGCCGAACGTTGTGCACACAACTGCTAGGCACCGTGCACATAGCTACTGACACTGAGTAATGTCACATTTGAGACATGTTAAAAGAGCATACATATGCCAGGTTGTCAAAACAGCTCCGTGGTCACTAGGGATCCAGAAGCGCCCTATGATTGATCTTAAGATCAGGGAGAGATGCAGATTTGAAAGAAAGTCTAGCATATACATGTCATGATCAAATGTGAAGGGTGTGGTTGTTTGTGTCAACCATGTTGCACTCTTTTCCCCTTAGTTACAGCTTTTTGTCCCACTGGATTTTTACTTGACAAGGTTTTTAACGAGGTAACATTGCATATACTGCTAAGACTATTGATCCCCATTTATGGTTGATCATGGCAGAATTGTTTAAGTCTTGGCTCACATCTACTCTTGAGAAGCATGTTGGAATGCACCATTCATCAGGAAAATCCGATTGAAGTACACATCAAGGAGAGTATCACATAGCGAGTTCTCAATGGAGTAGTTGGTGCGTCGTACTCTTTTTCCTTCGACCAAGGTTTAGTTTTCTCACAGGGTTTTTGTTACTTGGCAAGGTTTTGATGAGGCAACACCGTAAGCACCATACCGGCATGAAGACACTCGACACAAAGGGGAGTATTCTAGAATATTTGATATATATGTGTGTCTTAGTCCATGCCTTGTATACGGGCTTTATGTAGTAATACATGTTGTAATAGGGTTTTACACATATCCATGTAATAGGCCCATTGGCCTATGTAATAGCCCAAGAGGCCCATGTATTTCCCTATATAAAGGGGCTTCATTATATCAATATGATAAAGAGAATTCATTCCCTCAATATTATTCTACAACAAATAACATGAAAATATAAATATTTATGATTGAGTACATACGTATATGTACCTCCTTTGGCAAACTCTTCAAGGAACTTGTGTACTGAGTATTTTTCAACCCTTCCTAATTTCGCTCCTCAATCAAAGCCTTATGAGGGTGACAATAATTTAACATGTTATTAAGTTTAGTGAAAAAACATGACCTTAAATAATTATCAAAACTAGTTGATTGCATGAAATACAAACGGAATATAAACCTAAAACCATGCTCTACAGAATGCAACTCCAGCATGGATAAAATGCTATTACATTGTAGATATGCTATACAATGACATGAAACTTTGTAGATATGCTATACAAAGTTTGTAGATATGATCTCCAAATGACATGAAACTTTGTAGATATGCTATACACACTATAATCTATACAATGTACGGTGAAGATGTGAAAATCTGACTCGAAAGTGAGTCAAATATGGAGCCTCATACTTTAATTTCAAAGCGAGCCTCTGCTCTGGATAGAGACTGATATATATATATATATATATAACATTTCTTGGTTAAGATTGCCCTTATTTAGTATTACGGTACACATTTTCACTTTACATTTACTTTTTCAATTGAATTTTCATACCTCCACCGTTTAGTTTGAAAACATACGGTACATATTTTTTGGCTAAGGATGTCCTTATATATATATATATTTAAAAACTGGAACAAGATTATTTATAAGAATCATAACACTTAATAGCAGTTGGAATTAACCTTAAATTCTAGCACAATAACCGTACGTTTAAACTGCTCCATAGATTGCTCCAAGAGCTAACTCTGCCTCTTTATCGTCAGCTTCTTACCTCAGCTAGTCAATGCAGCTAAGTAGAATCAATAAGCAATTTGAGTTAAATAAGAAGACACCCGATGAGTTTCATTTGCAATCACTTTGAACCAATATATCTAACATGTAAACAATTTGGCTGTCCGTTGTTAGATCTATTGACATGTCAGTCTCTTCTTTTTAGAGTGAGGATATGTATTATGAAGGCCGAGTTATTTGTCTTTATTTGTAATCCTTTGTAGGTGTTGTGACATTTATGTATTTACAGTTTATTTAAATGAAACTTTTATGTAAGAGCATCTCTAACAGAAAATCACAAAATATCTATATGAAAATGAGTTAAACTTCAACAGTTCTTCTATTTTATTTACAACATTAAATGTATCCCTTATAATTTAATGAATTTATAAAAATATATAAATTTATTCAAATTAAACCCTAATTATCTGGTTAATTAAAACTTTGTGACGTTTTGTTCTTTTCTAAGGTAAGGGAATGAATTCAAAAAGACAAACAATAAAGTTTACATAAATATATAAATTTGTAATTTTTTTTTATAGATTTAGAGGATATGTTTCTCTGTTTTCCCACTTTTTGTATTATAGAGGACCCTTTATAAGAGTTATTGAAGCTAAAAATGATGTTTTTATTCTAAAATGGAGATTATTCTAGTTTTATGTGAGTTGTTGAAGATGCTCTAATAAAAATAAAAAAACAAAGTTAGGCAAATGACCCAAGAGCATCTTCAACAATGCTAGCAATTTTTAGGTTAAATTTTCATCAAGTTAGCTAAAATGTTATTTTGACTAGTCATTTTAAAAATGTGTATGCATCAACTCTCTTTATTTTAGTTAGCATTACATCATTGTTAGTTCTTAAATAAAGATTAAATAGTTTAAATGTATTTATATATCACCTAAAATATCTTGATTATGAATGCATTAATTTATAGTTAGCATTATCCGAGTTATCTTGCTAGCTAAATATAATTCAAGTTTGGCTAGCATTGTTATAATAGCTCAGATTTGGCTAGTCTATTGGAGCTCTAAAAATGTAAAAAAAGAGGGTATTGCTATTAACACACCTTATCCATTTTTTTATAACTAGAATTTGACTGCATTTACAAAATTACCCCTAAAATTTGATCTATGATCGGATCTTATCATGGAAGGGGTGTGTAAATAACAAATTAAGGTGTGTGAATAGCACCACCCAAAAAAGAAGCTAAAACACACTCTTCAAACCATCCCTAACAACTCATGTAAAACTAGAATTACATATATTTTATTAGAAAAAAACGACTTTTGGCTCCAACAGTTCATGTAAAACATCCTCTATAATAGAAAAATGGGAAGAGAAAAAAACATGTTCTCTATATTTGTAGAATTTTCAAAATCTATATATTTCATGGAGAATTCTTTAAAATTTAGTGTTTTTCTTTTAGAATTAACACTCTCTCTCAAAAAACATAATGACATGTGACATATTATTTTGATTTGAATAAATATATAAATTTATATAAAAAAATATTTAATTTTGTAGTATAATTAATAGAAGAGTTTTTAAAATTGAGTCGTTTAATTGTTGGAGATAGTTTAAAAGCTAAAATATACATCGTGCTAAAAGTTGCTCAATTTCATTTTGGTAAATCTGCAGTCATACGAAAACCCAAAATTTAACTTTACAAAATTTCCAACAATCCCAACTCTCCGATCTCGAACCCAAAAAGCGATAGCCCACTTCAAATTCAGATCCGGCGATTGAAGGCGCACTCCGTTCCTGAAATGGGAGGCTCGCATTGAAATGCAGCCGAATCGGACCCCCCTTCGGCAATCCGTTTTTGTTGAACGGCGATTTCAGCGGCGACGGCTTCCAGACTCCTCCGGCGACCGTCTTGTTCTTGTTGCCTTTTCTGTTGCTCCAAGGAGGAAGCGGAATGGATTTGTCAAAGGTCGGTGAGAAGATTCTCAGCTCCGTCAGGTCTGCTAGATCACTTGGTCTTCTTCCTCCCGCTTCTGATCGTCCGGAGGTGAGTTTCGCCTGAGGTTTTGCTTATAATGCAGGTCTATATTGCTCGATTTTCGACGACTTTCGTGTCTGCGTTTCGTATAGTTTTGATTGTTTAGAGCTACAGAATTTAGCT
Source organism: Comarum palustre (assembly GCA_951800085.1). Lineage (NCBI taxonomy): Eukaryota > Viridiplantae > Streptophyta > Magnoliopsida > Rosales > Rosaceae > Comarum > Comarum palustre. Next base: position 23,062,618 of record OX637573.1, read on the forward strand.
AGAGTTATGTGAATAGATTTTGTAGCTTGATGAGGTTTGCTCCAAGTGCCTTGAGTTTTTAAATGCTTAATTTCGGTTTCATGTGAACCGAGCTGTAGTTCAAGTTAAGCAAGTAAAGCTTCGAAGACCAATGTTGAGAAAGGAACTGATAGGGCGGTTCTTAGTGTACATTTTAGCTGCTTGAGAGTGAATACATATGTCTGCCTTAAAATATCATGATGCTTGGCTATGTCGTAGATGGATTGATTTTCATTGGGAGAAAGAAGATATGGTTTTGATTCATGTGTTGGTTGTATTCGTGAGCAGGTTCCGGCTAGAGCTGCAGCTGCTGCAGTTGTTGCGCGTGCTATTGCGGGGCTTCCTCCACATCAAAGATATGGTCTTTCTTCAAGCTCTGAAGAATTGAGCTCAATTTACGCGAGTAGACAGCAGCGTGGTGAAGAAGTGGAGGAGATAGAGGAAGCATTCTGTGAAGAGGTGCAACTTATATCTCTATGGTTTCATTCTGGGACTGCTTAAGAATTCTACGGTCCTTTTATTGTAGGTTACTTTAGGCATTTTCTAAGATATTGACATGATTCTACAGTAGAGAGGTTGCTAACGTCAACTTCTACAATTAGCAGATAAACTTTCGTAATAAAAACCTCAAGAAGACAAATGCTAAAACTTTCTGCTATATATTGATTAATTATGTTTTATGCGTATTTCCTGGCTAAACACCAGTGTTTTAGTTGAATAAGTTTCCCGCTTATTAGTGGGAAGTGCTGAATTCGCTTCACTGACAATTAGTTGTTGTGTATTAAAAGACAATAGTCAATCTTGAATCAGCCTAGCCGGCTCTGTTGAATCTTATCCCCAATAAAAGAAGCCGTCTCTGAAATTTTAATTTTGTATAGGTGAACCAGCAGATCATATTTTCATATTTTTCAGTTGATGACAGGTTGGTGTGAATCATTTATATGCTTGAAAACTTTGATCTCTGTAACTTGTTTATTTAATTGTTCATCCATATAGTAGTTACGATTAAGTAATCTCCACAAGTAGAAGTTTTACTACTATTGTAATTTCCTTAATCCGTACGTAGAAAAGGTACAGCATTAACTTCTATGATTATTTCTGCCTGTCCTTTTGTTTCACCTTCGGCTTTTCATTTTCTTATGGTTTGATCATTCTGATATTCGGATGAAAAAATGAAAAATCTTCGATGTACACAGACCTTAGAAGTCCGTTAGGCTACAATTGAAGGAACCATCTTTATGGACTTTATGCTAATCACTGGGACCATTTAATATTTGATACATATTCTTTGGTAATTTTTATCTCTGAAAATTAATAATACCATTTGACTTCTGTATGCAGCGTTAATTAGTATATTATGTTGACCAAATTCTGAACTATTTGTCTAAAAAGCTTTCTTAACTACCTACGTGCAGGATTTTGATCCAGTTAGACATATTCTGGAGCATATTCCTGCTGAAGAAAGTGAGCTGGCTTATTTTGAGAGAGAGGTATTTTCCAGTTTATATGTTTCTCCACTTATATTTTAGATTTTTTATCCCCTGGATACACCACACATGTTTTTCTCTCTTATCTCTAGAAGTTCATTCTCCTGGAAGTTAAATGTGTTTCATATGTTCCCTTGCACAAATTTGTTGTTCTGATAGCATAAGGTCAAGTAGTTTATCTGAATCTTGTTTAGTGGTTTTTTGAGAATGTTCACAGTGATATGTAAGAGTTTCCGTTATGCTAAAGGGTAGGTTTCTGGAGCAACCAATGATTTTTGATGGGCAAATGTGTGGTCATGAGTTTCCTTCAGTTCCTTTTTAGTTATTGTCAAGTGTAATACTTGAGCTCTCTCTCTCTTGTTTTTTTATTATTTTATTTTTATTTTTATTTTTTATATCTTTGATAAGAAACATAGTTCATTAAAGATTGAACAAAGTACTACATTTGGGCCCATTGATGTTACAATGTTCTTGTCGACGTCTAAAGATGTCAAACAACAATACAGTATTAAAAAGAGTTAAACTACAGAAGCATTAGAACTAGTAATGAACAGCACCAAAAAAAATTCCGAAATATGGGGAAATCAATTCCCTAAAAGATACCCAAAGTTGAACCCTTTCCTAAAAATGCTCCAGCTCCTCCCATTTGACCTTCTCAAATATCCTCTTATATCTTTCTATTCGAATGATAGCTCCTTCTCTTTTCTTCTCCCTCCAAAAGAGTTGTATCTTTCACACAGCTAGGGAGCGTGGACCCCTAAACCCTAGAAACCCTTTTTACATAGATAATGAGGACAGACAAACATCAGGTCTTCTTTGGTGGACCATGTCCCAGGATTGACCTTCATGAGCAACATTCCAAGCTTACTCTTTGTGCTTTTTTGATAGAGCCGAGTTTACACTCCTAGTCTTATCATAGGAGGGATTTTTGTTTTATTGAGGGAGTGCTGGACAGGAAGATATTATAGGCCGTTTGATTGGGTGACAAGTTTGTTTGAAGTGTACAATGTTTATGCGGTATGGCTTGGAGGCTGGGGAATGGGTTAGATATACTAGTTATTATGAACAGGGTGCTTTCGTGAAGGGTAGACAGAGTTGGAACTCATTTTGGTAATATGTCTATATTAAATACAAATTAGGAGGCCTAGAGGGAAGTTTGGTGCGACTGTTGGATTTTAAGACAGACTTGCTCTCTACTCTTGTGCTGGATGTTTTAAGCAATTTATGGAGGGAAGCATAATCCGGATGGATTGCATGTTTGTCTGTTGGTAGGAGGAGGTTGAAATCACTCTGTGCTATCTGAAGTTGGCAGTATTTTCTGTGAAGGGTGGTCTATGTCAGAACTTGGCTCACCTAACAACACTGAGCTTTGTTTGCTGGCAGGGATGAATATCGATGTGATTTGTTTGTTGGTTGGCACAAACAGAGGTCTTTGTTAGTTAAAGTGGTGAAATTGGCTCATGGGTTTTGGTGTATAATTCAAGAAGTTTTTAGCAGTCCTCTCACTTATTTTTCTTCCCCCCTGACTTCCAGGGCTAAAAGGTTAGATGTTGATGAGATTTTCGTTTGAGAGGGAGTTGGAGAGGGCAATGATCAGCTAGTTCTGTGGGATGTGGTTACCAAAATTAGGGAGGAGTCGATTGTGGATTGCTGCAATCAGAAGAAATGATGGCTACCTTGATAATGGCTGGATGAACAGGTTCTTAGAGGAATTGTAGAAGCCTTTTGAAGACTGAAATTTGGGAAGACTTCTGGGTCAGCAATCAGCAATCATCAATCGAGCCAGTCTCTTCCTCGACATTTCACATTTTCTGGATTCCATTACTGAATAATCAAGAGGGCAATGATCAGCTAGTTCTGCAGGATGTGGTTACCAAAATTAGGGAGAAGAGCCATTTGTGGATTGCTGCAATCAGAAGAAATTATGGCTACCTTCAAAATGGCTGGATGAACAGGTTTTTAGAGGATTTGGAGAAGCCTTTTGGAGACTGAGATTTTGGTAAGACTTCTGGGCAATCATCAATCGAGCCAGTCTAGTCCTTGATATTTCAAATTGTCTGGGTTCCATCACTGAATAATAGAAAGTTTAGCTATACCTTTGTTTTGGAAAAACATGAGTGATGAAGAGGGAGTTATAATCCCTGTGGTGGTGTAAAAAAGAGTGAAGTTGGAAGACTCTAAAGTTAATTGCAGGTCTTTGTCTACAAAATGTAATGGCCGCACAGATCATATGTAATTCCTTAAGGGCACATTTGGTACAAGGGATTGTCTAACCCTGGCTTAAATTCTAATAGAGTCCAACACTACTCGAGCCAAGCTTATTCTACAATAACCCTAACCCATGCTTGGTAGCAACATTGACTAAAAAACAACATTGACTAAAAAATAAACACCACCTGCAAACTCATCAAAGCAATGAACATTATGCAAAACTAGAAACCCAGAATGCAATTAAATGGAAATGAGCTAGACCTTGAACCTTTCTTAACATAGGGATTGACACTCCTGAATTATTACCTATTTCAATTCAATGGATGTAAGTCTCACATCCTCTGCAAACTCAGCAGCTGTCTTACCTACTCTTCACTGACCTCATGGATGCTACACAATCTTATAGTAATCATAAAGGCCAAGCCCCGTTAGCATCTACCAGCTCTTTAAACACCCACTCATGCTTCAATTTCTCAAGCAAAGTTGTACAACTCTTCAACAATATACTCGATCAGACCCAACTTCACTCTTGTCATATTCTTCTAACCCACGTACAGAGGTAACTTCAAATTGTGATTAACAATACAATCATCTCTCTTTTATGACCAGAAATTAGAAAGGCGTGATAAATCTAACATCTGCAAATCAGAAAGGCATGACTGAGGACAAGGAGAAGCCCTATGATGGCGTCGGGGTAGGAGAAGGCCACGATGGTTAAAGGCAACGACGTAGCAGGGGAAGGTGGTGATGGTTGAAGGTGGCAATGGGAAAGGAGGTGAAGGTGCTGCGATGACGGGTGAAGGCGACAAGAATTTTAGTGAAGGTGCAGCGTGAGAAGGACGCTTACACAATCCCAGGAATATTGGTGTTCTATAGTAGATGGTGTTGGAGGGATATAGGGACCCTGTAGTCCATTAAATTTAGTCCTTGGTGGTTCCCAAACATAGGATTTGGACCTGGGCTAGTTAAGACAGTCCAATCCCCCTTAGTCCCATGTAACAAACATGCCATAAAAGTTATTGTCTATGTGTTAATGCTTCTTACAAGATTATTTGAAGTTCATTAATCAAGTCTATTGTATTGAAGGCTGCTCTTGATTGGCATGATGATTTTTAAATTTCTTGTTACATGGTTATCTCTCTCTCTCAACCCTAATCTAAATTTCTTTTTCAGGCAGCTCTTAAATTAGCACAACTGGATAGAGTATCAGAAGATTTATCTCGAAATGTTATGGAACATCATGAAGTAATGGGTGAGTGTCAATTAGAATCTCCTGACGTGTACTGCAATGTTATTCAAGTACATATAAGAAAGTACTATCCTATGTGATATTCTGGACATCATGCTAATGTAACTACTGTAGATTCATGCCATTTGTGCCAGTTAGTCAACTTACATTCTGTTTTGAACTCCTTAACACTGCTTTGGAAAGTTAGGGCCTGTCCCGTAACGTTTTTGAAACGATTTTCAAAAGTACTTTTTAAAAATGAAAATGAGAAAATGAGATTGTAATTTTCAATTTTGGAAATGTATACGGTAGTTTATTGTGAAATATTTTCAGTAGTTTCTAAACTAGGAGACTGAAAAAGTGAAAATGTATACGGATGTTTTTTCAGTTTTTCTTTTTAAAAGTTGAAAAAAAAATCATTTTTTATTTTCCACCTATTGAGAAATGTCTCAACGAACACATTTTCATCACATTTTCAGTTTTAAAAATGAAAATACAAGCATGAAAACGTTACAAAACACCACCTTATCTTGTGTTTGAAATGTCATAACATTTGACAAGATATCTCCTTGTGATTGATATATCATAACATTTGATAAGAGATCTTCTAATTGAAATATCATAACATTTCTAGCCAAAACTTGCATGAGTCTTAGTGTGTTCAGTATTCTTGGAGGAGATGGTGGGATCACAAATAGTTTATTGCCGAACTTTTATGTACAATGTATAATTTTGAATAGAATGTTGATACTTACTTTTGGCCAGTGAAGGGGATGCATTTAGTCAGGGAATTGGAGAAAGACTTAAAAGTTGCGAATGTTATTTGCATGGTAAGCACTTGCAGGATGTAACTCCATTTACATGCTTGATCGGTCTCTGATAGTTCAGAATCATATGTGCAGAATGGAAGACGGCACCTTAATTCGTCGATTAATGAGGTTTCTAGGGATCTGATAGTAAATTCCAATTCCAAGAAGAAACGGGCTCTTCTGGTAGTCCCTTACTCAATGACAATCTTTATGCAGCTTTGTTTTTCTGATTTTCTTCCGGAGATAAGGCAGATATTTTCATCGATTTTCTCTATCACTTTGCCTGTTATAGGTAGCAATGTAGCATGTCATAAGCTTAATCTTGCTGATATAATTTTGTTATCATTTTCTTTATTAAATGCAGGACATGGTTCCTATTTTGACTGAGCTTCGTCATGCATTAGAAATGCAATCTGAACTTGAGTCTCTTGTTGAGGAAGGAAATTACTGCCGGGTGGGTGTATATATTTGTTCTAGCTTCAGGTTCTAATGCAATATGAGCCGGGAGTCTTCAACATCTGTTCATGTCCAAGTGTTTAACACTTCCTCTTCCTAGTTATGCAACTCTTAAAACTAGTTTCTTAGACTGTGATCATGTTTACAGGCCTTTCAAGTATTGTCTGAGTATCTGCAGCTATTAGATAGTTTCTCAGAACTATCTGCAGTACAAGAGATGGGCTGTGGAGTTGAGGCAAGTATTAACTACTTTTGATAGAACATCTGTGGTTAAACTATTGAAATTAGTTTTAAACCCACATGGCCACAAACTTTATATCGGTTGAGTTCCATCTTTAATTGTGAGATTGCAGGTTTGGCTAGGACAAACTCTTCAGAAGCTGGATTCCTTGTTGCTAGGCGTGTGCCAGAAATTCAAAGAGGAGGGCTATATAACTGTAAGTATATTCTTATAAGAATCAGATCATAATTTCTCACCAATGATGCATGAAATTTTTTATTTCTATTTGGTTGACATTGCATGCAGTTGTGTACAGAGACGGACCTAGAGGTGTGCTGGTATGTGCTACAGCACACCCCAATTTTTTTTACATGCACCCCAATTTTTCAGAAGTGAAATATATATTATATATAGACATATATATATATATATATATATATATATATATATATAATGAGCATGATATCTGTTATATAGAAGAATCTTCATCATTGATGTTGTTTTATCACCCATAAAAGAAAATTCATTGATCATTAATATATATGAGTTGTGGCTTTGACTAATTAATGATTGATCTTAATTGGTGTCTGACTCTTATATTTTTATAAGTTGGTTTGAAATTGATTGTGTTAATAATTTTCATTTGTAATTATATCTTTTATACTATGAAGTGTGTATGCTGAGTCTATATTTGAGTGATTTGTTACTTATTATGCTTTAATTTTGGCTTTAGTTGTCTCTTGTTATGATATCAAAAGGTTTCGCAAGTGGAAGTTGTACGAAGACCTGAATTTTTTTTGGCCTTAGCCCAATACATGGAACACCAAGAAAACTAGCCTACCCTATATTCCAATCCTGGTTTCGTCTCTGGTTGCGCATATTATAAATCGTATAATCCACTCATATTTGCATTCAATACCTGAATTGTTTGTATTGTTTTACGAATACAATCAGTACTATATCAGTATAGAAGAGGGATTTATTCAAATCAGAAAAATTTGCAAATGTATCTTTCTTCTAGGATCCATCAATCCGACCCTTTCGGTTTGTGCAAATTTTATATTGACTTGATGTGATGATCAAATGATCAATAGGTGGTTGATGCATATGCTCTAATTGGGGACACGTCTGGTCTGGCTGAGAAGATACAAAGTTTTTTTATGCAGGAAGTTCTCTCAGAAACCCATTCTATATTGAAGACCATTGTGCAAGAGGTATTGTGATTTAGCAGTGCAACAGTGCATGTGCAGATGGTTGGTGTCTTTGCGAATTTTTCTGTTCAAAGTATCTGAGGAATTTCTCCTTTAGTTTTATATATCTTTTTGGGAATTTAGCTGTGCAGTTAGTTTATGGTTGTTTCTTCGGCTTAGGGAGGGGTCCCTTTCTGTTCTAGGTAGAACTGTTTATGATTACAAAAAAATATGATGAACCTTTCTTTTACTTAAATGACTGTTTCCCTTTGCAGGATCAGGAAGTACAAATGCAAAATAATCGGTATGTTTTCTATATCCGCTAGTGCATGTGTTCATAACAGCATCTTGACTTGTATGCTTGCTAATAACGTGCTTATTTGATTACAGACTTACCTACAGTGATCTATGCCTTCAGATACCTGAACCTAAGTTTAGGCAGTGTTTGTTAAATACACTAGCTGTTCTTTTCAAATCGATGTGCTCATATCATGAAATCATGGCCTTTCAACTGGATGATAAGGTAAACTTTGTATCACGCCTTTGTTTAATCGTTATCATGTCATTTTATGTAATTTCATGCTTTCTTTTTTATTTCGTACAATATTTGTCATTTTTTTACCCAATTGCCAAACTAAATTAGGAGCCTTTAAATGTTCAGTATTTCATATTTTCTTTTGTGGAATTAAATGTCCTCTGCATTAGTTTGCCTTGGTTAATTGTAATATCCAAAAATCCGGACTTGTTTATTTTCATTCTTCTCTTTTCTACTGTGGATGAATTCTTACAGTCATCTTCATTGTAACTTTATATCCTCTGGACGTTAAATGTAGTCTTAATTTCTTAGATAACAGATGAAAAAAGAATGAATGCTTTGGAAAAGTGATGAGCAATCCGAAAAGCTGCTGATCTCTACTAGGTCTTAGATTTTATAATGGTATAAAATTTTTATGATATATTAGTGCATTATGGAGTTATTTTGTTACGCCATATCATGTGAATGACCAGGCTAATTGGTGTCTGCCTGTTTAGTGAAAGCACATTGCTAGTATTTAGTGTTTTTACTTGCTGATTGGTAAAATGACCTCCATCTCTTTTTAAGTCTGTTTTTGTCCATAGTTAGTTAAAGGTGCTTCCAGTGATCCAATTTCTTGCTATTTTAGCATGCGTGGACACACGACATTTATATGCGTACTTGCAGAGAAAAACAATCAATTGTCTTTTCTGCATATATGACAACTGGCCTGTCTTGTAGGATTCGGCTGAAAAAACTTCAAGCATTGTGCCAAAGGAAAGTGACATCTCTCAAATTCCAGGAGGGGTTCAGAAAATTTCAACGTCTTGCTCTTCCGTAAAAGTCAATGGCTCTCCCTCGGAAAGTGTAGATGAAATGGCGAGTACATCTTCTGTAGAGGAATCTCATACCAATTCTTTCACCGAGCCTATGGGAAACACGACTTCCGTCTGTACAACATCTCATGATTTAGCAGATGAGGCTGGGATGAATGGCACTTCAGCATCAACAAGTGGGTCTCCTTGGTATCAACTGCGGAAAGATGCCACTGCATTTGTTTCTCAAACCCTTCAAAGAGGACGCAAAAATCTCTGGCATCTCACAACTACTCGTGTGTCAGTCTTACTTTCTTCTGCTTCTGTAACTTCCGCCAGCATTCACCAATTCTTGAAAAATTATGAAGATCTGAGCTTGTTCATCTTGGCTGGGGAAGCATTTTGTGGAATTGAAGCAGTTGACTTCAGGCAGAAGTTGAAGGCAGTTTGTGAAAGTTACTTTTTAGCTTTTCATCGACAGAATATCCATGTAAGTTTTCTTCACATGTTTAATGTTTTATTACTTTAGGGAAATGACCTGTCGTGTATTTTCCTCTAAATTGTTGTCAACTGTTAACATCATGCATGTTTGTTCTTGTTTTCATTTGCCATTTAGTTATTGATAGAATGGATGCTTTACGGTAATATTGGTTTTTTAATACTTGTATGATTGGTATGCTACAGTATAGTGGCACTTTGTAAATATGTTATACTCAAAGTTGTTGAATTTGCAAATCAGTATATAACATTAGCTTATACTATGTTGAGCTGGCATACAGTGGCTATAGATTGCCTCCCCCAGTCTCATTTTATCAAGCAGCTTCCCCCTTTGTATGGCATGGATGTTGATATAATTTTATACAAAACTGAAGCATATGCTTTGTACAACACAGCCAGATTCATTAATAGGCAAAACTAAATGCTTAATTTTGTTTTCATTTTATTTTCAGGCGCTCAAAATGGTCTTAGAAAAAGAACTTTGGTTAGTTATGCCACCGGATACAGTACAAGATATTACCTTTCCTGGGCTTGTTGGTGATGGAGCACCTTTAATTGCTCCATCTGATAGCAAGTCCAGGGTACTATCTGAGAAGTCTACGAGATTGGCTGATACTGGTCTCAAGAAGAGTGGGTTTTCTATTTGGCTAAAAAATGGAAACCCTTTTGCGTTAAAACTTCCGCACACATCCAAAGAAGGTCTGAAGGGGAATGGTACAGCTTCTGGTGAATTTGATGGTAATTTGAGTGAAAATGACAAGGTATCTCCTCGGAAGAGTGATTCAAATCATTCAAATGGTGCTAATTCTGTTTCGGAAGACGAAAATGAGGACCTTCTTGCCGACTTTATTGATGAGGATAGTCAACTCCCCAGTCGAATTTCAAAACCCAAATACCCGAGAAACCGATCTTCACACTTGAGTGCAGGAGAGCTGATAGCCCAGACTGGATCATCTATCTGCCTTTTAAGGTGAAATGCTATTTATTTACCGTAGCAAGTTTTTCTTTTCCCAGTCAAAACTCTTAATGTGTTATTGTATGAATCCTAGTATATATAATATGCATACAATTTTTTTTTCTTCCCATGTCAGGTCAATGGATAAATATGCAAGGCTTATGCAGAAATTAGAAATAGTGAACCTGGAGTTCTTCAAGGTACCTATTACCATGGCTACCTTGACTCTAATATGTTATACTTAAGAGTATTCAAAAGCATATGATGATTCTATTCTTCCTGATTTAGTATATTGTTGCAGGGGATATGCCAGTTGTTCGAAGTATTCTTTCATTTTGTATACGAAACATTTGTTCGGCAAAACACCAATTCTGGTGGAAAAGGCTCATTCGACCCCATTAATTGTAAGTGATTCCATATGTTTATAATTATGTATTCTTGATTCTTTATATATATTTTCAGACAGACAAGTATTCTTTATTCTTGTCTGTATGCTACTCGTCATTTTTTCTTTACTATTTTTTTATAGTTTAATTACTCTTCTCTGCTCAATCATTACAACTTTTTTTTTGCTAAAGCATTAAGATGTCTAGATTTCAGCTGTTTTCACAAACTGATGGACACTTGAAAACTATTATATTATTCTACCCAGATCGCCTGAAGACGGCATTGTCCAGAATACAACAAAATTGTGACCAATGGATGAAGCCCTTGTCATCTCCCCTCACATCTTTCAGTTCACCATTTACACACGCTGATATCACACCTATGGGTCCTACCAGTACAAATTTTGGTAGCACACCTGGAACATCTTTTGGTCTCAAGGTATTATCGAGATCTAATGTTCTTTCAGTCATCTCTTAGTTGTAGAAAACAAATTTTAATCCTTGTTTCCAAATTCTCTGGATTTATGTGCCTTAACCTTCAGTTTGTCATGATCCCTAAGATCAAAATCTTGCATTCTACATGTCACTGTAGGTTTTTAAAATTATTAGATTGCAAAGCTGCAGCGAGTTGATGAAGTGATATAATCTTGATGTTCATGTTATCTGTGTGCCTCGTAGTGGTTTTTTCTTTGAAAGTGGACTTGTTGTCCGCCATCTTCTGTTTCTGTATTTGTTTATTAAATTTCAGAGTTCTCTTTAAAAAATGCTGTCCAGCTTTTTTTCTATTTACTATTTATTTTGGAATATGGTTGCCAATTGACATGATGTACAAAATATGAAATGGGCTGCTCAACAGAGTTGCTGGTTTGCATTTAGGGCTTAGTATTTACATTCACAAAAAACATTTGGAAAATTTGTCCATACCACTTTTTTGGAACACAGCCAATTTACCATGGTCTGTAGACCATGGTTGTATTGTGTATCAATCAGAATTCTATCAAAGAAAATTGTTTGTTCGGACTCTTATATTTATCTTCTCTATTTTATGTTTAATGAAAAGAAATCAGGTACCCTTTAGTTGGGGTATTATGTTGTTGCTTTTAGTAAGGACTTCCATATCAATCTAATTCTGCCTTAACCTTAGCGGCCCTTATATTGCAGGAAAGATGTGCAGCTGCTGATTCTCTCTCTCTTATTGCTCGAATATTGCATAGATCCAAGGCTCATCTCCAGAGAATGCTTTTCCAAAAAAATGCTGCTGTTGTTGAAGATTTCTATGTGAATCTGGTAGGTTCATTTGTTATTATCTGCAGGAGTTCCTCATAATCTGTTGGTGCTTGGTATTTGCAGAAAGATGATATGATATGGTCTCGGTTTAATTTTTCGGAGTTGATGATTCAATGAGGGATCTGACTAAGAATATAGTTGTCTTTGTGATTGAGTACACATAGTATATACCAAATCTCATAAATCAGTATATCTGGAGTTTTTTTATATTGAAAAAGTGACCCTAGTAGATACTTCCCAATATTAAAGACCAAAGATTTATATACGAAAGCATATATGACTCTTACTCAGTACTGCTGATATGGTCACTTGAAGCACCTAAAATAGGATAGGAAGTTTATGGAAAAATGGTGGTTCAGTTCAATGCTGCGTAATCGGTTGACAGAAATATTTGAATTTTTATTTGTACGAAACTTAGTCTGTTATTGTACTCTTATACTCTTTCTATATAGCTTCTATCTCTTTCTTATTCTTTTACTTTGTTTGTTCTGTTTTTTTTCCCTCAAGTTTCTGTATAACATCATCCATAAGAGCCATGCATGTTTCCTTACACAGGACCGAAGTGTTTGACAATCCATTAATTATATTGACTGTTGAAAGAACCTCCCATAATGACTCAGATGAATGTGATTTGTTTTAACTTTGTTATTTTTGACTAGGTGGATGCTGTACCAGATCTTATAGAGCATATTCATAGGACGACTGCAAGACTGCTCCTCCATATTAACGGGTAACACCAGAAAATATATTGCTGGGTTGGGTTGTTTTATTGTACAAACCGGCAGTCCTTTTTGGAAGTAATTGGAAATGTGCTCTCATTACAGATTTCTTGTTATGCTCTGGTCTCTAGTTTAAGATGTTTCTCTTCTATTATATTATGTCATTGGATTGTAAATACTCTAATGAAGAAAAGTGCAGATTCAAATCAAAATATTTCCTTGTAAAATTACAATATCTGGCTAACTACCTTATATATTTACTTCCAGCTAAATGCGTGCAAGTACCTTATATATTTAATCCCACCTAAATGTGTGCAAGTGAGGCTTATTTGGTTCTAAACATTCTGGGCTGGTTTATGTGAATTTCTACTTAATCTTTTGCCCAACACTCTTTGCAGGTATGTTGATCGGATTGCCAATGCAAAATGGGAAGTGAAAGAACTTGGACTAGAACATAATGGGTACGCTCTCTCAACATTATTCTTTATTTTTCTGAACATGTCCTTTGCTTTTATGTAGCATCGGGATTTTTCATTTATTCATATATTTCCATATTCCATTCTCGGGTGAGCACCAGAAATGTTCTATTTGTTTCTTAAACTAGGATGGTACGTTTAGAAATAGTGATCTGGGCTGTAAATATTCGATTGAGAAGAAAATTGCAATTTATTATGCTTGTGAGTTGTGACTCTTCTGGATCAGCCTGTCTATTTCGGAAGGGCTGCTGCCACAGTCCAATAAATTTTTTCACCAAGTATAATGTCTTATTGACCAGTTTTTAGGTTTGAATACATAATTTCTTTTTCGGTTTTTCCTTGCCATATTTGCCTTGTCATATGCTGCAATATTTGAAACATGGGTATATTATGCTGAAATGCCTACTTTACGCCCTCAATGTTTATTCTCATGTACATGTAGCAGGTGTAAAGTCTTCTGACATGAGTTGTTGCTTTATTAGGTACGTAGATTTGTTGTTGGGAGAATTTAAGCACTACAAAACAAGGCTTGCTCATGGGGGAATCCGGAAGGAGGTAATAAATCAGTTTTTTTGCAAGCACTATCACAACCAATCTCTCATTAAAATTGTTCCTTGGCCTATTTATATAAGCCGTTATATATCAATACATGCAGTTCATAGTGTATTCTTTGTTTGGTATCTATTTGTGGGGGAGGTCCGAGGAGATGTGGTTTATGGTTGGAGATAATTCATATACAGAGTGATATATTAGGTTGTGTAGATGTTCAGGGGGATGCCTTTTATGATGACTGATACTCCACGAAGTCTGAAGTGTGGAATATGAATGTGTAGTTGTTCTGTTATGCTAAGCTGTTCCCTTTAGAAATCCATTCTTCATGGGAAATAAAAGATAATCTAAGTGTACTGTAGATATATGCATATTTCTCAGGGGTAGGGAGCGGTGAGTAATGGGATTGATTGATGGGTTGACTCTTGTCATAACCGTTGTGCTGCCAGAGATAGTAGTGTGAATTTTGGTTATGTTGTTATTCTGTTTTTCCATCAAGAGTTCTATTTTGATTTTTCTCATGAAGTAAAGAGGTTGAGAGTTCTGTTTGACATTGTGTGTCTTGCGTTTTGTATAATGTTTTTGGCTTATGACATGATGGGGCTACCAAATCTAAATTTTTTATATCTCATGCAATCACTGGTTGAGGCTTTGATATGAGATGTAATGCACGCATATTTTAAAAATAAAAATGTGATGGACTAAATCATAATTATGATTTCTGTACTTTAGGTTCAAGATCTCCTCTTAGAATATGGACTGGAAATTGTTGCCAATACTCTTGTAGAAGGTTTATCACGTGTCAAGAGGTGTTCTGATGAAGGGCGGGCTCTCATGTCATTAGATCTTCAGGTTCCTTTTTAACATTTGACAGAACTACCACACTTCATTTTCCCTCACTAAATGACCTCCCCCATTTGCAACTCGGTTTAATATGAAACTCCTTTATTTGTTTCAGGTTTTGATCAATGGGCTACAACATTTTGTCACCATGAATGTTAAGCCTCAGTTGCAAATAGTTGAGGGTTTCATTAAGGTAAATCTCAAGCGTTTGTGGTTTACAAGGCTGTTGATGTTGGTAATGACTAAATAACGGAGATGACAAATAAGTCGGTCAGAGTTGGAAATATGCTGACTTGTTTGACAGGAATGAAATAAATTGTTCTACAAACACGCAAGGAAAAAAATCGTGAGCTCCAAGATAATACTAACTGTTGTCATCTACTCTTGATCAGGCATTCTATCTTCCTGAAACTGAATATGTGCACTGGGCACGAGCACACCCCGTAAGAATTTTCATTGTGATAGACATTTTCCAGCTAGTTGTGGAGACTATTTACCTTACATACTAATTATGCAATATACACTCTCCTGTGCAGGAGTACACAAAAAATCAAATTGTTGGGTTGATCAATCTCGTTGCCTCTATGAAAGGTTGGAAGAGAAAAACCAGGTTGGAAGTACTAGAAAAGATTGAATGAGCATTTAAATTCGAATAACTCTGGTTGGTTTCAATCATATAGAACCTCACATGTTGCTCTTCACTTTTGATTTTTTTATATGAAATGCATCTCTTCCTAGTATGATTTTTCTGTAGTACTGTAAATTATATCAAGGTTGTATATCTTGTCATCCAAGTGTGTAATATACGATCATCCCTGGTGGATATATTCAATGTAATTTTGATTAGTGATGTTTTTCATGTAATATCGTCAGTTAGCCACTTGTCTGTGTCACTTCCTATATGCCAAAATATTAATTCTCTAAAGCTCTCCCATTAGTTCCATCCTATAACAACTGGATTTGTTAACATTAAATTCTTCAAGTCGTCTATATTTTAGACTTTACAATTCCTTTTGCCGATTGAAAGCAAATTGAGTAACCAACCATTTCGCTGATGACGGACAATGGACAAGAAAATAAAAACTTGAATATGTACAGATTTATATTCCGGGAGGCGAGAATGTGTCAAGGAGATGCATGAGAATGAGATGTGGCCAATTATATTGGTTGAGAGTTGAGACCAAAATCAATGACCCCAAAAAATAACCCCTACCCCAACCAAACGTGCAAACTGCAATCCAAAACAATGACCATATAGTACCTTTCATCCAATTGCACAGCAATTTACTCGGTAATAATGCACTTGTCCGCTCACATATAATGTATTGGCATGATGGAAAATTATTGGCAACCTATTTTAAGTTTCTGGAGGTAATAACATATTAGGTAGTCTTAAGTTTCTGAAGTACAGTGGTAATATAGAATGGTACGTAGTGCATGCCATGAATGAGGCAGGAGAGTGCATGCCTGAACCCCCAGAAACTAATAATAATAATAATAAGAAGAAGGTAGTGCTAACACATAACTAATGTAAGTCTTGCACTAACCCCTGCGGGAGAAGATAGTTGTTCATAGTATATAGCGGCATTTCTTGCACCACTACCTTAATCAGGAGCTCTCTACCGGCTGCACCCAACATCTTAGACCGCCAACCTGTACGTTTCTTGGTGAGCTTGTCCTTGAGATAAGCAAAGGTATCATTCCGGGATCTCCCCACTACTGTCGGAATTCCGAGATTTTTCTCATGTTTTTCCACCATAACCACACCCAACTGAGCTGCCATAGACTCCTGCAATGGGGGCGGGACACTGCCACTGAAAACGACATTGCTCTTTTGGAGATTTACCTGTTGTCCTGAGGCCTCTTCATACACTTTCAAGATATGGTGGATCAGGTGGCATCCTTCCATTGTTGCATTAGCATAAAGCATACTGTCGTTTGCAAAAACCAAGTGACTTATTTCAGGGGCTCCATCACTTCCCGTTTGATGTTGCTCCCATAGCACTTCCCGTTTGATGTTGCTCCCAGGCTGTCTTCACAACCTCATTGAATCCCTCATGCGAGCACCACATCTCCTCAAAACAACGACGTTAAAAACGTTGGCGATAAATTGGTTATTCTTTCCTAACCACCAACAAGATAGGGGAGTGATCCGATCTGCTTGGGGGTAAATTTACTACGTACCTTGGAGAAACTAAACTCAGTAATCCATTCTGCTGTGCAAACTGCTCTATCGAGTCTCTCCTTCGTCTGGGAGTCGCTCCACGTAAACGGCCCTTCAACCGCTCCCATGTCATCCAACTCACAATCAGATAATGCTTGCCTGAAATCTGCCATTTGCGCACCACCGGGCTTCTCTTTCAGTTCCAGAATCTCGTTAAAATCACCTGCCACAACCCACTTCTGTCCAATCCCTTCGTGCAGCGACCGCAGCAGATCCCATGATCGGTGTTGTTGCCCCGTATCAGGGTGTCCATAGAAGCCTGTAAAGCGCCATATATTCTACATTCTCTGGGGAGGTGATGATAGCATCTATGAAGAAATAATTGGTCGTAGACATAGCAACCTGAACCGTATCATCCCACAGTAGGGCTAAACCTCATGATCAATGTTTTCAAAGGCGAAAACGAAAGCGAAGGCCTTCTGTGGAAGCCCCGCGAGGCGAAAGCCTTGAGGCGATGGGGCGACCGCCTTTCCAACAAATAATAAATAAATTCATATAATCTCAATACATAACAAAAAATATTTAATTGTTATTACAACCATAAATTCATCCTCAAATAGTACTTCACAAGGTTCAAAAACAAGGTTCTAATTAGGGTTTAGAAAGATACACTTAATTAAAAAGATACACTTCAATCTTCCGCATCATATCCACTAACACCATGAATATCATCACAATCATCAATTTTCAATTCATTAGTATGGGGAGGCAAAGTAAGATTTTCTGTAGGACCCCGCACGTTTTAACCGTGGTTAATGGCGAGTTACTGAGGTTTAAGTCGCATTCGGTAACTTCACGAGTGAACGACCACGTTCATTTTCGAGTTTTTAAAAGTTCTCCAAATACCTGATTTAATGACTCGATGTCATAGTACGTGTCGACACGAGTCTCCCGGTATTTTCGGATTATTTTTCAGAGATTCTGTTTATTGTCTACGAATTTCTGAAGTTTCTGGTAATTTTAATTACCATTTCGGTAAAAAGAGTTACCATTTCAGTTTTACTTTTTACCTCCACTTAATCTAGACCGTTAGATCATTATGGGATTTGATCCCAGCCGTTTATCTTTGTATAAATAGGGAAGAGGTGTTGACTCGGTCAATCGAGTCTTCACTCTCTCCCCGATCGATTCCTCCGAAATAGAGGGCGACTTCGCCCTGTCCTTCGCCGCGCCACAGTCGCCGTCCGGCCACCACTGGCCGGCGCTCTACCACCACTTTATTCCCCTCCTTCTCCTATACCTGACCCAACCCTCAGAATCCCCAAACAGCCACCGTGCAGGGAGATCGAACGCCACTGCGTTCGGCGGTCAACGGCCGGAATCCGGCGATCCAGGCGGCGGTTCGGCGCGTGACTGGTATATTCCTTCTCCTCTCCTCTTCCTTCCCTTGCCTCTTGATGTCCGATTCGAGCCTCGATTTCGAATCTCTCATTTACTGTTTTACTGTTTTTCTGGGTTCCTGGGTTCTCGTCTCGTCTCGCCTCGCTTCTACAGCGCCCCGTCGATCCGGCGGTCGCCTTTCCAGCGGCGTCCCGGCGAAAGAACCGGCGGGGCTTTTCTCCCTCGCTCCGCCCTAAGGCGCGCCCCACCGCCGCCCCGAAACGCCTTTGAAAACACTGCTCATGATCGCTCCACCCTTGCAACTGAGACATATGTGCTATTCTGATAGCCTCCTGCAGAGAATCATGCTGCTCTTTGGTGCAGTGAGTCTCCGATAGGAAGATCATCATGTGGACATTGTGCTTCTGTACTAGCTTGAGTAGTTTTACACACAAAAAATGGGTTAAAATATCTAATGCAAATATCAGTATTTTCATTGTCGAAATTGGTACGTCGAAATTAAACGAAATCTTAGCAATTTCGCGTGACTAATAAAAATTAAAAAATCTATAGAATAATTTTAAAATTGAGAGAACATAAACTGAAATGAAGTTACTACTAAACCTGAGCAGAGTAAGCTGAATTTAATCCTAATTGAATTAAACTAATGGGCGACTGCAGATCCGGTGGTGGGTTGATGGGGACGAGACAAGGACGGCATCGAGTAGATCAGTAAGATCACATCGTTCTGCCTTGTTTCCCTTGTGTCCGGTCAAGGCTTTGGTACGACTCACGTTGCGGCCTCCTTGAGGAGTGATGTAACTGACAGGTTTTGGAGGGCGGCCTCCTTGTGGAGTGGTGTCCGCAGTGGCGGATTCAGGATTACGATTTTGGGTGGACTTGAAATTTTTAACCAAAGAAAGAAAAAATGTGGAGAATCTCGACGCTGCGAGAGAAATTTATTGATTGAAAGAAAATGATACATCTAGTCAGGGGAGGACATATATAATAAGCATTTTCCCTCCAATGCATATGCAAAATTATAATACAAACTGAACAATTAAACTAAATATGCAATGTGATACAATATGATAGCATAAACTAACAAAATTTAACTCTACGAGTCGATGAAGCTTCAAACTCTTCAATCACCTCCTCATTAGTAATAGATTCAGCATACTCTTTCTCAATATGAAGGACCATACAATCACCAAGAAACTCATCTCCCATTTTGCTTCTAAGTTTATTCTTAATGATGTTCATAGCTGAAAATGTCATTTCAGTGGTTGCTGTAGAAACTGGAATAGTCAAAACTAAACAAATCAATCTATGAAACATAGGGAAAAATTCAGACTTCCTTGTTTGAACCAAGGTGCAACACAAGTCAGCAATGGACTCTAAATTTTGGAACTTAGGATCACTACACATATCTTTCTCATAAAATGTACACTCTACTTCAAGAGCATACATTTCACCATTATCGAAATCTTCAGGGTAAAACTGTTTTGCAAGATTGCAAACACCTTGACAGTTAAAATTCCTGAAGTTATCATGAGGATCCAAAGTTGAACTAAGTTTAAGGAGATCTGATGTTTCATTTGAGAATCTTCTATTCAACTCACTCAACTGAAAATCAATCACAGCATTAAATACTTCTATATGGTAATGATGCTCAAATGTAATGAAATTTAGTTGTTGGCAATTATGACTTGTACCATCCTTATAAGAAGCATCCATGTCGGGCATATCAAGATCATGCGTTTCACAAAAAGATTCCACATTGCTTTTGAATTATTGGACTAGTGTACTTGGCATTTCCAGGAGCATTTCCCAACACAACTCTCTAACAAATTAGATACAATCATCAACATTATAACTTCCAACCCTCTGACATCAAGATTAAACAAATAA
This sequence comes from Comarum palustre, assembly GCA_951800085.1. Lineage (NCBI taxonomy): Eukaryota > Viridiplantae > Streptophyta > Magnoliopsida > Rosales > Rosaceae > Comarum > Comarum palustre. The sequence goes on from OX637573.1 coordinate 23,082,734, forward strand.
CAGTAATAATTAAACATTATATGCTGATAAACAGATGAAAAACAAGGGGATTCAAAAAGTAAGAGGCTTATTTTTCTGAAACACATACTGCAGGTCTGCTGTCTACAACTACACGAGTCAGCTTTCCTTGATCCTCTACTCTTTCAGGTGTACCCTCTAAACCCAGAATACGAGTACAAGCACTAACAAAATATCTTGCATAATCAATTAATCATATGTATGGAATTTGGAAATGAAAAGTCCACCCATCAGAAATTCAGAACCAATAAGCTCTCGGCCTCTCGAGAATTGAGATATAGCATAAAATGACAACTTCGGGAATGAGGAATTTGAATCGGGATATGAGGAATTGGAAATTTTACTCTACGCTGCGCAGTGCGCTCGGCGGTGGCGATCTGCCGATCTGGATGCTCTGGTGCAGAGGTGTCGATCTGGTGTCTCCGTGTCTGAGACGACGACGATCTGGTGCAGACTGCAGAGGTGCCGAAGTGCAGTCGCCTGCCGGCCCGCCGAGGCGCCGATCTGAACTTGATGGGGAGAGAGCCACTGAGCCAGAGAGAAGCTTTGCAGATCGGATTTGTCTGAAGTCGTAACCGAAGAGTGTCAGAGAGACAGAGACTCAGACTGAAGTTGGTTGAGATTTGAGAAGTTTGAAGTCGTAATCGAAGTATCGAAGAGTGAACTCAGTGAAGAGTGAAGTTGGGATTTCGAAATTCTGATGGAACAAAAAAAATATATTATATATATACTTAATTTTTTTTTAACCCAAAATTTTCGGGTGGGCTTGAGCCCCACCAAACCTACCCTGCATCCGCGCCTGGGTGTCCGGTCAAAAATACTGAGGGTCAGTAGTACTCATATATCAAATGTTAATGTCATATAAAAATATAAAGGACAGTAATTTACTATTTAACAGATTATGCTCGTATAAATGAAAAATGAGTTATTAATAAAAATAAAATGCATGCTTGTTAGTGGTAATTATAGGTTAAAAAATGTATCTTATGGTAATTATGTAAACTATAAAATGATTAAAATTATTAAAATGTTTATAAAATGTAATATTCAAATTTATAATTTCAAATCCAAGCCCATAACACTAAAAGCCCAAAATCTCTTATCCCTATGTTTATGAATTCTATCACCGCCGTCTCCCAATTCGGTATCTAGTTGACTAGACTATAATATCTATTTTATTTTGATGTTTAAAATATGGGTTCAATCTGAATCCATTCCAGAAAATCAGTTACTCTAAATATCTATTTTGCTAGTGGTAATTATAGGTTCAAAAATGTATCTTATGGTAATTATGTAAACTATAAAATGATTAAAATGATTAAAATGTTTATGAATGTAATATTCAAATTTATAATTTCAAATCCAAGCCCATAACACTAAAAGTCCAAAATCTCTTATCCCTATGTTGATGAATTCTATCACCGTCGTCTCTCAATTTGGTATCTAGTTGACTAGACTATAATATCTATTTTATTTTGAAGTTTAAAATATGGGTTCAATCTGAATCCAGTCCAGAAAATTGGTTATCCAAATATGTAGATTGATCTTTTAAAATATAGATATGAATTAAAGAAATGTCAAACTATTTAAAATAAATTAGATTAGAGTTGAGTGCTAACCCGCACTCACCCTTAGTAGTAGTAGATGCACACTCCGTGCCACAGTTAGAACAGTTGAGATGTCACTGCACAAAATTGTTGAGTCGACTTGAGAGCGAATTGAAGCTTAGCTTTGTGATGACTTGAGAGCCACTTGAGGCCAGTCTTGCCAACCGATCGAATTATGTATAGTATCATATTAATTAATTAAAGCACGTCCTCATAAAATAGTGAACATTACAGCAGCTACAAAAGAGGCAACCATGCATGCCAGTGATGCCACCCCTCTTCTTCTATTTTTTAGTTTTAACTTGGTTTTCAGTTAACTAATTAACTGTATTTGTGATTTTTAATATGCGATGGTTTTTGCTGGGGGATCATGATGATATATGATTCCAAGTTCGTATCACTATTTTGGTTATCAAGCTGATCTAATGAAAATCGTATGTTACAGAAGGAATAGGGTTAGCACAAGGACGTCCTTTTAGCTAGCTTGAATTTACCCGTCTTTTATGGAAAAACCACGTCCCGTAAAATGGATCTGAACAAGACACTGAACTGTTCTATATTTGAGGTAATATTCTACCTATACCAACGATACATGTATGCATAAAAACCTTGAAGAGTGAGCTAGGGATAATTTCCATTTGAAAAGCCACCAATCGAGCTAGGGATAACCTCTTCTCGTGTTGGAGAGGAAAAATCTCACACCAACAAAGAGATAAATAAAATATAACATATATGTGGGTGAAGCATACCTAATTGTACCAAGACATTTTGTGATTAAAACCCAACACCTTAAAGGTGGTTAAGTTGAGACATTATCGGTACAATGGTGATCCATATGTCACGCTTATCCCAGTTCTAGTTGGTATCAGAGCGGGTCACTCTTCAATTACTTCTCCATAACGGGGGAAAATCTCCCAACATAATGAGCCTAAATTTGGGTTCATCGAAAAGTTTTTGGCTTCATATCATACCAAGTGCCCGCAGTGGGCTTTAGACCGCATATCCTAATTTCTGAAATGCAAATTGGACCAAATCATATTACATTAGACCAAATCAAATTACACATGCAGACCTAAAAAGGTAGGTTGCAAGTGAGGATGAGTGTTGGAGAGGAAATATCCTAAATCAGAAAAAGAAATAAAATACAATATATATATGTGGGTGGAGTATACCTAATTGTACCGAGACCTTTTGTGATTAAAACTCAACACCTTAAAGGTGATTAAGTTAGGACAGTATCAGTACAATGATGATCCACATACTACGATTGTCTCAGTTCTAGTCTCTTAAAGATCGATGGCTTTACGTGATGTCAACAAATAAAGATTACTATCAATTCTTCCATCCTAAAAATTTAACAGTGTTTCTTAAACAATGAGGTTCCAACTCTGTGAAGTACCTTCTAACTTGGTCAGCTAGATCTTCATTTTCATATATCTCGCCCGTTTAAGAGAGCTCCCCATATAGCTACATTAATTTGGGTTGAACTGGCAATTCTGGTCTGGAACTTTCTGAAATGTACTTGGTTGGCTTTGGTTTTGTCTTCGTCTTCGATCTGCCTCACTTCATTTGTACTTCTACTCTTCTCTCATAATATGGCATGGCTTCTTAATAACTTCTCGGAGCTAGGAGGGCGCTGACTCTGGTATGTATTCGTGATTTAATTTCCTGCTTGTATTTTGATAGCAAAGAAAACTCATTTTAGCATTGCTGATGCATTTTTTTAATAGTAAACTACAGTTTAGTTATTAGACAAATTTTAGTTTACAAATACACAATTTAAAAAATATCTTACACTTTTAAGGATACAAATTAATAAATTAGAACAAATTGATGTGCACATGCCATATGTCATTAAGTATTTTATCAAACTGCCCTCACTCCAATTCACTGCTACTATTAGCTTGGATATATGGTCGTTGCTGCTACTGACTTGTGTGGTCGTCGCTGTTACTGACTTGGATGCAATAGCAGCCCTAAGCATGACTGCACAGTAGCAACCCGTAATCTCACCACTCAGTAGTAGAACGAAACAGTAGTAGCTGCATCACTCAGTAACATCACCACTCAGTAGCAGAACGATGCAGTATGACATAATAGCAGCCCGCAGCCCCACCACACAGTAGTAACACGCCTCAGCACCGTGCAGTAGCTCACCTCTCTCACGTTGAGTCCACCCAACAAATCAAAACTAAATTATATTCAATTTCAAATCAAAAATACAAAGGAAGCATTCAGTAGCAGCATGCCTTGATCGAATCTAGGAGCAATTTCAAATGCCGAGCTTGATCCCTTTTCACCTTTGATCTGTCAAGGCTTCGACCCTGCCTTATCGACAACTTTGACTACCTCAGATGCGTCGTCGAAGATCTCGTCTCTCTCATCGTCAAACCGGCCCAATCACTACCAGTCTACTACTGAGGCCAGCAGAGATGAGGATCGGCTTGAGATCGATCCAACGACGTTGAGGCAGTGGAGGCCTCACGGAAGCATCGAAGCAGTGTCGTTGTTCTATACCCAAAGATGGACCATTTATCATCTGTGAGAGCTAGACTTCATTACAGTTTTTGTAGACCGGGAGAGAGAGAGAGAGAGGCCAATCTGAATGTTTTAGGTAAGGAGAGGCAGATCTGATACGTTTGGGGAGAGAATAAGACTTTATGGTTATGTAATATAATTTTGTAAAACCAGTTGCACCTTTTGGTCATTTTGTATGTGAAATTCAGATTGGGTTGTGAGGATTGAGTTTTGAGTTTTAGCTTGTGTCCTAATCTGTATAGAAATTATGAAATATGAATTTTTTGTATTTTCAAATTTAGTTAGTCCCTTATAAGTATTTCTCCTTTTTTTAACATCTGAATTAAAGAAACCCACAACTATCTAGCATGTATGCATGGATTTAGTAACCAAGTTTGATTTTCTACTTAATTTCTCTACTGGCAATTGCACTGCGTTCAATTTTCTACCAAGTTTCATCCGACGTTGATTGGGTTAACTGGTAACTGTTAGAACAGAGTTATAAAACACAGCAATTTGAAATGCTGAAGATTTATGTTATTCAAAGCAACATGAGTTGATGGCTTTATAGCCTTACAGGGAGAACAAATCAACAACGTTAACCACAAATTTAGGCCTACATTGTGGTAACAAACCAAAAGAAAAATTCAAATGCCCTATCTGTAAAACCCAGAAGAACAGGGCTTTATTATCGAAACCGTTTGAACGAAAACTTAGGGAGCAAGCAACCACACCAACGCCAACAATCCCTCCCTTAAACTAGATGTATCAACACTTAGTTTATTTCTGAGGCTTCAATCATTCTCAACATGCTCCGAAGCCTTAAGAATTGCTCCAATTTCAGTGGTTTTGTCATTATGTCTGCTACTTGAATCTGTGAATTGCAGTAACCAAACTTAACAGTTCCATCTTTCACCAAATCTCTCAAGAAATGAAATCTTACATCAATATGTTTGCATCTGCCATGAAAAACTGGATTCTTAGATAATTGAATGGTGGAACTATTGTCACATTGAATCACAGTACTCTTCTCTTCCTTAAGACCAATCCTTTCTAACACTGTTCTGAACCAAACACACTGACAAGCACAAGACGCAGCTGCGATGTATTCAGCCTCAGTGGTGGATAATGACACTACAGGCTGTTTCTTAGAGGACCACGAAACTGCCCCAGAACCAAATGAGAACACAAAACCAGAAGTGCTTCTCCGGTCGTCCAAATCGCCAGCAAAGTCACTATCTGTATATGCCACAAGATCTGTTCTTCCTCCCTTCTTATAGAAAATACCTAGCTCGGTTGTTCCTTTCACATATCTCAGTATTCGTTTTGCTGCAAGCCAGTGAGACATTGTTGGACATGACATAAACCTACTGATCAGACTTACTCCATACATTAGGTCAGGTCGAGTTGCAGTTAGATACATGAGGCTGCCAACTACTTGTTTGAACATAGTTGAATCGATTTTGTCTCCTGCATCATCTTTGCTTAGCTTTGTGCCTGGAACAATGGGATTTTTCACTGCATTACTGTTTTCCATGCCAAACCTTGCTAGAACTTCACCAGCATACCTCTTTTGACATATGAAAATTCCATTTGAGTTCTGCATAACTTCAATCCCAAGGAAGTATCCCATTCTTCCCAAATCAGACATATCAAATTCCAGCATCATCGATTTCTTGAACTCATCACACATGCTCCTGTCATTCCCAGTATATATCAAATCATCAACATAAAGGCTCACTATTAAAATTTTACCTTCTTCCCTTGACTTTGTAAACAAAGTGTGCTCACAAGAACATCTTTCAAAGCCTTCTCGAACAAAGTAAGCTTCTATCTTGCTGAACCATGCTCTCGGTGCTTGCTTAAGGCCATACAAAGCCTTTCTTAACTTGTAAACTCTGCCCTCTTCCCCTTTCTTTACAAAGCCAACAGGTTGCTGTACGAATACTTCCTCATTTAGTTCACCGTGAAGGAATGCACTCTTCACGTCTAACTGAGAAACATTCCAGCCAAACTGAGCTGCCACAGCCAATATCAATCGAATTGTATCTAGTCTTGCCATTGGAGCAAATACTTCAATGTAATCGACTCCATATTGTTGTGCATATCCTTTTGCCACTAATCTAGCTTTGAACTTGTCTATCTCTCCATTCTCATTGAGTTTGGTCTTGAAAATCCACTTAACCCCAATTGGCTTTACTCCATCTGGTAAATCAGTTAACTCCCATGTCTTGTTCTTCTCTATAGATTCAATTTCAGTCATCATTGCATCCCTCCATTTCTTGCTTTTGACAGCCTCCTCAAATGTAAGTGGATCATTCTCAGTTATCATCATCATTGCATTCAAGCCTTCTCCTGACAAACCTTCTCCTGACTCATAATCTGCCATCCAAACTGGAGTTCTTCTAACCCTCCCTTCAACTGGAGTCACTGGAGAATTCTCCTGTGGCTCATTAGGAGGTGATCCGGTTTCACTTGAATTAATACTTGAGCTCCCTGTACCACTATTTTCTTCTTCATAATCTTTTGTTTCCTCTTCTGCATCACTCTCATATTCTTCATCTCCCCATTCCAGAATATCCAGGCTGCTTTCTTCTTTGCTTTTGCCCCAATCCCAACTTTCTTGTTCTTCAAAAATTACATCCTTGCTGATCAAAATCTTTTTAGAGAATGGATCATACAGTCTGTAGGCTTTTGACTCGTCACTTACTCCTAACAAGACACATCTCTTGCTCCTTGCTCTTATCATCCAGCTTGCTCCTTTTTTGATCTGGAACATGTGCATGAGCCAGACATCCAAACACTCGAAAATATTCTACTGTTGGTTTCACACCACTCCAAGCTTCTTCAGGAGTTTTGTTCTTCACAGCCACAGTTGGACATCTATTGAGGATATGCACGCTCCATTTCACAGCTTCTGGCCAAAACATCTTAGGAACTTGCTTCTCTGTCAACATGGAGCGTACCATATTCATTATGGTTCGATTCTTCCTCTCAGCAACTCCGTTTTGCTGAGGTGTGTACGCTGCAGTTAATTGTCTTCTTATTCCATGAACCTTGCAAAAATCTCCAAACTCATTCGAGGTGAACTCACCTCCCCTATCTGTCCTCAGACAGGTGATATATGTTCCAACTTCCTTTTCAGCATAAGCTTTAAAAACCTTGAACACAGCAAAAGCTTCTGACTTCTCATGCAAGAAATAAATCCAAGTTTTACGAGTGAAATCATCGATAAAACTTAGAATGTACCTCTTATTACTATTCGATGCTGGTGTGATAGGGCCACATATATCTGCATGCACGAGTTGAAGCTTATGTACTGCCCTCCACGAACTTTCTTTAGGCATGGAATCTCGATGCTGCTTGCCAATTAAGCATTCTGTGCATAGCTTCTTTGGAATCTTGAGTGAGGGCAGGCCATTTACCATCTTCCTATATGAAAGCATCCTCAGTCCCTTATAACTTACATGGCCAAAACGACAGTGCCAAAGATGAGACTCATTCTCTGACATTGTTTGAAAACATGTCGAGACTTTTGGTACCATGGTAGCCAACACGAAGAACATTCTATTTCCACTCATGTCTGTCTGCATAATTAACCCTTTCCTGGGATGATATACTTTGCACGTTCCATGTTGAATTGAAATAGCTACACCCTTTTCTTGAAGCTGTCCTATGCTCAACAAATTGTTCTTAAGCTCAGGAATGTAATAGACATCTGAAATTACCTGAGAGAAACCATTTATTTGCAGACGAACATTGCCTCTTCCCACAACAGCCATTCTGGTGTCATTGCCAAGCTTTACAGTCTGCCGGAAATCTTCATCCAACTCTGAAAACCACTCCCTATTTCCAATCATATGATTGCTGCAACCAGAGTCAAGAAACCACACTTCTTCCCTTTTGGCCTGTTGAAGCTCAACCTGAGACATCAATAGCAGTTCTTCTTCTCCCTCTATTTCAGTGTAATTGACCTTCTTCTCCCAATCAGGACATTCATACTGATAGTGTCCTAATTTATGACACTTGAAACACTCGATAACATTCTTGTTGAAAGGTTGTCTTCCCCTTCCTCTACCTCGGCCTCCTCTGTATGTACCCCTACCTCTTCCTCTGCCTGTTCTATCTTCATAGGTGATCTTCAGAGCTTGCTCTTCCTCTCCATGTCCTTTCATCCTCTGTTCATGAACAAGAAGACTACTCTGAAGCTCGTCAATGGTCATCATCTCCAAATTATTGGATTCCTCAATTGAACATACAACATAATCGAATTTTGAGATCATTGATCTCAAGATCTTCTCAGTGATGATATTTTCTTGCATATTTTCACCATGAGCCTTCATTTTATTGGCTATGGTTAAAGTACGCGAGAAATAGGCATTCACTGTCTCTCCTTCCTTCATGTGGAGAGTCTCAAAATCTCTACGCAATACCTGCAGCTGTGCCCTTTTAACCCTAGTTGATCCCTGGAATTTTTGCTTCATTGAATCCCAGATGTGTTTGGCTGTGTCCCTGTTGAGAATTGTTTCCAAGATATCCCTCTCAATTGCTTGGAAAAGGTAATTCTTTACCTTTAAATCCTTTAGCCTCTGCTCCTCGATCACCTTTCGTTGTGCTTCTGTTGGTTCTGTGCTTGTTGCCACAGATAAGATCTCATTCTCAATGAGACCCCAGTATTCTTTGGAAAGGAGAAAATTCTCCATCAACATTGCCCAGTGGTCATAGTGACCGTCAATTCTGGGAATGGCCGGCTGTACAAAGCCACTGCTATTACTCTCTGCCATTCTTCTTCACTCTCCCACTATTTCTCTCACACACACAGAAATCAGGCCCCTGTGATGGGGCTCTGATACCAATTGTTAGAACAGAGTTATAAAACACAGCAATTTGAAATGCTGAAGATTTCTGTTATTCAAAGCTGTTAGAACCAATCTATAATCTTCTTCACAAACAATAAATATATAACAGCAATTGAATTGAAAACAAAGAACAACAACGAAATTGAAATTAGATTCACTAACTTGATTAGATAGAGGCCTGCTATGCAGTGACCTAAGACAGAAATTCGTCCCCGCTCGTGCTGCAGTTTCGGACGTCTATCAAGAGGATACAACTATCTCGTTCAAGTTCTTGCACAAAAACTTGAACCTGACGAATTTACTTTGTGCTTCTCAGAAATTTGTTTTGGGGTGGAAGAAGAAGTGCAGAAGGTTTGATGGGATTCAACGACCAAAAGGTCGTTCTTAAATAAAAGTCAAATTGGACAAACATAACTGTTCTGAACAGTTATAACCTTTTATTCGAATTTAAAATTTAAATAATAAATTTATTATTTCAAAAATTTTAAAAACAAATTTTATTTCACTAGAGCCCATCTTTGACTTTTAAATAATATATATATATTTATATATATATTTATTTATTTATTTTCTATTGAAAACCCAATAGAAAAGCCCACCAAGCCCACACAAGGCATTTAATCCATTTAATACCTCACATGGGTATTTCCTTATAAATGTCTATTGCATTTAATATTTCTTCAATGTGGGACAAGTTCCAATAATACCCCACATTTTCTATTCAAACTCTAACAATACCCCACATTTGAATAGAAAATAAGAATACTTAGGAACTTATTTCTATTTCAGAGAAACTAAATATGAGATGCATCGGAAAAGGTGTCTTTTGGACTTGAACCTTTCGTAGGGAGTACTTATCGGATTCACTTTGTGAAATAGTGAACTGAAGTCTTGAACTATTCACGTTGTATAGTAAATCGAGACAATAAATATCCCACATAACATATCTATACACATTTCAAATTCTTACGGTTGTGTTCATTTCGGTCTTGAACAACTCCTTCTTCATGAGAATTTTAGAGAACTTAGCCATCTCGGTTCTCAAAGATGCGACCCCACATCAATCTCACATAGGTAATACCAATCATGAATAGTCTGCACTATCCCACCTTTAAAAAGGCTATTAGCATTATTAAGAATATAATAATATTCATCCCTTTTACGTCAACAGATTACACACAATTATTTATCATAGGAATGAGCATATGTGTGTGTGTTGTGCTCCTTGAGTCTTCCCCAACTAATTTGCCTATTGAACCTAGACCATGGGATCTCCAATGTTGCTAGGTTAGGTTTCCGTCAAGTATTGACTCATTGTATTGACTTTAAGCCCATTCCCCTCGATGTAAATACTACTTGCTCTCTATTAAGGCCTTTTGTCAAAGGATCCGCAATATTTTCCTTTGATTTTACATAGTCAATGGATATGATTCCATTTTTGAGCAAGCTTCGTATTGTTTTGTGACGTCGCCTTATATGCCTTGATTTGCCATTGTATATTTGATTCTTTGCTCTTGTAAGAGCAGCCATACTATCACAATGTATGCAAATGGCTGTTACGGGCTTTGGCCATAATGGAATACCCTCTAGGAAGTTTTTGAGCCATTCCGCCTCTTCGGCGGCTTTATCCAAAGCTACAAACTCTGCTTCCATAGTCGATCGTGTATTCACTGTTTGTTTTGATGATTTCCAAGATACGGCGGCTCCACCAAGTGTAAATATATAACCACTTGTGGACTTACTTTCCGAATGATTTGAAATCCAATTAGCATCACAATATCCTTCTAAAACGGAAGGATATTTAGTATAATGCAATCCATAATCCATTATGAATTTTAGATATCGGAGCACTCTTACTAACGCAACCCAATGATCCTTTCCCGGATTATGTGAGTATCTACTAAGTCTACTTAAAGTATATGCTAAATCGGGTCTTGTACAATTCATTATGTATATCAAGCTTCCAAGAATTTGTGTATACTCCAATTGAGACACGCTATCACCTTGATTCTTCTTAAGATGACTAGCAGGATCAAATGGAGTAACAACCGCTCGATCGTTGTAGTGTCCATATTTTCTAAGGACCTTCTCTACATAATGAGATTGTGAAAGTATATATCCATTCGAATTTCTTAGAATTCGAATTCCAAGAATTACATCCGCTATTCCCATATCTTTCATATCAAAAGCGGAATTTAGCATTTTCTTGGTTTGATTGATCATATCTTTGCTTGTTCCCATGATTAGCATATCATCCACATATAAGCATATAATGACATATGCATGATTACATTCTTTAACGTAGACACATTTGTCACACTCATTTATTTTGAAACCATTTGATAATAGTGTATTATCAAACTTTTCATGCCATTGTTTTGGAGCTTGCTTAAGTCCATAGAGTGACTTCACCAATTTACAAACCTTCTTCTTTTGACCTTTAACAACAAACCCTTCGGGTTGTTCCATGTAAATTTCTTCATCTAATTCACCATTTAAGAACGCAGTTTTCACATCCATTTGGTGTATTTCCAAATTGTGAACAGCTGCTATAGAAATTAATGTCCTAATCGACGTAATTCTTGTTACCGGTGAATAGGTATCAAAGAAATCTACACCTTCCTTTTGACGATACCCTTTTGCTACTATGCGAGCTTTGTATTTTTCTATAGTACCATCAGGTCTCAATTTCCGTTTGAAAATCCATTTATGGCCTATTGGTTTCTGCCCTGGAGGAAGATCAACCAATTTCCATGTATTATTTTGTAAAATGGATTCTACTTCACTTTGAATAGCCTCTTTCCAATAAGGTGCTTCTGATGATTCCATAGCAGCCTTATATGTTAGAGGTTCTCCTTCAACAACAAAGGTCATGAAGTCTGTTCCAAAATCTTTGGAAATTCTTCCACGTTTACTTCTCCTTGGTTCAGAATTTTCTTCTTGAACAACAGAAGTTTTATCAATTTCGGTATTTTGGTTTAACTCTGCTTGAGGCCACACCCTTTTCTTCGGATTAGATTTCTCTTTATCCTTATTTTTGTAAGGAAAAACGTTCTCAAAGAATTCTGCTTCAGCAGATTCCATGATTATGTTTTTGTTTATTCCTTCAACATCCGAATGATACACCAAAAACTTGTATGCTGCACTATTAATTGCAGGACCAATGTAAATGCAGTCTACTGTTTTTGGTCCAAGTTTAGTTCTCTTTGGTAATGGAACTTGAACTTTAGCAAGACAACCCCACACTTTCATTGTTTTTAAAGAAGGCAACCTTCCTTTCCACAACTCATAAGGAGATTGATTATTTTGTTTATGAGGAATTCTGTTATTTGCAGTAAGTAAGGCCTCTCCCCATAGACTAAGAGGTGCTCCCGAACTAATTAACATTGAATTCATCATATTTTTCAATGTTCTATTCTTTCGTTCGGCAACTCCATTCTGTTGAGGAGTATATGGGGCTGTAGTTTGATGAACAATACCATGAGCAGAGCAAAATTCAGCAAAGTCGTTGGATTGGTATTCTCCACCTCTGTCAGACCTTAGAATTTTAATTCTTTTCTCAAGTTGATTTTCAACTTCGGCTTTGTATGTTTTGAACATGTTTAAAGCCTCATCTTTGGTATGTATCAAGTATACATAACAATATTTACTGCAATCATCTATGAATGATATATAATAGTTCTTCCCTCCACGAGATGGGGTTGCTTGGTAATCACATAAATCACTATGAATTAAACCAAGCATTTCATTTGATTTTTCTACAGACTTGTGAGGATGACCTGCATATTTTGATTCTATGCAGATTTCACACTTAGTCATATTGTTCATAGAACATTTTGGCAACATGTCTAAACTTATCATTCTTTGCAAAGAACGATAATTAACATGGTCTAATCTAGAATGCCATAGAGAAGAGGACTCAACCATGTACATAGAAGCAGTGCTAGTGCCTGCATTAATATTAATAGCAGCATCCATAGTAGGTACAACAGATAGCTTGAAGAGCCCTTCATAAAGGTAGCCCTTCCCTACATACACCCCACCCTTGGTGAGTACAAATTTGTCCGATTCAAATACAAGTTTGAAGCCCTTGTTGCTTAGAACAGGACCCGAAATTTAATTCTTACAAATTTCAGGCACATGAAGCACATTAGTAAGTACAAGATCATTTCCAGAAGTGAGTTTTAGAATCACCTTCCCTTGTCCTTCCACTTTGACAGAAGTAGCATTCCCCATGAACAGTGGTTCTCCATCGTTGATTGGTTGGTATGAAGAGAACATCTCCCTTTTAGAACAAACATGCCTTGTAGCACCAGTATCCATCCACCAATCAGTCGAATTAGTAACCAAATTTGCTTCAGCAGCAACGACACCAATGAATTGATTTTCAGTTTCAGCAAGATTTGCTTGGTTAGAATTTCCAGAGCCTCCAGCACCTCCTTGATCTTTCCGAAGGCGACACTCCTTTGCTCTATGTCCTGCTTTGCCACACACCCAACAGCCTCCCATTTGAGGCTTCTTGAAGACCTTGGTCTTTTGTGGGGCGAGAGGATTCTTTCCAGCAATAAAAGTTGGCTTGGTTGCAGCATTGTTGCCTCTGTTTTTCTGAAACTTGGCCTTTGATGGATTCCCTCCAACCATGTTAGCAGTTGGTTCCAAGGAAATAGCATCAGCCTTTTCATTCTTTCGGTTATCTTCTTCAACTCGAAGTTTAAGAACCAATTGCTCAAAATTCATATCCTCAGTTAGATGTTTTAGATAAACTTTGAAATCTTTCCATGAAGGTGGTAATTTCTCAATTATAGAACCAACAAGGAAATTCGGGTTAAGACCCATACCTTCAACATCTAACTCGTGAACAATGACTTGGAGTTCCTCCACTTGCTTGACAACAGACTTAGCATCGCTCATTTTGAAATTCAGGAACTTCCCAACGACAAACTTCTTTGAACAAGCAACCTCAGTCTTGTACTTGTTCTCCAATGATTACCACAAATCCCTTGCCGTTTTGAATGTGGAGTATATATCGTACAGAGAGTCATCCAAGGCATTGAGAATATAGTTCCTACACATGAACTCATTATTCTCCCAAGTCTCTATAGCCTTCAGATTTTCGGCCTTGACAGCCTCAGTTGGAGCGTTTTCTCCTTCTCCTTCCGGCAATGCCGTGGGAGCCTCGACAGTCAGTACGTTAACCACATGAAGGGTTGTCAAATAGAACCACATCTTCTGTTGCCAGCGTTTGAAATCAGAACCCTTGAATTTCTCAGGTCTCTCGACATGGTTTTTCACCATCGAAGATACAGATTGATCCATCTTTACAGAACTAAAGAAATTTTTGTCTTAGATTGTTAGAACCAATCTATAATCTTCTTCACAAACAATAAATATATAACAGCAATTGAATTGAAAACAAAGAACAACAACGAAATTGAAATTAGATTCACTAACTTGATTAGATAGAGGCCTGCTATGCAGTGACCTAAGACAGAAATTCGTCCCCGCTCGTGCTGCAGTTTCGGACGTCTATCAAGAGGATACAACTATCTCGTTCAAGTTCTTGCACAAAAACTTGAACCTGACGAATTTACTTTGTGCTTCTCAGAAATTTGTTTTGGGGTGGAAGAAGAAGTGCAGAAGGTTTGATGGGATTCAATGACCAAAAGGTCGTTCTTAAATAAAAGTCAAATTGGACAAACATAACTGTTCTGAACAGTTATAACCTTTTATTCGAATTTAAAATTTAAATAATAAATTTATTATTTCAAAAATTTTAAAAACAAATTTTATTTCACTAGAGCCCATCTTTGACTTTTAAATAATATATATATTTATATATATATTTATTTATTTATTTTCTATTGAAAACCCAATAGAAAAGCCCACCAAGCCCACACAAGGCATTTAATCCATTTAATACCTCACATGAGTATTTCCTTATAAATGTCTATTGCATTTAATATTTCTTCAATGTGGGACAAGTTCCAATAAAAGCAACATGAGTTGATGGCTTTATAGCCTTACAGGGAGAACAAATCAACAACGTTAACCACAAATTTAGGCTTACATTGTGGTAACAAACCAAAAGAAAAATTCAAATGCCCTATCTGTAAAACCCAGAAGAACAGGGCTTTATTATCGAAACCGTTTGAACGAAAACTTAGGGAGCAAGCAACCACACCAATGCCAACAGTAACCCGGACGAGATACGCAGTGTGGCCCGTGCCTATCGTGTCTACTATATGAAGACAAGTGAAGAAGATTCAGATTATCTTGTTGATCATTCCAAGATTATCAACCTTTTGTAGATTATCTTCCAAACTGTAATGGTTCTTCCTTTCTTATCCATAAAACAACCGAGCCACATTTCATGATCTGACATTGAGTGTATAGCCAATTCGTAATTAATATTCATATTATTTGACTTGAACAGAGCAGAGTGAACAAACAATAAGGTATCGACTTTGCTGAATTGCTTATGGATTTCACCAATTGGTATTGCTTATCAAAGTGAATATGCTCGACATATTTGATTGTTATTTTATACTTTTCTTTCATGGTTGGTGAAAGTTTAGACTTTTCTTTCATTGTTGTTTTATACTTCTTTCTGTATCGTAAAGATATATCTTTATGCTCCATGCCTCTATATACCTTAATTGTTGGTTCTTGTGCAGGTACTTGATGAGCCCTCGTATGGACTTTGTTAAATTTTTTGGGAAGAACAATGATGTTGATTCACTTGCTGATGGCATAATCAAAGAGATAAAGCAGTACAAGAAATAGAGGCAGAGGCGTATATTCTGTTCCTTCTCAACTAATGACATTTGCACACTGCATAATTTATCTCAACAATGATTTGGTCATTTCTATATTTCCTTTTTCTTGATATTTCTAATTCGGGTTATATTTTAGAACAGTAGAAGGATTAGTAGCCGGGACAGTGACTATGAAATAAAGGGATCAACATGAAAATTCTATGTTGAGACTTGAGTTGTTCCAAGATCAGGATTTTGGCTTCGGCACCCTTTTCTGGTTAAAGCTTATTGGCATTGATATCTTCAATTGTCTAGACACCTAAGTCGATGAAACTTCATTAAGCTTTGCATGTCTGCTCTATGAATTCATAATAACATGCATAAAGTTTTATTTTTTCATTTTTTCTTTTGCATGGCTATTTATTCATTCTTTGTCTCTTAAAACTTACTGAAAGATTTCCAAATCTTGCAAGAGTTGCCTAGTAGGTTAGGAGATGGCGACATCTCTCTCTCTCGTCGGATATGGTTGTTGACCTCTACGACTGACAAGTTACCTGGAGTTGGACAGGTGTGGTGCAAAATGTCGTTTGTGCAAGTCAGCCACATACGCTGATGAACCAACTTTTATTCTGATGTCCCATGCTCGTTGGTCGAAAGATGTAATTATTGTAGTTTTTTTTCGTGAGAAAAGATATATGATATTTTGATTAGGCACTAGTTATGAAGATTATATTATTCTAAAATTTCATCTAGTAGTACTCTTATTCAGATTTTGTTATATTGTTGATTCAAGGTAGTAGGATTATGTTGTGGTTTTTTATTCTGAAGATATCACAAGGTGCATGGTTGGATCTCTATGGATCCAACAGTGGGATTTTGGATGATCACACCTAGTGGTGAGTCTCGTATAGCTGGTCCTTTCAAGCAGGACCTCACCTCACACGCACCAATGGAGGGAGTGCAGAATGCCAAACTTCAATGGCTGAGAAGACAGTTGCGTATACCTCATCTTTTATTTTGATTCAAACAACTGAAACGTTCAATCAATCTTCTTGGTAAAAAATCTATCATCAACCTTCCTACACTGAACATTCCAGAGCCTGATTTGAAGGTGGGGTAGCGAAAGTGACTACCATATTTTTAAGGCTAAGATTTCAGAAAAGACAGTTAGTTTCGGCAGGGTGCGCTGAAAATAAAGATTGGGTGGCTTGTCACCGAGTTTCACCCAAACCTTTGAAACTAATGAGTTTTTCGATTATCTTCCTCAGGAAGTTTACCTTACACAGGTGCCGAGAGGTATATCAGCCGGGTGACTATCCTCCAGCAACTGGTTGATGTTGCTGGAGCCTGGAAGTGGGTGTTGTATAAGAGGGAAGAAGGTAAGAGGAAAAAAACAAAACTATGAGTATGATTACAGGAAAAAAGTTAATCAAACGTAGAAACCAACTAGAAAGAATTGGCCTTATTTGATATTAGAAAATTATAACAACAATACACAAACTTTCCTCCATTAATAATTAACTTGTCTGAACTTTGTTAAATAAAACATTAGTACATGAACAAACAAATTAAGCTTAATTTTCGTACATGTTGTTCTAACACCGTTAAAAGTAACTGTTTTTTCCTGAGATCTCTATTTTTTTCTGAGATTTTTTTTCTTTTTTTTCTTTCTTTTAAAGAGGATCAAAAAATTTCACTCATACCACATGGTGATTCGAACTCATGACTTCGTCAATATGTAGTGGATGCGCTTGAGATATCTCTCTCATACCAATTCTCTAATTAACCTCTTTTGCTCTCTTACCAGCAAGCAGTTATCCAGAATTATTTCTTCCTCATATACCAGCAAGTAGCAATCCACAAAACGGAGGATAAATTGTAACCAAAATAATTTTTCTTCTAGGTGTCAAATCGGTTAACCTATTTGATCGTTAACACCTGTTTCAGGTAAGCTGTATAATCTCATACATTTCGGTGTCCGATTGACTATTGTGATACTAATCTGGAAGCGGAACGACCATACGAGTCAAACTCATCACTTTGCCATGACATATGGCTTTTTTTGTCATCCGAGTTCGTTTACAGCTTCAAAATGCAATTTTTCTAACTACTTAACACACGAAAACGTCTATATTTGCATCTATATGAGGTATTTTGGTCAAATCTTCAACACAAATAAAAAACTCTCACCATGATGAGACGCAACTTACCATTTAAAAATTTTAAGATATTTACTCCTCGATGATAGGGCTCCACATAGGGATAAATAATGGTTAATAGTAGGCACATGTGATTTTGATGATCAAACTTCACAACCAAAAATCCGACCATATGATATGATTATGTCGAAATATGTCTATGGTAAAAAATTCAACTTGATCCGATAAATTTAAGGGCTTGATCCAGACTGTCAATCTTGTAAGTCAAACCCCTAAATTGCATTGACTGCAACTATCGGCACCGAGACTTTACAGAAATTAAGTGATTTTTCAACAGTAGACGTATTTCACCATTCTAGTCATATTTTATTTCATGACTTTTTTATCGTTTGAAGCTTCTACGTATAGTTTGTTTTTGAAACAAAACATTTACTTAAGGAAAAAATTCAGTTTACACTCCTGAACTTTAGGTCTAAAATCAGTTTCATACCTAAACTTTGTATTTAATCAGTTTCATACCTAAACTTTTATCTAAAATCAGTTTCATACCTAAACTTTTTATCTAAAATCAGTTTCATACCTAAACTTTTTATCTAAAATCAGTTTCATACCTAAACTTTTATCTAAAATCAGTTTCATACCTAAGACTCGTCAGCTAAGATCTTAACAGACGAATTTGGTTAACAGGCCGACAAAAATTTTTCATCGGCCAAACTGCTGATCCTGGTAGCGCAGTGCTATATGCATGACCACAATGTGTACAGATGAATGGGAAGTAAAGAGAATGATGTTGTGAAGAAAATGTATTCCTGATATTCTCATTGAAACATGCTGCATCTTATACAACGTCTGTTACAATCAGATCAACTATTTTAGGACTAATTATGACATTACAACTCATTTATACAATATAGGATATCATTGAATATTGTCACATAACTCAGACTCCACATTTCATGGGATTATGGGATTCTTTCCTTCAATGCTTCCCCTCAAGTCGGAGTGTATCTTAATCACACTCAACTTGCTGAGTAATGTGATGCATTGGTTCGAACTCAATGACTTGGTGAATAGGTCTGCAGGCTGCTCCTTGGTTTGAATGTGCTGAGTCTTAATCAACCCTCTTTGTACCTTTTTATGCACATCATAACAATCTATTTCTATATGTTTTGTACACTCATGAAACACAGACTTTGTGACTATATGTATAGCGGCTTGGTTATTGCAGAATAATTTAACTGGTTGCACATGTTCAACATTCAAGTCTCTTAGTTTGCTATGTAACCATGTTATTTCACAGCACGTGGTTGCCAAGGATTGATACTCAGCTTCAACACTTGAACGTGACATTATGCCTTGTTTATTCTTCTTCCATAAAACAGGTGCATGTCCAAGAAAGATGCAATACCCGGTTGTTGATCTTCTTGTATCTTTACATCGCACTCAATCTGCATTTCAGTATGCTTTAAGTTCTATTGCACCTGAGGATGGCAAGAGTATTCCTTGCCTTGATGTCTGATTGATGTACCTCAACACTCTATGAGCTGCTTCAAGATGTGGCTGTCTGGGCTTATCCATGAATTGACTCAGAATGTGGACAAGATAGACAAGATCCGGTTTGGTGATGGTAGGGTATATAAGTCTCTCAATGAGTCTCTGGTACTCTACATATTTCAAAAACTTTCATCTCCTTATGTGAGTGTCATGTTTTGTTCACCTAGGAACATTGATGGTTTGGCATCGAGAAATCATGTATCTTCGAGGATTTCTAGAGCATATTTTAGTTGGCATAATGCAATTCCTTGCTTGGATCGTTCCACCTCTATACCGAGGAAATACCTCAGTTGTTCCATATCCTTTAGCTTGAAGTGATTCGAAAGAAATTCCTTTGTCTCTATAACATCTTCAAGCTATTTCCTGCCAAGATAACATCATCAGTGTAGACCAACAAGGTTGTGAACCGTCCTTGAGTATTTCAGACGAATATAGAGTAATTATACCAAGATTGTTGAAAGTCTGCTGCCTTGAGAGCTCCAAAAAGTTTCAGAAACCATTGTCTTGAAGCTTATTTCAAGCCGTATAATGATTTGTATAATTTGCAAACTCGATTCTCCTCTTTTCGTCCGAAACTAGGTGTAAGTTGTATGTACACATCCTCATAAAGGTCACTGTTGAGGAATACATTACTGACGTCTAACTGGTGTAACTGGGCCACAGGTGCAAATGTTTCTTTGTAGTCAACTCCTTCAATTTGGCTATATCTTTTGGCAACGAGCCGTTCCTTATACCTCTAAAAAGTGTCATCAAGATTATATTTGATCTTGTAAACCCACTTACAACCAATTGGTTTCTTGTGGGCTGAAAGAGGTACTAATTCCATGTTTGATTTTCTTGAAGGGCCAAGACCTCTTTCTACATGACTTCTTGCCCCTTTGGATCTTGAACAGCTTGGGAAAAGGACACAGGTTCTCTTTGGATAGTGATATTAGCAGTAAAGACTCGATGACTAGGAGAAAGTCTATCATAGGCCAACACATTAGAAATAGGGTGAAGAGTTCCTGAAGGTGCGAGCTCGCTCGAGAAAGATGATGAACCAGTTCGTGAGGGGATGGTTGCCTCAATATGAAAGTCTTGCAACGTGGTTGGCGTCTTGGTTGGTTTGGAAGCTCTTCGAGGTGATGGTGGTGAAGTTGGGGTTGGTGGTAAAGGCGCAAATGTTAGTTGAACGGGTGGTGGTGGTGTAGATAAAGTTGTATTTTGAAGAAGTTGGTCTGATGTAATATCATCATCAAGAGAGGATTGTGAATGGGATGTGGATTCAGAGTCATTGTCAGCAGAAGGTTTGATATGGTGATTAGAGATATTTGTGGAGATTTGATCGAGATTGGACTGTGGTGATTGGGGGAACGAAGGAAAGACTCATTTTCAAAGAATGTAACATCCCTTGACACTAGGGTTTTCTCAGCTACCAAATCATAAACCTTGTACCCTTTTTGACCATTAGGGTATCCAATAAAAATGCATTCAACGGATCTTGGGTCAAATTTGCTGGGTCAAAGTGGATGTGTAGACACAAAAAAACCAAAAACTCAAAGATGAGAGTAATTTTGTTCTTTGTGAAAGAGTTTCTCAAATGGTGTTTTCCCTTGAAGGGTTGGTGTTGGTGTTCTGTTTATCAAGTAGGCAGCGGTTAGTATGGCATCCCCCCAAAAAGGTTTAGAAAATTTTGCTTGAAAGAGAAGTGCTTGAACAACATTGAGCAAGTGTCTATGTTTGCGCTCAGCAACGCCATTTTGGTATGGTGTGTTGATGCAACTGGTTTGATGCACAATACCCTTAGACAAGTAGAATTGTGGGATGTTAAATTCTGGACCATTGTCATTTCCAACAACTTTAACCCTCTTGCTGAATTGGTTGTCTAGTGTGCTTGGCTAGAGGAGAGATAGCATAATTACTTGTATCACAAGTTTTATTAGCAAGGGAAATAAAAAAAGATACTTTGTTAGAAGGGTGTTCAAGTCTTTGGTGCCAAAGGTTTTGGTTTTGGGTGTGCACCGCGTTGCACATTCCTTTTGTGGTAGATTGAGACAGTATAAAACACACTTGTTTGAGAAAAATGGTGATGTAGAATGAATCAAATGCAAGTTTGCTTACAAAAATTAGGTTCAGGTAAAACAATGGGACACAAAGAACATTATGTAGGACAAAATGTGGAGAGAAAACTACTGTTCCATATGAGTAACTTGGGATGAGGTTCCATCAGGGAGTTTTACTAGACGATTATGTATAGGATTTAGGGATATGAGTAGAATAGAATTGCAAACTATATGATCACTTGCACCACTGTCTAGTATCCAGGTTGGTTCTCTAATATTTCACAAAGTGGAATAGGCTTTGCCTGAAAGCTCCTCATAGTTTGGAACGTTACCGACTAGATTAGCTGTGGAGCACTTTGCTTTGTTCAAGGACCCAAGTAACTGATTGTACTCATCTGGATTGACAGTGACTGACTTGAGTTTGTCCAAGAACTCCAAAACCTGCTGGCATTAATCTGGTTAAAAAGGAAAGTTCACTGCAGCCTCCTGGCTATCACTTGGAGAAATAGCATAATTAGCTCTTGCATATCTTTGTCCTCCTCCCATTGCATTCTTTCTCCTACGACATTACTCATAGGTGTGCCCTTTTCCATTGGAATAGGTGCACTTGAGATGTTCCTTGCAATTTTTGGTGTTGTGATTAGTCATGTTGCATTTTTCGCATTTGACCTCGCCTTCTGTGGAATTGAAGGGTCAATTTAACTTCTTCACTGAGAAAGCAGATGCCTCAGGTAGTGCTATTGTTTTTCCATTAGAAACTTCTGCTTGTTTTTTATGTCGCAACGCCATTGGATAGGCCTTGTTCACTGTTGGAAGGGGGTCCATCGCATTATGTTGTTTCGAACTGTTACATAGTTTTCACTGAGTCCCATCAGAAACTTCATAGTCTTAAGTATTTCTAAATAGGCCTTGACCTCAATGGCTGTTTCACAGCTGCAAGGAGGGAACTCACAAAGCGCATCCCTTTCAACCCAAAGACTCTTAAGCTGTGTGAAGAATGTTGTAACTGAACCTGCTCCTTTCTCACAATCATGAATAACATTTTCTATGGTGAACAATTAAACAGTGTTAGTATGAGAAAAGTGCTATTGTAGTTCGAGCCATATACCTCTAGTCTCCTTGCAGTGAATAACGCTACTGGAAATTGGCTTTGACATGCCTCCAAGCGCCAGGTCTTGACAAGAGATGTTACATCGATCCCACTATTGTTGTTCATCCAGATTGTGAGTAGGTCGTTTGAGGGTTCCATCAATAAAACCCTTCTTGTTCTTGATAGTTAGGGCCATCACCATCGATTCTGCTGATGCTATGTAGTTGTCTTCCATCAATGGCTGAGACTCAAGAGATGCGGCAGGTTGGTCCGAGTGAATGGAGGAAGAGTGGATGGTTTGGATTCTCCCATGATTTAGGGGTTCTCTGTGAAGGCGAGGCTGAATCCTTGTTCTTCTCAGGCATCTTCAAATCTTCGTCTCCTGCCATGAGGGATTTGGTTTGTGTGTTTTTGGTTTTTGATTTTTTGTTATGTCTCATAACCGGTCTGCTCTAGTACCATAAGGAAAATGATATTGTGAAGAAAATGTATTCTTGATATTCTCATTGAAACATGCTGCATCTTATACAACGTCTGTTACAATCAGATCCATTATTCTGGGACTCAATATGGCATTACAGCTCATCTATACAATCTAGAATATCACAGAATATTGTCATATAACTCAGACTCAACTTTTCATGGGATTCTTGGATTCTTTCCTTCAATAGGAAGAGATACGGAAATGGGAATTCGAATTTCGAAGCAGTCAACTGTGAATCTGTGATTGAATCGAATTGGTACGTAGCCGTAGAGGGTTCATTTTACTACTAAAGAAGTTAGGAAAGCCCTTGCTAACTTTCTCCATTAGTTCTATAATCACAGAAATTAAGGTGGAGAAGTGACTGCAGGTACGAAGATTTACAATGGAGTGGTTACATTATTGGTTTATCATTCTATATTACTATCGGCGCATATATTTTAGGCATTTGACTAATAATGTCAAAAGATGAATACATATGTAATGTTAAACATCTGTTACAGTATTCTTGTTTACATTATGATTTCAAATGAAAAGGTAGTTATTAATCATATTTGTTGTGGGAACCAATATCAAGCGCTCTAATTAGCCTTGCGTATGCGTCCTTAACACCCAAAAACTTATCCCGGAGCATATCTTGACTGTACATGTGGACGCACGTGTACGGTTCGATTTGGTGTGCACTTCTGGAAGCTTCTCACAAAGACAATCAGCCCTCGCTTCACTTCTATAAATAGGCACCTAGCCTTATAATCAAAGGTAACGAACTCATTTCCACACTTTGAGTTACAAACTATCTACTAAGATGACTAATTTGAGTGCCGGAGGGCGATTGTCTGGACATGATCTACAAGTAAATCATTTAGCGTACAAATATTTCTAATGGATATATCTAGATTCGCACTATCTGACCAAGAATATGCCTCTTCTAACGGATAAGGTTGAGTTAGCTGAGGCATATTCATGTATAGTTGCTTGGCTGGCGATCTAGTAACTAGAACAAGTGTAGCCCGTAGATCATCCTTGTACTGATATTGTCTCAACTTAACCACCTTTGAGGCGTTGAGTTTTAATTACAAAAGAAATTGGTACAATTATATTTTATTTGTCTTTTTTCTGATGTGTGATCTTTTCTATCCTAACATATTCTCCAAAAACTTTGCTTATATATGTGGAGGGAGAAAATGCCAAAATGGTGTTGCTTACAACATAACTACTGTATCACTACAACTAGAAGAGTAGAAGTAGAAATGGACTCTGATGGTTGTATTCTTGTATATTCTTAGCTTTTACTTTTGGTTTGAAATTATTCTTGGCATAGATTAGATATATTTCTCATTCCTATGATTAAAACGATGTGTGT
Source organism: Comarum palustre (assembly GCA_951800085.1). Lineage (NCBI taxonomy): Eukaryota > Viridiplantae > Streptophyta > Magnoliopsida > Rosales > Rosaceae > Comarum > Comarum palustre. Next base: position 23,107,179 of record OX637573.1, read on the forward strand.
GTCTATATATATATAGAGAGAGAGCGAAGCTTCGCACTGAAATTAAAGTATGAAGCTCCTTATTTGATATATATATATATATATATATATATATATATATAAGCTTCGCTCTGAAATTAAAGTGTGAAGTTTCTTATTTGACTCACTTTTTGTTTATATTTTTACATTTCTACGGTTCAATTTATTGACACTAATGTATAGATCAATTTGTTTGGATCTGTTTGCAGGTACGTGGTTGTGGGAGTCTTGATATCCGTTCGATTTCTTAAAGCTCTGGTGGGAGGCGGCGATGGGTCGTAGTTAGCAGTTGTCGTCGGCGGCGGATGATGTAGATTGGCTAGTGACGAGATGCCGCTACTGCTCCAGCCATAAGGGCGGTGAGTGAAGGGTGGCGGCGAGGTTGAGATTTGGGTCGTGTGAGTTGGGCTCGGCCCATCTGGTCAACTCTTTGGGTCAGGATTCTTGTCGGGGCAGAAATGAGGCTAGGGTTTCCTTTTGGGACCTTGCTTTGTTCCTGTTATATTTTATTTATTGTTTTAGACTAGGACTGCTTACGGGTATAGAGCATTTACTTAGTAGGCTTGGTCTTATTAACTAGGGTCTGTTGATGCTCTAGGGTAGCCCCCTCTACGTAGGATGGTTCTGGATGTAGTCAAATAATGATAGGTTGCGGCTTCGACCCTTCCTCCTTGTGTTCTAGGTGGCTGGTTACTTCTCACGTTTGTTACCACGGAAGATTGACCATAATACTTCATCTCAAGGTCTTCGGCATAGAGATTGTTTGGTGTCTAATTGTAACATCTTGAAAATTCTATTTCTTATTTTTTTAAAAGAAAGATATTATTTTATTTCAATTTTCATTATTCTTAAATTCTTTGTAGCGTTTGAAAATTTTTAAATTTTAGTTTGTCGATTTTTGTCTTTCTAGCTATAGGATTATCTTAGACATCGTTATGAGTCTGTGAGATTTTTCGGAGCATCGTTCGAACATTGGAGCTATTTTTAATAATTTCTGAAAAGTTGGTATTATTAAGATGTTTAATTAAAAATAGAAATTCGGGGAATTATTGTGGGCCGTCAGATATTATTAAGGCGGTCTAATGTGAGCCGTTGGATGCCTTATATATAAGTTTGGATTAGAACAGAACAGAACTAGTGCCAGACCGACTCGGTCCCGTCCTCGTCTCGAGCTGCGACGGAGCTCAGCTCCTCCCTCTCCAAAGGCCACCTCTCGGCCCACCGGAGATATATACGGCTTCGCCTCTTCGTCCTCGTCCTCCTTTTGGTTTCAATTCGAAGAGAGAATCTCCGGTGAGAGAGAAAAGGAGGAGAGAAGATGAATGGGTTCCGATCGGGTTTTCCGATTTGGACCACGGCGGTGACCATGAACGGCACTGATAGCTTCGCCTCAGCCTCCTGATCATTTTTATAGCCTTGGTTTTCGAAAAGAAGCGTTGAGGATTGAGTTTTGGAGATGATGGGTTTTGGCAGAGGAGGACCGCCGTGCGTGCTGCTGTGCACGGCGGCGTCGAGTGGTTTTGGAAGTTAGTTTCTGGCTTTATTTGTATATTGAATTAGTATGAGTGATTGCAAGTGCTTAAATTTGATATTGGGTCAGAGACTCAGAGTTTCAGAAATGAAGGAGTTGGGTGTTGTTCGGCAGAAGTGGTGGTGATAGCTGGTAATCCTAAAGCTAGCTTAATCTAGACATAAGCTTAGAGCAGAGATTGGTGTTGGTTGTGCTTGAAGTACAGGTTGGAGGAGTTTGGTGATGCAGAGAGTTGGGTTGTAGTGAGTATTTGATTTTACTGTGTAGTGCTGTGCTATTTGGTTTGATACTATGAAGTTCATGGAGATGTTACGTATATACATGGGAAAATTATATTGTCTAGTTAAAGGATGGGAATTTAGTACGTTGATCCGAGGAAAAGAGTTAAAGCAATAGCCGAATAATTAGAGAACTTGGGTGTCCTCAGTAATCGTGAGGACTTCTATAGTTTTCTATTGCGGACTAAATTGATTGTTTGAATTGAGGTGATCCGCTGGATTTCACCGGCAGAAATGGAGCTAGCGGAATGGCCGACCCTCACATTTCACGGACTTAAGCAAAAAAACAAATTAGGGTCTCAATTTTTAAAGTAAATTATATGTGTAGTGACATATCAAGACCATTATCAAAGCATTAATATTCAAACGAACAAATTTATTTCAATATTAACAATTTTCTACAAGCTGAACCATAAAATTACAATGATCTACCATTTCATATTAGTATTCAAACGAACAAACACATTTTCAATGCTAACAATTTTCTACAAGCTTATTGAAGCAAGAGACTTAAAATAGGTAAATACCTCCTATGGTTCCTGATGTATCACCAATAGGATAATTAGGTACCTGATGTTTAAAATATGACACGTAGATATCTCAAGTTATGCTTAATTAGACAGTTTGATATTTTCGTTAACTTTTCCATTAAATATGAGAGTAAATCGTCATTTAAGTCCTATTTATAAAATTAGATATAAAAAAATATTAATTTGTGTGGTTAAATGATATTTATTCTTGGGTCTTTATTATTTTCTAGGTTTTTGAGAGTATACACATGAATTAATGTTTTTGATTAGGTTGATAAAATATGACATAATTTTTATTTTATGTTTTATATATATATATATATATATATATATATATATATATATATATTGATATGAACACCTATTAGTCGTATGAGTGTTTAGGTTAATTATACCACTTAAATTCTTAAATATAAAATTCAGTCATGTTTCAAACAAAACATAAATTCATATTTATGTAGATAAATATTAGTTAAAATTTTGGATATATATATTCAGATCTAATACACATGAATCCACATAACAATTTTTTTGTGTATATTGATAAATATGACCTAAATATTTATTTTACCCTCATATTTAACAGAAAAGTTAATGGAAACATCAAACTATCTAACTGAGCAAAACTTGAGATACTAAACCGTCATCTTTTAAATATCAGGTACATATTTGTCCAATTGATTATACATCAGGTACCATAGGAGGTATTTATCTCTTAAAAATTTCTACAATTTCATGTTTTCGTAGACTTTTATTTTTTACATTCATATATTAGGGGTTATATAATATTTTTTAGGACCCTTACATTTAGGGGGCCCTAAGCTTGTGCTTGATTGGCCTTAGCTCAGGACTGGTTCTGGCTAGCGGTGATATATAAGGTTTGTAATCTTATTAGAAGTACGAAGAAAATGGTGGAGACGAATTTGGGTGTCCTTAGAAATTTCAAGAAAGGTTCGAAAGTGCGATGCAATCCCACTAGCAGAAGGATAAGGATTTCAGAAGTGTTACTAATTTCGTTTAGCGTCATAACTGACACTTGGATTACAGATAGGATCTCTCTCGGGGAACCTTTCTTTAAATTGATAATTAAATAATTATTGAAATTGTTGCTTTGGGTGGCATTGATTGCTATAACTCTTGGATGTTATGGATTTTGATAAAAGTATGAGATATCGGTGATTGATTTGTTTGATGTTATTGCTTTTCTTAAAAACTTGTGTTTTATATTGAAATACAAGTATTGTTATTAATTGGCATACATCATGCATCGTGAGGGAACTTAAGAAAGTGAGAATGGTGATTGGAAAGGGGTGAATGAGATCATTAGAACATATATATTTTGTGGGTTGAGTTTCCTCATAGGTTGTCCATGAATCCATGTCAGCCCATAAGTACACGAACAGGGGAATGCAGACAACAGGACGTTGATAAAACTATCTAATTGGGTTTCAGGTTTGAAGACCATGACTATAACAAAAGTAATAACAAAAGAGGTACATGTGGTGAGGTATTATTGATTTTTAGGTCGTATATTTGAGACTTCCGTACGGTATGGGACGTGTAGGTTCATATTTCTCGGATGAATGGACTAATTGTCAGTAATGAGTGGATGGAATGTATTATACATGCATCAGTTTATCGTTATTTATTTAAAGTGTTGCTGTTTGATAATTTGAAAACTTGTGTGCGACATAGTTAAGAATAATGTAAAGAGGTTTAGACCTACTGAGCGTAAGCTCACCCCTATGAGATTTTTATTCAGATACGACATAATTTTAGAAGACTAACTATGGCACTCCACTGACGTGTGCAAGAATAGAAAAGGTTTATGGAAGATTAGGAATGAGCTAGAACGTCAGACTTTGTTTTATTGTTGTAATTTGTTTTGTTATTTGTAAACGTTTTATTTTCATTTCAAGAAAAGTATTTGAAATTGTTTTTTTTTACTTTTCTCATTCACGTCTCAGGCTTGGTGTTTGTGGTTACAACCCACCGACGTCAGGACCAGGGTGTGACACTACTAGGTTGGTTTACTAGGTAGTTTCACAGGATTGCCCTCGCGAGCGGTTTATGTTCATATTGTTATACTTACTCCGAAGTTGTAATTAATAAAATATTAACATTTTTGTTCAATAATAATAATAAAACGTTCTCGTCCGTGAATTCAAACGTAATAATTCCATTGCATCAATAAGGATACCAACGTAATACGGTTTTACTTAAATGAAATAAGTAATCTTCTAACTATATGAGTTAGTCATGTCTCAGGATATAAAAAAATTATTAAAAAAACAAGTGTAAAATAGTTCCAGCTTGCATATTGAAACAGTCTACGACTTTAGACAGTTGGCCTACATCCCCTGCATCAACTATGATGAAAAATATTAGTTAGTGACTGTTAGATTTAAACATAAAACTGAAAAAGTATTATTTTTAAATAGAGTTATTTTGTTTTTAATTAATAGATTTAAATCTAAAGATTAATATTTTGGGCATTTACTGACCATGTAAACACAACCCTCATACATTATATGCACCGATGTGCTATTATATATCCTACAACTTCTTCTAACTTGGTGTCAGCCAAATATATATTTCAACTCATGTCAATAAAGAAAATTGTTAAAATAGTGTCTCAGCTTTACTTTATTATATATATATATATATATATTTCATATTTCAATTTTTTTATGTATCAAAACCGTATCTGAAGTTTCAACTTCGATCCAGTTTTGGTATATGGGTCCACTAACGCTAGTAGCCCTGTTAATTTTGTAGGGGCAATTTCGTTTGTTTCTTCTATCATGCTAATTTACACAATCGAGTTGAAAATGAATTATCGTTGAGTTTCTGCGCCACTAGCTTCAAATGAATGAAATTATTTAGGGTTTCAACTCATTGGGAGCTCTTCTAGTGAGGACCTCTAAGTGGAGGACTTTTCGGTTTATCCGCTTTTCGTTCTTATATCCACATCTTAATCGTTTATTTTGTAAATATTTATGAGTAGATCATTTCTACAATTTTTCAACTAATTTGAAAATCGTTAAGGCATTCATAAGTGTGATTTACCAATTATGAAATTGAACAGTTCATGTTTGACAGATTTGGTTCGTCCATTGATTCAATCTAGTTCTAGGTCTTTACGATCACCAATTTGGCTAAAATTTTGTATGATTGATCTACTTATATAAATATATAACTTAAACGGTTAAGATGTCAAAATTTGATCGAAAAGTTGGTCTAATAAGCAATTGATTCAAAAGTCCTTAACTAGTCCTCAATAGAATGGCTCATTCTGCTCATAAAGACCATATGATATAAACTTGTTACTAGGTTGCCTTTTACCAAATAAATTCCAACTAAACGCAATTAGTATTCATAAGTTGGGATCCATTCCATGTTTTTCAATACATTACAGTAAGCATCATAACCAAGTTCAAGATAAGTTCAAAATAAGGTTCTAAAACATGGGACTAAACAAAAACCAAGGTGCATCACACCCTTAAGATTCATAATCCCAACATAAACAACACCCAAAAACTGACTTTCCCACATAATGTCATCATTTCAGAGATAATGGTTTCATTTGTTCAATGACTTTGTTCCTCCACTGTGTAGTATGCGTGGATGATAAAGAATGATCAGTATTCTGCATGACATAAAAAATAGAAATCAACATCAAAATACAACTCTTAAACCAGAACCACCACAACACATCAAACCACAACAACAAATAGAATGTAAAATTTAATAAATAACATTGATTACCTGTGGTTGCTGGACGCCATTGTTTGATTGTTGTGACTGCATAGCAGGCACAAAGCTAGGGGATGGAATCTCCTCTTAAGTATGGGGCTACACATCAAGGGGTTGAAACTTCCTCTTGAGCTTGAGGGTTGCACCCTAGCACTACCATGATCAGTACTTTAGACGACGAAAT